>JARYHS010011408.1:62942454-63305575 GCA_031002005.1 Vandiemenella viatica | reverse complement strand
TGCGTCAGCCCCGACCCGCTTCCCGCGGTCACGTGACCTTGCGCGACACAATGGCGGCGCCTGGGCGCTGGGAGCCGGCCTGTCGTAAGCAGCGGGACCTTCGCACGCAAACACCTCAAAGGGGTAGATGAAACATTCTCGGGAAACTAGCCGTTGGCCATATGCTCTGCCTCTGGGTGATCGAGCTCCTTATGCATCGCGCGGATTTACAGAAATTCTTGCTCGCTTGAGAGATTACTGGAACAGCATTTTTTGAGAAGCTGTCAGAATCCGTATATATAGATGCTGATTTTCAAATATGTGAAGCCTGGAGACCATTGATACAGAAAACGAGATTACATCGGAAGTGTGAATAGCCTTTCTGTCTTCCCCATCAACTGTCAACACCAGCAATCAGCGCCAACAGTCCCGCCAGTATTTAATGGTTCCGCGCGATATATTAGCAACCCCTCGTCAGTCGTCAGATAGCGCAGACTAACCCGGGGCGCAGTAGGGGCAGGGCAGTTACTCGCGCATATTAGAGCGCAGTTTACAAAGCATTGTGTTGTGCGAAAAACCGACAATAAAGCGTAACCAAAAACATGTCGATGCAAAAACTCGATTTTTGATTTCTGAATAAGTTTGGGATGCCGAGCTTGGAAAATTGTTATTACTTTAACAGAAGCTGAGTTTGATAAAACTATGCAATAGTGAGTATATGAAAAGAAGAAACTCTCATCTGGCTTTTGCAGTCACAAGAGAATTCTCAAAAGATAATTTCCGGATGACTCGAGCGGAGATTCACGGCATAATGTAACCTGTTATTTTCTCGACAAAGCTCAAATATCTATTAGAACTGAAGAAAATCTCGCTGTATTTTCGTGGTTATTTATTTAATTATTTAGCGTTTGACGGTACATGACATTTATAAGAATGTTTCTCTCTTTTATTTCATATTATATTTTTAAGAAAACTATATAACAGAACATAAACACTTGAAACTTAAAAAGCAGTGTCAACAAATTAAGTGTTTCTCGGGGACACTATTAAATGATGTAGTACAAATAATAAGAAAACAAAATAATAATGTGATAATAGCCTATATATATATCAATCTTTTTCGAAGTTTTATTAAAAATGAATTTAAAAAAAAGGAAAAGCGAAAATTGTAAGTGGACAGTTGTATGATAAATAAATACTGAATTTACTCGCCACTTGTTGGGCTCATTGTCCAAATCTCTTGTTTAAATTTAATTTTTATGTATATTTTATGACTGATATTGTGAATCGCAGGTTGGTTACGCACCAGATTAATCAATTTTTCTTATTCTATAGTAGAAAATGATTATAAGTAAAGCAAGATTATAAATAGCGCAAGAAGTGTTACGTTGTAAACCGGCACGAGTGAGCTGCGTGGCACAGTTTCTGTGTCGTGATCACAACGTGGCGCAGTACTGCGCTGCCCTGCCCTGCGTCTCAATACGCGCTGTTCCGCCCCAAAACACAGAGACACAGAAACTGTGCTGCGCTGCGCTGCGTCGACTGCGCGTCAATGTGCGCCCGGCCTAAGTGTTGTGCCCAGTGCTTAACAGGGACAGTAAGCTCTACAGATCTACTGCGCCCTCGTATGGCGACACACAGCTCAAACAAAGCTAAACCGACTGAAGAGAGCCTTACATCTCAACTGCAGATTTCACACAACAGCTCTTCTTGAAGCCACAGGGTTACCAACCTTAAAAGAACGATTCAAGGAACTTGCTACCAAATTTTATAATGCAGCACATAAATCTAACAACCCACTAATCATGGACCTGGGGAACTATCCTGTAGGAATAGGTCCACAAATTCGACCAATCACTCTTCTACAATAAACTTCCCAATCATCTGAAAAAACCTACGCAAAATGTTACGACATATCTAACATGAAGCAAAAAACCATCTACAACACTGGGAGTAAATATCGTAATACAAACACTCCACCCTACTCTGCCCAAGGAGGAAATGGCGTAGCTGCTACAGGTAGCAGTCACTTGACAATGGCGTAGCTGCTACAGGCAGCAGTCACGTGACAATGGCGGCTGAGGATATGACCGCCGAAACGCCGTTCTCACTCGTCTAGTTCCCGAGAACATTTCATCTACACTCGTACAACGCCGAGAAAGCCTCCGCTCATACACCTCAAGGGGTGATACGGTAAGTAACTATGACACCGCAAATCAAAACTGAAACATTATATATATATATATCGCTGAGTTCTCGAGATATAGTGTCTCAGAAGTTAGGTGGTTAGGTCGAGATGCGGCCTGGACCAAAAAATAAATTTTGCCTAAGCCACTACGAACTACACGTTAGACATGCAGAGTGGGTGTTTTATTTTTTACTACCCCTTGTGGTTAGGTTAAAACGCGGCCTGGACCAGAATACTTTTTTTACTTGTGCTTTTACGCCTCGTCGACGTCGAGGTTATTAGAGGCGGGATGGGACTGGGGACAAGGAATGGGAAGGTATTTGACCATGGCCTTTTAGAGGAAGCATCCCAGAATTCGCCTGGAGTGATTTGGGGAAACCAAATCTGGATGCCCGGACGGGAATTCGAACCAAGGCCAGAGCGTTAACCACTCACGCACCACGCTCGGTGAAGCAGAATAAAAAAACATCACCAAAGCCGAAAGGAACCATACCTATAACTCATTTTTGATAGTCAATATCTCGAGAACTAAGGAACATAACAAAAAAAGTTTACTCTTTATTTTCGATTAGTCTCGTCGATTTACATGAGAATCAATCATCAAATTGCATCGCCACAGTTATGATAGTTGCGAACTATATACTTTCAACACTCGTTTACAATAAGGATAGCCTATTATGTGCAAAGTAGTAAGATATGCTGATTGTCTACACCACAACAACAAATATTTGAGAACAACCTCGTTGTATAGGCCACATTGAAGAATACAATAATATGAACCCGAGTTGGGCTCCAGTTTAATGTATAGTTTTGCAATTAAGAAGAATTGGATAAAATATTGAGAATTACAAATTATGTTTATAGTACCTGGGTGACCGATCTTCGCTCGGTATTTTTTCGATTTCTGTTCAGTATCCAAGATTTCGAGTAAAGTTTGATTAAAGTATAAGGCTTGAAGGCTTCCTAGGCGTTTTGAGGTGCACAGTTAACCAAAGAGAAGTTTAACTAACATCAGTAGGCTTACTGGTACCTGAACCTTCTACGTAATGAGGTTAGAGCCGTTTTCGAGAAACCAAATACAAAAGTTGCTCCTTTTTTTTTTAAAAAAAAAAATCGTGTTAAAAACTTGAAAATCAAAACGTTATCTACATGTGAAATTTCATCCAAATCGCTAGATCCATTTGCGAGACGGCCTCACAAATTGCTTTAAAAAAAAAATTCTATTAATATGTTAAACAGAAATTTTAATGCCAGTTTGGTATTAATTAATGGTGCGAGATTTGTGGTAATTCAAAGGATTCTACGATAACCCTTGATGATGGATTCTTATGTAACTCGACGAGAAAAATTGAAGGTAAAAATATTTTTTTAAATATTTCGCTTAGTTCTCGAGATATCGTATCTCAAAATTGACGTGGTTGGTTGAAATGCGACCTGAACCAGAAGACAAATTTCGCCATAGCCAAGTTTGATGAATTCGTATGAAACTCGTCGAGACAAATCGAAAATAAGGAATTTATTTTTCTGATATCTCACTTAGTTCTGGGGATATTATATCTCAAAAGTGAAGAGGTTAGGATTAGATCCGTCCTGGACCAGAAAAAAATCCACCAAAAGCACTATGTCTATATGGTGGAAATGTACTTTCAATGTTTTATTTTGTACCTAGTGGTTTTTGTTAGGTTGAAATACGGCCTGGACCAAAAGAAACGTCGCCAAAAGCACAAGGAACTATACCTATAACTGATTTTTGACATGCTATATCTCGAAAACCAAGAAAATTTATTATTTATTATTTTCGATATGTTTCATCGAGTACTATGAGAATTCATCATCAGGTTGTGACGTCAATAGAACATCATCTGTGCTATATTTATTCACTCCGATAAAACTATGCTCATACCTCGCAGTAATCTCACATCTTCTGATCAGCATTTCAAAATGATAATAAAACAATTCCCATAAGAAGTAACCTTCGTTATAAACAATAAAGCACAAGGTCAGACGATTCAAAAGGCAAGATTCTATTTATCAGAACCCGTTTTTTCGTATGTGCACTCGCACGCGGCTTTTCAGGAATTTGTAGATGTATTAATATTTAATTATGCACTTTATTATCAAACTCTACTCGAAATCTTGTATATTGAACAGAAATCGAAAGATGTTTTATAATTAAGGTGGTAGTATTTAATGGCTAACTAACAACCACTATTTATAGTCAAAAAGTAAACGATGATTACTTTATAACTGGTACCGGTAATATTAATTTCAAAGAAGTTTCTGTAAAGTTATCACCTCTGATAAAACCATTGATAAATTTTTAATTATCTTTCTTTTTAAATGTTTTACAATTGAACTTGCAGTGCTAATATTTCCACGGGTCAGCCAGTATACAAGAACTGTTCGTTTACTTATTCTTTGGAATCAAAGAAAATCTATTTGTAGGCTTTCTGGTACCTGAATTGTCTACGAGATGGCGCTAGTGCCGTTTTCGATATACGGAGTGACAAAATTGTTCATATTTTGTAAACTCGCTTTTTAGTAGGGAAGACAACTATTCAGGTAATCTTAAAAGTCAAAACATTATCTAAATACCAAATTTCATCCAAATCGTCACAGCCGTTTCCGAAATCCGAATATATATATATATATATATATATATATATATATATATATATATTATATATACAAGAATTGCTCGTTTAAAGATATAAGATAAGATAAGATATTTTCAGTAGATCATCGATTGACGTGGTTGGTTGAAATGCGACCTGAACCAGAAGACAAATTTCGCCATAGCCAAGTTTGATGAATTCGTATGAAACTCGTCGAGACAAATCGAAAATAAGGAATTTATTTTTCTGATATCTCACTTAGTTCTGGGGATATTATATCTCAAAAGTGAAGAGGTTAGGATTAGATCCGTCCTGGACCAGAAAAAATCCACCAAAAGCACTATGTCTATATGGTGGAAATGTACTTTCAATGTTTTATTTTGTACCTAGTGGTTTTTGTTAGGTTGAAATACGGCCTGGACCAAAAGAAACGTCGCCAAAAGCACAAGGAACTATACCTATAACTGATTTT
This sequence comes from Vandiemenella viatica, assembly GCA_031002005.1. Lineage (NCBI taxonomy): Eukaryota > Metazoa > Arthropoda > Insecta > Orthoptera > Morabidae > Vandiemenella > Vandiemenella viatica. The sequence goes on along the minus strand of JARYHS010011408.1, from coordinate 63,300,321 downwards.
TGACATGCTATATCTCGAAAACCAAGAAAATTTATTATTTATTTTCGATATGTTTCATCGAGTACTATGAGAATTCATCATCAGGTTGTGACGTCAATAGAACATCATCTGTGCTATATTTATTCACTCCGATAAAACTATGCTCATACCTCGCAGTAATCTCACATCTTCTGATCAGCATTTCAAAATGATAAAACAATTCCCATAAGAAGTAACCTTCGTTATAAACAATAAAGCACAAGGTCAGACGATTCAAAAGGCAAGATTCTATTTATCAGAACCCGTTTTTTCGTATGTACTCGCACGCGGCTTTTCAGAATTTGTAGATGTATTAATATTTAATTATGCACTTTATTATCAAACTCTACTCGAAATCTTGTATATTGAACAGAAATCGAAAGATGTTTTATAATTAAGGTGGTAGTATTTAATGGCTAACTAACAACCACTATTTATAGTCAAAAAGTAAACGATGATTACTTTATAACTGGTACCGGTAATATTAATTTCAAAGAAGTTTCTGTAAAGTTATCACCTCTGATAAAACCATTGATAAATTTTTAATTATCTTTCTTTTTAAATGTTTTACAATTGAACTTGCAGTGCTAATATTTCCACGGGTCAGCCAGTATACAAGAACTGTTCGTTTACTTATTCTTTGGAATCAAAGAAAATCTATTTGTGGCTTTCTGGTACCTGAATTGTCTACGAGATGGCGCTAGTGCCGTTTTCGATATACGGAGTGACAAAATTGTTCATATTTTGTAAACTCGCTTTTTAGTAGGGAAGACAACTATTCAGGTAATCTTAAAAGTCAAAACATTATCTAAATACCAAATTTCATCCAAATCGTCACAGCCGTTTCCGAAATCCGAAATATATATATATATATATATATATATATATACAAGAATTGCTCGTTTAAAGATATAAGATAAGATATTTTCAGTAGATCATCGGTTACCCGACCGTCAGTTGACCGAACTCATTCTACAGAAAAAAATAATGTTTTATGCACATTGTCAATAATTTTTATTGCAAATTCGATAAATAATATGTATTTCTGTTCGGATGTCAATTGCAATCTAAAATTTCAAAAAAAAAATATAACTTTAAAACAAGTAGTATATAATTAAGTAAGTGCAAAGTTTGTCATTCCAGAGAACCTTCGTGGAGTACTAAAACAAAACATGGTTTTCTCTCTTCTATTAATCGATTATTTGATTTTCGGCACCTCTATTTACCGTTTTTTCCTATTATTATTTCGTAAAATTTATTCAAATTTTATATTTGAATATTCTATAACGAAGTTTTCAACTTGACTATTTCTAAAAGTTTTAACTCGTTAAAAAGTTATTCATCTTATGTTTTCAAAATACGTAGATGCCGAGCGTTTTCATGAATATTTTGGTGTGCATGTACAGTATGATTGTATACAAATTCGACAATCGGCTCTCACATTTCGGTTAATCGATTTTTCATCCTCAGGAAATTTTTGTAATCTTGCGGTACATTTACTTTGAGCTCCGACAGCAATTTGTATGTGAAATTTGGGGTGTTTTTTTGAGCCTTTTTCAACCATATTTTTCTACTCTCCTTCACATTTTATCTTCTTGTTCACAGCAGTTATAGACATTAAGCAATTTGTTTTGCAACATTACCTGTAAAAGCAAACACCTTATTTTCTCTCTACTGATGTTGTCCAACTTGTTTTTGTGTTTGTCCAACCTGGTTAGGAGACATGGTTGGAGAACAAGTTGCTGTGTGTATGTGTTTCTGCCTGCAGGTCACTCCAGAGGAAAAGTTGATGGTGTTGTTGGTCGAAACGTAATGCATGTAGAAAGCTTTTTACTTTTTTACAAGGAAATCAAGGTTTGAGAGAGATTGATAAACACCCGAAAATTTACCTATACCTAACTACTGGCACACATGACAATAAGTGTGCCGCCGATTGTTTGTGAGCTACATTAACCTTAGAAGAAGAAAAGAAATGTCTCCTGCAGGAGCACGTGCATAGACTTCCAATTATAATCAGACAAGACGTCGGCTTCCTCAGATCTCGATGTATGTGGAAGATTTAATAAGAGCTATGTTCTCGAAAAGCATCGGTTGCCTCACCCTAATTAAATTTTCCCACAGTGTGGTTTACCAGAAAAGAAAAACAGAAAATATGTATAGAAGTGAAACCTTCAGTGGCTTTTTTTAGCGCATACAGAGCAGGGCCTTACTTGCAGTAGCACAACTCAAAAACACCTCTATGACGACTGTCAAGAACCATTAAAAGCTTCTGATGATTCGCTTGGTGAAAGTGGTGTGTAGATAGCTCCCCAGGAAATCAATATATAATAGAAATAACTATCGAAGCTGGAAAAACGTTGCATCAACTTTCACAAACGTGAACTTGATATTATTAACCAAATTAGTAGTCAAAGAATAACGCAAGTTAATGAAAACAGGGAACGCTTGCGATCAACTGTCAAAACGACGAAATACATGGCTACGTGGCCATCGCGACGATGGCGAAATGTTTTGGATGAAGAGACAGGTACAGACAGCATGGTAACCGACGAAGTCTAATCCAACGTACACCACCAAGGAAATCATTCAGGAAAGTATTTTACAGAATGTGAAGGTAGCTCAATACTTTTAAGTTTTATCTGATGAACAACAGACGTCTCTTGTATCTCACAGCTGAGCCTTTCATTCATGTGTGTATGTGAGCTGTAAGGGACCAAATAAATCCCCTGTTGTGTAAATGGAGTGAATGTCGCCGTCTTTCTAGCTGCCACGTGCAACGCGAGCGCTGTGTTTCGCGATTTACTGCCAACATTATCGCTTCGTACCACATTTCAGCATAGGAATCTAAATTCAAGGTAGCGGGGGTGCTGCTAACAATTACATGGGACTAGTGTTGCAAACTGAAAAAACAACAAATTTTTTTTTCAGATTTGTGAAAAAAAAAAACATGAAAAAAAACTTAGCACCCTCGTTTTTTTTCTAAATTTGTTTTTTTTTTTTCAGAAAACTATATATTTGATAATTTATAGTTTTATTTATGGAACTTACGTTTTTACATGTGTGGTTTTAAACCATACTAAATCATATAATATCTTACATAATTATTCATAAATGTATCTATATAGGTAACATAATTTTTTATTCATCTTCTATGTCGGAACCACATTCCTAGTATCATACTACCAACACTAGTTCGGTCGGGTTGGAATTTTCTGTTTCTTCTTCTGTCCCCTAGATCCATAACTTCAGAAATAGTTACATTTTCTTTTACCGGTTGTATTGCATGCAAAAGCTTTTGAGATTGCAATTTTAAATTGTGAGCAAAGTACACACTGTGAATGAAGACTGCGCCGATAGTTCTGTATTACGGTCTTTTAAGTTGAATTTAAATATATTATCATACAAAATAGGAGCTTTATTTGTTTTCAATCGTTGGTTTACGCCAACGGTTGCAAGGAAATTATTCATAATTACTGACAATCAGTCATTATCACTATACGCTGCGAGTTTAACAAGTATACGAATATAAGGGAGAAGCACAACAAGTAATAAAAAAGAGCAAAAAACCTTAGTTAAATTTCCTAATTTTTTGAAAAGATTCGTAGGTCTACAGATAAATTTGTAGAGCCTGCAGCACTAGTTCAAATAGCGATACAATCCAACAATGGGCAACCTAGCCTTTTCGGGAAGTCCCCTTTCGTAAAAGAAACTTCAGTCGATGTTACCAATATTTTTGTAATTTTTTTTTCTACTGAACCAGAAGTTATAGTAATTTAAAAGTAAGATAAGTACTTAGTATAAACTCTAAAACAGTCATATTAATTGATAAATGCCTTAAAAATTTGAAATTTAGTAGTTATGAAAAAAAACATGATCCCAGAAAAAAAAACATGTTTTTTTTTCACGTCGGAAAAAAAACTGTTTTTTTACAACACTACATGGACAACCTACGTTCTTGTGTTTTGAAACTGTCTGTGTGATTTACGACAAATAAACCGGAACTATTTTGTAACTTCTGTTCCCTTCCGTAAAACCTTTCTAATCCGTATCCGGCTAACATCACTCAATCCAATGAACTCTACGCGGCCTTAAAATTAAAATATTTAATATCTTTATTCGACAATAGTTGTTTTGGCAGCTATCGTCCTTGCAGTTGTCGTATACTGCGTCATCAATACTCGGCTGTGTCAGCTAGAAGCCGTCGTCCTGTCAAGAAGACGATACTATCGGGCAGGTTAGTAATCACACGTCCGATTGTCAATCAGTCAATCAAAATCCCCTCGGCCATCCAAAACAGAACTTTGGCGTCATCTGCGGGACTCAAACCCTGCACCACACGCGTATAAACAGAGTTCTACTACAGAGTAAGGGCGTAGCCATGATTTTGTCCAAGGGGGGGGGGGCAAGCTAGAGAAAACTGATAATATGCATACTACAAAAAATCATTAATGTAATACATATATATATCTATATATATATATAACATACTACACTAATAGTAATTTTCGAGCTACTTCATCTCCAATTTTATCACAATTTCCTTATAAAAATTTTCTGTGTTGTCAACCATATACAGACAGTTTAGATGGTTCTCTAGCATCGTCGACCTCAGTGGAGAGATGGACTCTCGGTGTTGTTGTTGTTGTACAAGGCTGAGCCAAGGAAATTAGGATTGGGTTTTATGCAGAAAATGATATTTTCGCCTCATTTAACTCTTTCGTAAGGTCTAGTTCTCAAAGATTTTCTGTTCTCATACCCTTTTCCTTCCATATTTTATCCATGGTTCGATTTCATAATCAAAGAAATTTAAGTTTGTATTTGGAAGAAATTTGTGATTTTTTTTTTATCAACCAATGTCATACATAAATTTAACTGGGATGTAGCTAGGGATTGCAATACACCAATGCGGGAATCCACGTTGTTGTTGTTGTTGTTTTATTAGGGCTTAGGGCGCGTCGACACGGGGTCATTAGCCCCTAGCAACAACCGCTTAACAGTGTGGCTATTTGGGAATATAACCGTCTGCATGGCCGACTGTAGAGGGTCGGCCATACAGACAGCTAACCAAAATAAAACCAAAACACGACGTGGCTGTAAATGCCACCAGCGTCGAACAGGTTTAAAACGAATTAAAAACCATTCCCACCTCACTGGCTGTATAATGGCCAGGGAGATGGAATTATTACAATATAAAAAGTAAAAGCAATACACATGGACGGAGCTGTAGAGGGGCCTCCCATCCATCTTAAAACTTATGCCGTCTGCCCAAAATTTTTGGGACCAGACCGGCTAATACACAGAATTTTAAAACTTTTGCCACACTGCTAGCTTCATTACTTAAAATAAGGGTCAGATCGTTGGCTAGCCAACGTCTGCCCTTAAGTCAAAAAAAACACAATCAGTTAAAATGTGGCGTACCGTCAAGTACGCCACAAGCATCACATTCCGGTGGTCCTCCCGGCGGAGAAGAAAGCTGTGCGTGAGAGGACAGTGCCCTATACGGAGGCGAGTAAGGAGAACCTCATCCCTCCTCGCCCGCTGGAAGGAGCTGCTCCACGGCTGAACGGTCGGTTTGACAGCCGGCTTATTATGCTCAACTTCCAGCCACTGCCTCTGCCAAACATCAAAAACAAATCTCTTCACCGCCGAGGCAAGGTCTGACTTTGGGACCGGTTCAAAGTCGGTTCTGACCTTGTCGCAGGCTAACTTGGCAGCTACATCAGCTGCCTCGTTCCCCCTGATTCCCACATGGCCCGGTACCCAGCAGAATAATACCTCCTTTCCACGAGATTGGAGGAAAGGAGGGCGTCCTGGATGTCCTGGACTAGACGATCTGCTGGATACATATTTCCTATGGCCTGAACACAGCTCAGGGAATCACAGCTATGATGAAACACTTTTCGCGATTTACTTTCATATGCTGGAGCGACTTCAGCACGGCGTAGCACTCGGCAGTAAAAACGCTGCACCTGCCGTCAAGTTTATATGTGTAAGTCGCTCGAGGGAACACGACGGAGCAGCCAACTCCGTTAGCCTGCTTAGACCCATCCGTATACACCGGGGTAAAAGTGTGATGCTCATTTAGAACGTCTCTAAAAACATTATTAAAAACGCTGTCAGCGGTACAAACTTTGTTGTACCGAGACAGGTCTAAAATAATTCTGGGCCTCTCTAAAAGCCAGGGAGGAGATTTACTCCAACCCTGGTGATAAAATGAGGGAAGCTCTAATCCGTATTGATCTAAAATAGCCTTTGTACGGTAGCTGAACGGTTTAGTGGCTCTATACCGGTTGGTATAGAGCCGCTCGTAGTTGGGATGGCACTATGTCGTGCACGGGACTGCCAGGTGTTATGGCAACGTGCAGGTAGTGTCGCACCATGAGGAGTTGCCTGCGGATGGTAAGCGGCGGCTCGCCCGAGTCAGCACAAATGCTGACAATAGGACTAGTGCGATATGCACCCGTGGCGAGCCGAATTCCAGCATGGTGGACACTATCCAATATACGGAGATAGCTGTCCCGTGCCGAACCATACACATACAACCGTATTCCAGCCGCGACCGTACAAAGGCTCTGTAAAACTTTAGCAGGCAGGAGCGATCAGCGCCCCATGACCTGCCACACAGACATTTTAAAACATTAAGAGCTTTAGGCTCTGGCTTTCACATCTTTAAGATGTGGCCAGGTTAGCCTAGTGTCTAAAATGAGGCCCAGAAACCGAACAGTGTCAGTAAAACGTAAAACGGTGTTCCTCAAGGTAAGGTGAGGCTCTGGTAAAAGAGTCCTACTACGACTAAAAAGTACACACCGGGTTTTCTCGGCAGAGAAACGAAAACCGGTGTGCACAGACCATTCATCCAGCCTGTTCAGCGTGAGCTGCAACTGCCGCTCAGCGCTTCTCAGGCTGGATGATGCAATAAAGATTAAAAAATCATCCACATATAAGGAGTACCCTATAGGACTCCTTATAATGGATGCTATGCTATTTATAGCAATTGCAAAAAGGGTCACACTTAAAACAGATCCCTGAGGAACACCGTTTTCCTGAATAAAAAGATCAGACACTTCACTACCGACTCGGTACCGGAAGCAACGTCCAGATAAAAATGATTTTAAAAAACGGGGCAGGTTTCCCCTAAAACCCCAGTCATGTAATTGTTTTAAAATAACATGCCGCCAGGTAGTATCGTAGGCCTTCTCAATGTCAAAAAAGACACCCACAAGGTGTTGGCTGCGAATGAAAGCATCCTGAATGGCCGCTTCCAGCAGGATCAGGTTGTCCAGGGTGGAACGGGACTTCCTGAACCCACACTGAAAGCGGCTCAGCAGATTCCGGGATTCAAGACACCAGACGAGGCGGCGATTCACCATCCTCTCCAGTGTCTTCCCCACGCAGCTTGTCAAGGCAATACTACGATAACTACCTGGCAACAATTTGTCTTTTCCAGGTTTTAAAATAGGGATGAGCGTTGCTTCTTTCCACGAGTCGGGGAAGTGTCCACCGGTCCAAATATCATTAAAAATATCCAGAAGGTACTCTTTAGCATCTTTACTAAGATGCCTCAGCATCTGGTACTGGATCTGATCCGGCCCTGGAGCAGTGTCGTTTGCGCTGTTTAGCGCTGACTCCAGCTCCCAGATGTAAATGGGCAGTTGTAGGCCTCTGTATTCGACGAATCGAAGCACAGCGGGCGCCTCTCGGCAGCGACTCTTCGCCGCTGAAACCGAGGGTCAAAGTTGGCGGACGATGTGACGGCGGAGAAGTTCTCCGCCATCAGCTGCGCTATGCTTCGTTCGTCGGTAATTACACGTCCGTGATCCAGTAATCCAGATACTGGTGGGCGGGAGTACCTTCCGGATATACGGCGGATGGACTCCCATACTTTTGACGAAGGTGTGGAACGATTAATACTGCTCACAAAGTTCTGCCATGACCTTTGTTTGCTCTCCTTAATCACCCGGCGCGCCTTAGCTCTTGCTATACGGAACGCTGCTAGGTTGTCAGATGTTGGGTGCAACCTAAAATGCCGCAGCGCCCGTCTACGACCCTGAATAGCGTAGCGACATTCGTCGCTCCACCAGGGGACGGGCGTCCTTCGCAGCGTTCCGGAGCTTTTGGGCATAGAAACGTCAGCAGCCTGGTGAATCACTTCTGCTAAGTGACTCACCTTCTCCTCTATGTTGTCACGTGGTTCCAGGACAACAGAACGGCAGAAAAGCTGCCAGTCTGCTTTACTGACGTTCCATTTGCGCCGGGCGTCGCTCCTCTAATCTCGGAACCTAAGTGCATCCATATGGGGAAGTGGTCGCTTCCGTGAAGGTCGCGGTCCACTTCCCACTGCACGGAGTCCGCAATTGAAGGAGAACACAAAGAAAGGTCGATGGCAGAGGACGTACCGGTAGCAGCGGTGAAATGAGTCATTTGCCCTGTATTTAGGATACAAATTTCCTCCTGCTCTATCAATCTACCAACCACTCGGCCCCTGGGGCAATCGGTGGTGGAACCCCACACCGCACTGTGGGCGTTGAAATCTCCCAAGGAGAAAGGGCCGAGTGAGTTGTCGTGTAATGCCAACCAGGTCGTCGTAGTCGACGGACAAACTGGGTGGCAGATAGATAGAGCATACGGTCAGTTGTATTGGACCGTGTATTTTCACCGCTACTGCTTGTAGATGAGAGGTGAGAGCAACGGGTTCGGAGTGGACAGTGTTCCGAACAAACACGGCCACTCCGCCCTTCGCTCGATCACCCTCGGTATCGTCCTTACGGTACACATCATATCCTCTTAGCACAGGTTGGTGTGATGGTCTGAAATGTGTCTCTTGCAGACAGAGACACAAAGGATCAGACCGTGCTAAGAGGTGTAACTCCTCTTTGTGAGCTGTAAATCCATTGATGTTCCACTGAAGTATGGGAGCCATCCTTACCTATTTAACCTCACCCGCCCCGGTTCGGGTGGGTCTTCAGTCATTTCCTGCTGAGGAACGGGACCAGACACGTCCACCAGCATTTCCGTTTCTTCCTGCCCGGAAGCGGAGACAGACATCTCCGACCCAGAGGACTCCTCAAATTCCTCGTTGTTCTTTTTCTTCTTCTTCTTCTTCTTCCCCATACTCTCCCTACTGATTGACAGTCTGGGAGGGGACGAAGAAGGGACTTGACAAACTGGGTCGGATCAGTCTGTCGAAACTTGGGACCTCTGATCTTCTGGTCACCTCTATTCCACCGCGGGCTATTGAAATGGTAGCGATACCATTGCTAGCGGTGGAAATAGAGGTGACCAGAAGATCAGAGGTCCCAAGTTTCGACAGACTGATCCGACCCAGTTTGTCAAGTCCCCTTCTTCGTCCCCTCCCAGACTGTCAATCAGTAGGGAGAGTATGGGGAAGAAGAAGAAGAAGAAAAGAACAACGAGGAATTTGAGGAGTCCTCTGGGTCGGAGATGTCTGTCTCCGCTTCCGGGCAGGAAGAAACGGAAATGCTGGTGGACGTGTCTGGTCCCGTTCCTCAGCAGGAAATGACTGAAGACCCACCCGAACCGGGGCGGGTGAGGTTAAATAGGTAAGGATGGCTCCCATACTTCAGTGGAACATCAATGGATTTACAGCTCACAAAGAGGAGTTACACCTCTTAGCACGGTCTGATCCTTTGTGTCTCTGTCTGCAAGAGACACATTTCAGACCATCACACCAACCTGTGCTAAGAGGATATGATGTGTACCGTAAGGACGATACCGAGGGTGATCGAGCGAAGGGCGGAGTGGCCGTGTTTGTTCGGAACACTGTCCACTCCGAACCCGTTGCTCTCACCTCTCATCTACAAGCAGTAGCGGTGAAAATACACGGTCCAATACAACTGACCGTATGCTCTATCTATCTGCCACCCAGTTTGTCCGTCGACTACGACGACCTGGTTGGCATTACACGACAACTCACTCGGCCCTTTCTCCTATTGGGAGATTTCAACGCCCACAGTGCGGTGTGGGGTTCCACCACCGATTGCCCCAGGGGCCGAGTGGTTGGTAGATTGATAGAGCAGGAGGAAATTTGTATCCTAAATACAGGGCAAATGACTCATTTCACCGCTGCTACCGGTACGTCCTCTGCCATCGACCTTTCTTTGTGTTCTCCTTCAATTGCGGACTCCGTGCAGTGGGAAGTGGACCGCGACCTTCACGGAAGCGACCACTTCCCCATATGGATGCACTTAGGTTCCGAGATTAGAGGAGCGAGCGCCCGGCGCAAATGGAACGTCAGTAAAGCACTGGCAGCTTTTCTGCCGTTCTGTTGTCCTGGAACCACGTGACAACATAGAGGAGAAGGTGAGTCACTTAGCAGAAGTGATTCACCAGGCTGCTGACGTTTCTATGCCCAAAAGCTCCGGAACGCTGCGAAGGACGCCCGTCCCCTGGTGGAGCGACGAATGTCGCTACGCTATTCAGGGTCGTAGACGGGCGCTGCGGCATTTTAGGTTGCACCCAACATCTGACAACCTAGCAGCGTTCCGTATAGCAAGAGCTAAGGCGCGCCGGGTGATTAAGGAGAGCAAACAAAGGTCATGGCAGAACTTTGTGAGCAGTATTAATCGTTCCACACCTTCGTCAAAAGTATGGGAGTCCATCCGCCGTATATCCGGAAGGTACTCCCGCCCACCAGTATCTGGATTACTGGATCACGGACGTGTAATTACCGACGAACGAAGCATAGCGCAGCTGATGGCGGAGAACTTCGCCGTCACATCGTCCGCCAACTTTGACCCTCGGTTTCAGCGGCGAAGAGTCGCTGCCGAGAGGCGCCCGCTGTGCTTCGATTCGTCGAATACAGAGGCCTACAACTGCCCATTTACATCATGGGAGCTGGAGTCAGCGCTAAACAGCGCAAACGACACTGCTCCAGGGCCGGATCAGATCCAGTACCAGATGCTGAGGCATCTTAGTAAAGATGCTAAAGAGTACCTTCTGGATATTTTTAATGATATTTGGACCGGTGGACACTTCCCCGACTCGTGGAAAGAAGCAACGCTCATCCCTATTTTAAAACCTGGAAAAGACAAATTGTTGCCAGGTAGTTATCGTAGTATTGCCTTGACAAGCTGCGTGGGGAAGACACTGGAGAGGATGGTGAATCGCCGCCTCGTCTGGTGTCTTGAATCCCGGAATCTGCTGAGCCGCTTTCAGTGTGGGTTCAGGAAGTCCGTTCCACCCTGGACAACCTGATCCTGCTGGAAGCGGCCATTCAGGATGCTTTCATTCGCAGCCAACACCTTGTGGGTGTCTTTTTTGACATTGAGAAGGCCTACGATACTACCTGGCGGCATATTATTTTAAAACAATTACATGACTGGGGTTTTCGGGGAAACCTGCCCCGTTTTTTAAAATCATTTTTATCTGGACGTTGCTTCCGGTACCGAGTCGGTAGTGAAGTGTCTGATCTTTTTATTCAGGAAAACGGTGTTCCTCAGGGATCTGTTTTAAGTGTGACCCTTTTTGCAATTGCTATAAATAGCATAGCATCCATTATAAGGAGTCCTATAGGGTACTCCTTATATGTGGATGATTTTTTAATCTTTATTGCATCATCCAGCCTCAGAAGCGCTGAGCGGCAGTTGCAGCTCACGCTGAACAGGCTGGATGAATGGTCTGTGCACACCGGTTTTCGTTTCTCTGCCGAGAAAACCCGGTGTGTACTTTTTAGTCGTAGTAGGACTCTTTTACCAGAGCCTCACCTTACCTTGAGGAACACCGTTTTACGTTTTACTGACACTGTTCGGTTTCTGGGCCTCATCTTAGACACTAGGCTTACCTGGCTGCCACATCTTAAAGATGTGAAAGCCAGAGCCTCTAAAGCTCTTAATGTTTTAAAATGTCTGTGTGGCAGGTCATGGGGCGCTGATCGCTCCTGCATGCTAAAGTTTTACAGAGCCTTTGTACGGTCGCGGCTGGAATACGGTTGTATTGTGTATGGTTCGGCACGGGACAGCTATCTCCGTATATTGGATAGTGTCCACCATGCTGGAATTCGGCTCGCCACGGGTGCATATCGCACTAGTCCTATTGTCAGCATTTGTGCTGACTCGGGCGAGCCGCCGCTTACCATCCGCAGGCAACTCCTCATGGTGCGACACTACCTGCACGTTGCCATAACACCTGGCAGTCCCGTGCACGACATAGTGCTCCATCCCAACTACGAGCGGCTCTATACCAACCGGTATAGAGCCACTAAACCGTTCAGCGACCGTACAAAGGCTATTTTAGATCAATACGGATTAGAGCTTCCCTCATTTTATCACCAGGGTTGGAGTAAATCTCCTCCCTGGCTTTTAGAGAGGCCCAGAATTATTTTAGACCTGTCTCGGTACAACAAAGTTTGTACCGCTGACAGCGTTTTTAATAATGTTTTTAGAGACGTTCTAAATGAGCATCACACTTTTACCCCGGTGTATACGGATGGGTCTAAGCAGGCTAACGGAGTTGGCTGCTCCGTCGTGTTCCCTCGAGCGACTTACACATATAAACTTGACGGCAGGTGCAGCGTTTTTACTGCCGAGTGCTACGCCGTGCTGAAGTCGCTCCAGCATATGAAAGTAAATCGCGAAAAGTGTTTCATCATATGCTGTGATTCCCTGAGCTGTGTTCAGGCCATAGGAAATATGTATCCATCAGATCGTCTAGTCCAGGACATCCAGGACGCCCTCCTTTTCCTCCAATCTCGTGGAAAGGAGGTATTATTCTGCTGGGTACCGGGCCATGTGGGAATCAGGGGGAACGAGGCAGCTGATGTAGCTGCCAAGTTAGCCTGCGACAAGGTCAGAACCGACTTTGAACCGGTCCCAAAGTCAGACTTTGCCTCGGCGGTGAAGAGATTTGTTTTTGATGTTTGGCAGAGGCAGTGGCTGGAAGTTGAGCATAATAAGCTCCGGCTTGTCAAACCGACCGTTCAGCCGTGGAGCAGCTCCTTCCAGCGGGCGAGGAGGGATGAGGTTCTCCTTACTCGCCTCCGTATAGGGCACTGTCCTCTCACGCACAGCTTTCTTCTCCGCCGGGAGGACCCACCGGAATGTGATGCTTGTGGCGTACCTCTGACGGTACGCCACATTTTAACTGATTGTGTTTTATTTTCTGACTTAAGGGCAGACGTTGGCCTAGCCAACGATCTGACCCTTATTTTAAGTAATGAAGCTAGCAGTGTGGCAAAAGTTTTAAAATTCTGTGCATTATCCGGTCTGGTCCCAAAAATTTTGGGCAGACCGGCATAAGTTTTAAGATGGATGGGAGGCCCCTCCACAGCTTCCCGTCCATGTGTATTGATTTTACTTTTTATATTGTAATAATTCCCATCTCCCTGGCCATTATACAGCCAGTGAGGTGGGAATGGTTTTTAATTCGTTTTTAAACCTGTTCGACGCTGGTGGCATTTTTACAGCCACGTCGTGTTTTGGTTTTATTTTGGTTAGCTGTCTGTATGGCCGACCCCTCTACAGTCGGCCATGCAGACGGTTATATTCCCAAATAGCCACACTGTTAAGCCGGTTGTTGCTAGGGCGCTAATGACCCCGTCGTCGACGCGCCCCTAAGCCCTAATAACAACAACAACAACGATAATAAGTACTCTTACTTTACCTAATGTTTGGAGGCAAAAAAAGCGGCATTTGCATTTAGCAGTATACCCAGTGCCTAAAGGGGCCTCCATTAATTACATGAGGTGTTTTTCCGGAATTCTGGACCCCCTCCCGCGTGTGGTGAGATCTGGTCGGACCCCTCCCCCTACGGTGACGTGAGATCTTGAAGTCCCCCCCCCCCCCCCTGCTGAGATTTTTTTTTAAAAGATCTACTTCAAGAAGTTAAAAGATAACGTGAGATTTCCGTAGACCTCCCATCCCCCCTTGGTGAGATTTCGCCGTACCTCCTCCTCCCCCCCCCCCCCCCCCTCATATTTCATTCCAAGTAATTAATAGAAGCCTCTAAACGCGTCGATTTAGAGCATAAAGGAGCAGGAAATTTTTCTGTTTCAGGATATGACTCGGATACAAAATTACCGAGTGATATACTTAACAAGTTAATTCAAACTGTTAAAGAATTTAAAACTGAATTCGGGTAACGGAAAAGTAGTCAAGCAAGAAAATTGCCACTTGGGCATATGCTCCATCAGAACGAAGAAATAGTAATGCTGCCATAAGCATATGTACTGCGCAGACATAAACATCGTCAATTCCCGTCTAAAGAATTAATGAAATGTTAAGAATGCGACAACTATCGCGTTTCAGATTGTTGTATATAGAATGAAATATGAACTAGTACATACATTTCAATATTTTTGTGTTCCAGCTGAGAATCTTAAAAGGTGACTTATCTTATTGGACTGTTATCAGTTATGTTTATCCTCTTTATTCGAAACCAAGCCTTTACGAGGTATGTAGCTGATTATTTTGGAAAACGCAATTATAATTCAATAATTACTCGGTACATACATTCAGCATTGTTGTAAAACGTGGACTATATCAAAGAAAGAATATAGTTGTGTGTATTAACATATACGTAAATTTCTTATTTAAATAACACGTAGTTGTTGAGGAAACCATGGTAGGACAGTGGAAGCGGTGGAACGAAGACGGATTCTTGGATGAAGCTCTTCTTTTTGAAACGACTTACAATCCAAGAAGGTTTTTTGAGAAACTGAGTAGGAAATATCCTTGATTTCGATGTTATTTGACGCTACGGCGCCACAAAAATTAATGGATAACTGGCAACAGTGTCCCTCTTTATCGAGTGCCAACTGGCTGGAGTTATCTGTGATGTAGATATATCGACTTATCTTCGCGTTGGTCCTGATATCAGGTCGCCATGACATGACGCGATAGAGCAGATTATCTTGTTCCCTCGTCTTGAGCTTGTCTTAGAAACTTAATATTTACTACGCTAGTCTTTTCTGCTTTCTCTAATCTGTTAGAAATTTTTTTAAATTTAATTGCAACGGATGGCAAAGTTCCACAATTTCCCTCCGCTCCCATTTTCTCCCTTTCTTGTACCCGCCTATTTTTGACTTCTAAGAATTAAATTTAAATTCTTTCAGGGTTTTTGGTAAATTATTCACCACTTCCCTTCATTCCAATTCTTGAGTCTCTTATCAACGAAAGAAATATTCGCACGCCCTTATACCTGAAATCAAGTGCCAGCTTGTGGTCATGATCATCTTTTCCCTTCCATTTAGCACTCTTAATTCTTCCACTAATATCTCTTCACGCCTCATAAGTCATAACTAATATACGCCTTGTATACCTTCAGCACTCTCTTCATCATCTATCTTGTCTTTCAATGATTTTCATTCCAGCTCCTTTTCATTGTGTCTACAGCAATTTCCAAAGAAATATCTATCAGCTCTTCTTTGCACCCCTAAACGTCCCATATTACATCATCATTTTCAAGCAATGGTATGGCCAAAACTTTGTGGCCTAATTCCCTTGCTCCTCTTTTGCACTTCTCTCAACACTCCTCCATTCACAGAGACATTCAAGATAGCGCGAATTACTAATAATGTGCTAAATAAACGAAAATGTAACATAGAAAACTAGTGTTTTTTATTCATGCTAAACGTTTTTCATAAGCTAAGTATATACTGGTATGTTAAAATTGTACTTTTAGTAAAGAAGTTGAGTATTTCTATCGAAACAGAAACAATGGTAGTCGATAGGAGCTTAGTAAATGTATCGGAATAAATGTACTTACGTAAATCAACGAATGTAGTTTTGAAAATCCCGTACGTCAGTATTTTTGTCTACAATGTCACTGCTGACAATCCGTAACTGCATCCCCGGTAGTTGATTTTACTGACCGAAATCGGCGGTCTATCATGCATAATGTGACCATTTATCTTTTTAGTCAGAGCGGGACGCCTGAGTGATTTTTTTAATAGAATTTTGTAAAATTTTTGTTCGTATTTAACTAATTTTTATTAAAAAACGAAGAATAAAAAGGAATGTATTACATGTTAGCTGAGTTACATTGCCCTGGTGTCTGACATCTAACGTCTAACTAGCCAATCGATTTGTATTTATCGGCGGAACCAATCAAAATATCGTTCAAGCAGAAGTGATTTGTTGATTTGCGACAGTTGGAAATAAGCGAAAACTCGTCGAGCTTTTCCGTATCTTGACTGCCGCTAATAAACCCTTGCATGATCAGCAATGGTTCATGCGTCAACTCAACCGCCGCTCGGGAAAAAAACAGCGTCTGTTTTAGATTTTAATAGACAGATATATTAAATTGTCGTTTTGTTTGCAAACCGGGACATTTTGTCTCTCGTCGGGGACAGCGGGACAGAGAGCCTGAGAGCGGAACTGTCCCGCCCAAAGCAGGACGCAAGTTCACGTTAACCATGCTTCGGTCACTGGCATATTTAATAACATTCCATGCCCTTTTTTGTAATGTATGTACTGTCACCTGAAAGCAGTCACAAATAAAAACCGTATCCCTGTCCGTATGACTGTGGAAAATCAAACATGTTCGAAAGATTCTTCTGTCCACTACGAATAATAGTGCTGTAGACCTTAATTTAGTATGCGGTGTGGACAGAGCAGGGATATGTTGCGAATTCCGGTGTTTTGGAAATTTGTGCCTACAGCTCTTTCAGCCAGTTCCTTAGCTCAGACGATGGTAGTTCTGTAGAATGAATAAAGTGAGTTTGAAGAGGCTCTGCCTTGAGTTTGTTTATTTGTATCTCAATCTGTTCCAACCGAAGTAACGTGTTTAGAATCAAACGAATACGAATAGTAAAAAAAAAAAATTGTTGATGAATGATGAATCTTAGTTGGTACAGCAAATCAGTAGAGCGTGTATTTGAGTCGATGTCTGTTCACTCTATTCGCAACCATCTGGCAGTACATTACCGGGTATATATATCACTGGTATTGTTAAGTAGCGAGAGAAATATGTTATTCTGTGATGAAAACAAACATGGCAAGAAAGAAATCACTTTAAGAGCATGAGTTATACTTTATACACAAAATTAATTTTCTTTAATAGTTCCATCATTACATTTATTACATCATGTAAAAGTTCATCTATGACATAAAAAGATTTATATTCTTCCATTCTGAATGTTTAGAGAAACTGCTTCGAAATTACGAGTTAAATCTGTACTATTGTATATCTGTTAGCAAGCTGCATGTGTCTGAGGGGTATGAACCAGTATCAAGCAAAAACTGCCGCATCCATTTGGATGGTGTTTTCAAATTTTTAGTGCTAATGGTCCGGATCAAAATCTGCGTAAATAGCTGATGATAAATATGTACTACCATGCTCATATGTATCCGAACGATCTGAATCTCTCTTCGCTATATTTCCTCCAAAAACTTATTCAACCCTTCCTCCACATCTGTTTACCCAGTCCTATACCCTGTAGGTTGAATATCCAAAATTGAGACTCACTCACATCACACAAAAACGTGATATATTTTAACATATTCGTGTTACATACGAAAATATGGGTTATATTTCGGTAATAAAAGAGTTGTGCAGACATGAATTTTAGTTTTTTAAAATATTTAAGAGAAATTAGTGTCCCTACAGAACAAACGCTACGTGCATCCTCTCCATTCTTTTAGCTTCTCAGTTAATGTATGATGTGACTTTAGTAATCCACAGTACAGTCAACACAAGAAGAACGTAAAAGTTTATGAACATTACTTATGTCTTTGGCTAGACTCCAGGAACTAACCGAACGCAAGCCACCATGCTTCCGGGTCGGCAGTGGCACCCGCGGCTGATACCTTCCAAGACGGCAGCAGAGGGGGCAACAACTCTTATACACGCCGGCCTTGGTAGCGTAGGGGCTAGAGTGCTACCGAAGGTCGCCGGTTCGAGTCCGGCCGAGGGCATGGGTGTTTAGTGTTGTGTCTGTGAATGTCTTGTCCGTGGTGTAGTGTCCTTGTGTCAATACTTGATAGCAACAAATCACATTGAGCTGGCTGTATGACCTAGTAGCCGAATGCCATTAAAAAAAAAAAAAAAAAAAAAAAAAACCTCTTATACACGTGTTGACCAGCATTACGTTTCCTTGTTCCCAGTTTTCTGTGTAGTCTCATAATCAACAATTACAAAATATGAAAACAGTTGTTCATGAATAATAATCTGCATTAGTATCAGCTTGTAAAATTTTCGCACTTGTGTAACATCTTGTTGCATTCTTGGTTACCAGATGAGTGGTAACAATTTTACCCCTTAAATCAATGCGAGTGCGACTGTCGGAAGATCTCACCGTAGTATTAACATCAGTATGGGGTGAAAAGTTGGTCTACAATAATAATTTCAAGTAGCGAAAAGCGTATAAATCGCGAAATGAGCAAATTATTTCGTCACGTGTCCGCTAGTAAACGCAGTAGTTTGTTAATTACCAAATGTTTTCAGTGCACGTCCTTGGATATTTACCAATAGTTTTTTTTTGTAAGAACAACCAACCAACGTTTCACCTGTCAATTTGAATTTTAACAGCAGCACCCACAGAATATCGCTATCGCGAAAAAGCCGTATTAATTTTTTGTTCTTTGCCTAGTTACAAAACACCACTAAAACCACAAAGGTGACAAGACTATGTGAAATTGTCTCTTCATCTACTGAAACCTCATCGTATATTATTTTTGTTTTAAGAGGCGTATTCAGGTGCTTTAAGCAGCTTTCGATATTAATGGTAGGTGAAAATAAGATTTTCGCTAAAATACTATCAACTCAGGGTGCGTTGACGACATCTCTTACTATCGAGAATAGTAATTTAGTTATAAGTTTTTGCGTATGTTTCTAAAATAACTTTAAATGTAGTAGTAAAAGAACAACATGTCATAATAGCACACTGCAAAATTAACTAACTTAAAAAATCTGAATTATTTTTAAACGCTTTCACTTAAAATTATCTTTACCCAGAATACTTTTATTTCGCAATATTGATACTATATTAATATCTGGTTATTTTAAGTGATAGATGATCGGTGTAACGTCTTCCTTTCTTTTGATCCTAGCGTTTGTTCAAAATTAACGTTTTGTTTGAAAACTGTTACTTTTTATGTTCTGTAGGGACACTAATTTCTCTTAAATGTTTTAAAAAACTAAAATGAAGTACATTAAATGTCTGCACAGCTCTTTTATTGCCGAAAAAATATAATCCATATTTTCTTTTGTAAAACAAATATGTTAAAATAGATCACGTTCTTTTTGTGAGGTGGGTGAGTCTCAATTTTAGGTATTCACGTGACTATACAACCTACGGGTATAGGACTGTATAAGCAGATGTGTAGGAAGGGTTAAATAGTTTTTGGTAGAACATATAGTGACGAGCGATTCAGATCGTTCGGATACATATGAGCATGGTAGTACTTAGGGACGGAGTAAGCAATTGTTATAATTTCTAAACGGAAAATCGTGGGCCACGGATCACACTATATTTGAGATAGGCATCCCTTTCAGGAAAAACTTACAAAAGACCAAATAACTTAACTTAGGACTCTATTTAATATGTCGACTTCCAATATTTAGTTTTTCAGTTTTCTGGAATGCAGTAAATAATATCTGAATCAACATTACTAATATTTAGTTTATTGTATACATCCTCTTGAAGAGGTTGACATAAGATGAAGATTGTTTATATTGCATTTGTCTTTGGTTATATTTCCTCGGATTTCTGAATTTAAATTTAAGTAAATGGAATTCGTTACTTAAACCAATGCATAATACGTATATTAACTCTTCAGTAAGAGTAACAGAATTGTGATATTTACGGCAAGTAACTTTGTGCTTAGTATCGAAATTAAAGGGTATTATTACGTATCACCCTAACCGTGTAACCGCAATTTGATAGTGATTCTTATCTAACTCGACGAGACAATATGAAAGTAAAGAATAAAATTTTGTGTTATGTTGCCTACCGATAGTTCTTGATATACAGGAAAATCAGTTATATGTATAGTTCTTTGTGCCTTTGGCGACGTTTATAATCTGTTCCAAGTCGCATTTCAACCTCACCACAATCGCTAGGGAAAAAACAAGAGTAAAGTTTACAACGTGATACAGTGAATGTATTATTGCGCGTGTTTTAGTCCTGTTGCAATTCAAACTGAAGGTATATGGTGAAATTGTTATAATTTATGCTACGCGTACTTGGAATCTTGAAATAGACAATTTTATTATTACCTAAAATGTAATTACACATGCATTTAATGTGTATATCTGCATCGTTCGATTTTGTAGCTGCAATATCGACATTGATGGTGGTTAGGTTGAAATACAGCCTGGACCAGAATGTTTTTGCAGCAATATAAGGCATGAGGGATTCAATTATTATTAGTAATTAATAAGCTGCTTTAATGAGCGCCATGTTAGTTATGACATGTACTGCTATGTAAACTACTCCAGAAAACAAAACACCCAATGTGGCTTTGGTTCAATGTTTTTTAAGGTGCGGTCCACATTTAAATTTAACCACTTCAATTTTGAGACACGATGAAGAAAAATGGCTTGACATGTGTGTAGTTGCATAGAAGTTATTAAGGAATAAATACAGTTACTGCTTTGTGTGTGGAGACTTTCCCGGCGCACTGATTTAATGTAAGCTATCCGAATTAACACCCGTGAAGCTTACATTGAATACTTATGGCTTAGGAATGTATTCATATGGCATTACAAAAACTTTTCAGTGATCTTACATTCATTACTGCAAATGCTATCGTTGGCGACAAAGGTGTGTTTACAAATGGCCGGTCGCCGCCTGTACTGCCATCATTATCGCAGACGGCAACTTTCGTATTTCCTTCTGTCTAAGGTTCATTTCGCTTTGCTTTAGTATGCACCTTTTATCGAAAGATATGTCCTCAGGAAAGTGTGTTCCAAATTTCTGGCTTAAAGGACAATTAATTCTAGATACGCACTTATTGAACCGTTAGCGATGACGTTTCACGTAGCTTACATTTGATATACTGTATTAAATTGTGTTAAAAAATAAGACTAACAAAAAAAACCTATCAAACATCGGTATGAAAGCCAAATCTAAGATTATAACAAAAAGAAAGGAAAATTTCTAAATGAAATTTATATTTCTTGTTTCTCCATGTTGATAATTGGTAGTAAAATAAAAAGGGGAAAGCATTTCTTTACACACTAAGAACCGAGCGTGCGACGCAGCGGGTAAAAGCTAGTTAAAAAATCAAAATGCTTCTCATAGTCCACCAATGTTGTTCGAATGTTGTCTTCTGGAAGCACCGATTCTCATTGGTCCAACAAATACTGAAGTCTTGTGGGACTGGACGCAACATAAAACCACCATATCAATGTCGTTCTCGCTTCCGGTACATTCCATTTGGTGATTCATCGCCTGCAATTATCGCAAACGCAGTCGCACGGATGTTAGGATGGTCGATAGCGCTCATTTGTTTTCGTCTCCGCGAAGACAGCAGTTGTTTTGAGGTTTACTGGCACCTTTCGGATTTTTGTAGGTTGATGCCACCTTATCATGCTAGTTATTTGAATTTTTTGATTGTACTTGTAGCGAGATATTTGGAAATTATTGCTTTTTTTTTCTTTTTTTTTTTACAATGCTCATTACAATTTGCAAAGATATATTAGATTCCATTCAATGTATTACCTGAGAGACTTTGTGTCGATTGACACTATGATTAACGCGGCAGGACTATGAGTTTGCGATCTACAATCGATAATGTCGCTGTTATCTCGAATTAACGTAATGAAAATAAATGTAAAAAATAGCTGATTAGATGAAGACGAAAATAAACTAAATTGGGACACATTATGCATGAAGAAACAAAATCCTGCATCTAATGGGCGATGTACGAAGGAAGTTAGAAAATTGGGCTACAAAACTTTGGCTCGACAGATACTTAAGTATGGTGCGGTACGCTGCGACAAGCGGGTACTGAACCACACAACGTGACCACAGCGCAGGACGACTATCATCTTGTCCTTACAACCGTAACCGACAGAACAGCTTCGTCCACAGTGATGGCTCGAAGTCTGCTGTGGGCTGGACTTCTGGCACGCAAAACATTGCTTACACTGGGATGAAACCACCGACGCCTCAGACTACAATAGGTACGTGAACTACGTCAGTGGCATGCTGTATAGAGAAAAGTAGTGTTTACAGTCGAGTCCTGCTTCAACTGTTCATAGACACCACCGTGGTGAACTCAATCGAGCAGACTACATTGTTGAACAGCATAACGGACAAACGCCAAATGTGATGGTTTGAGACGCCGTTGGCTATAACATCCGATACCGTCTCCTACGTATTGAGGGCGATATGAACAGAAATCGCTGCACCAGGGCGGTTTTAGAATCCATGCCAGGCTACTCCACATGGCCATATTTCAGCATGACGATGGCCCGCTACATGTGGCGAGGAATGTGTAAACCTTCTTTGAAGGTCCACCATATCACCCACGGAACATGCCTAGTATATGGCCGGTCGGCAACATATATTTTGTTCCGGCCCTGCTGTAACCTCTGTCGACGCGCCTACAAATGCGTGGCAGTGTGTTCCTCGGCAACATATCCAGGCTTCCTTTAATTACGTACCACGACCTCTAGGATTTCAGCACGCGGTGGTGTTGAGATTTTCACAGACAGTAGTATATTAATTATTCTGAAGAAAATATGTTAAGAAATATATTTTAAGTAGTTCTGCGCTAGTCTTCAGCAGAACTGGTTAAGGCTCCGCGTTTAATATTCACCACCCCAGGTAACGGAAGCTCTGGGGGCGTTCATTAATTACGTGGGGAGTTTTTCCGGAATTCCGGACCCCCACCCCCTCTGGTGAGATTTGGTGAGAACTAGTCGGACCCCCCTTCCCTCCTCCTCCTTAAAATGACTTGAGATTTTGACGGAATCCCCGTAGCTTTTTGAGATTTATTTTTTTAGCTCTCCTGGTTGCGACACAGGCGATATCCGCGTCGTTTCTAGACCTTATACCCCCCCCCCCCTAAAGTTGACATCCGCGTCGTGTTTGTGAACATTTTTTTTCTGTCGACCGCCCCCCTTTTTGGTGAGATTACGTCGGACTCCCCCCCCCATTTCATTTACACGTAATTAATGGGCGCCCCCTATTGGCCTACGTTGGTGAAGAAAGTAACACATCCGGCTCAAACTGTGACTGTTATGGCTAAACGTGCTAGGAATTGTAGCAACAAGAGAGCCTCGAGTGGTTCGCAAATACTTATAAATAATCTGTTTAAATGGCTTGGAATCACGTACGAATGTGAGCGCGGCAGTTCCTAGTACGTGGCAGTTGAAACAGTGATGGTAAACGACCTCGGCGTATCACAGCACTGTTCTATAGATAGCATTAATGTTTTGTATACTTTTCTTACGGCCTACCGAATGGAGCCCAAGCAGGAAATGGCAGAAGTAAGCTGATTTGGAAAAGATGAGCACGAATTCGACGGAGAGAGAGGCAGAGGGTGGCAGAGAGAGGACTGCAACGTGGCTTTGACTTTTAGAAAGTTTGGAGCTAGCTGATGATACTCGCTCACCATAGCCCAGTTTTTATTTTTTTTTTTTTGTCAAGCACTGACAGTCTGTGGAGCCATCACTGCTGCTGTGATGTGGAATGTACGCGCGCAACACGACCTAGAAATGGAAACGGTTGCCGCCAAGCAGCGCGGAACTAGTCGGTGCGCCTTCCTGATGATATCGGGGTAAATGCAAAGGCTCGTGTGGTCCTAATTACCACGTGGCAGGGTTTTTGCTGGCTGCGCAATCCACCTCAGCCACAGCGTGTCTAGGCTAACCCGGTAATCCTAGGACCTACAGTTTAGCGTGGAAAGCGAAACACAGCAGCGTTCTGGCATACTTAGCACGACACAGCAAGCTGTATCAGAGGAAAAGGTCGGGTTAAGGGCATTTGAAAATCCCAGCAGAGACCGAGATTTGATCCAGGGACCTTTCGACCTGCAGTTCGACGCCTGAACCACACTGCTCGCGTGCCTGTGCTGATATACTGCATCAAAAGCGAAATGACTTGTCCACTAAAATAGTTCAAGCCATACACAACGCCCGAGATTTAGATTTTTGTTTTCTTTTATCCCAGGATTTTAATGTTGTTCTGTTATAACGGATTTGTTCCATTTCCATGCTGATCGAATACAAATAAAATGTGTGACGTCACTGAATTCATGTCAGAACAGTTAATAAAAGTGTTGATTCTTGAACCATGGTGTGTTTATTTGTCATCAATTCAACAATGCTAGTAATCATCATCACGATCCCATAGCTAAGATATGTTATGCTAATTTAAAATAAAATAAAAAATTATTTAATTGAAAAATCAATTATTAATCAACGGGTAGTGTAACACTTCAGACCTTAATCAACAGACTCGCGCAAGCATTTAAAAGGCTTCACTATTTACGTTCTCAACCTTTACTTCAAGTACTGGGTTATTTTAGGTTTTCTGTGTAATGTCTACCGGGCCATGACAAGTCCATATTGATGCTTTACTTGAGCATTACAAGTGTTTTTGGTAAAAACAAAAAAAAAAAAAAAAAAATAAAAAAAAAAAAATTCTTCAGATAACGAATGTTTATTCCAAAACAAGAAATAACGAAAAGTATAGGACCTACATATTAATATGGAGAGCTCACGAGGGTAAAGAAGTTGGTTAAAAGAATAATATGCAACAAGTCAGTAAAGAATGTTTGAAACAACTAATCCTGGATTAATAACAGTGAGGAGGGAAGCTAACCATACATCACGGGGAACATTATGGCCAAGAGAAAAAGCTGAATTATGCAACTAAATATTTCTATGGATATTGTGGAGTCCTAATTCCTGAAAATGCAGTAAGAGTAGTGTACGTGACAATATTTGCCAAGAAGGGATTTAAGAGAGAGATACGCAAAAGGCAGAGTTTTCGCTCGGCAAGAGGTCGCTGAATATTTTGCTGGACACACTCCTCGTAGAGTACAGGGAAGCGTTCTCCGATAGTGGAGGTTGGCAGGCGGCAAATCCGGTGTTTGAATAAGACTTTTGGGAAGACCGGATAAAACCTTGTGAAAATCAGCGAAGTGGGCAGGTATTTACATTTAGCCGAAAATAAACGCGTTCTGATCTTTTTTAGTGGATGAGGAGAGTGGTAGAAACTCTTCGGCCAACCGCACTATTTTGCATTGATTTAGTGTTAACGTATGCTATGTGTTGCATGTTTGACCAGTCGGCAGTAAGGTGGCGTTTCTGACGACGCTTGATTGGTAAAGCACTACCCGAGGACGGATATCGATCGAGGCACCAAGAGGAGATGCGAGAGAGGAGTTAATTGGATCGGGCTTTTCGGATAAGTGATACATCGACTTGCATTTGGGTTGTGGTTGCTGCAGAGACGTCACGCGGTAGTTGCTCTCCGTGAGACAGCAAGATGAGCAGCAGCCACGACTTAGTGCAGTGGACAGTTCCTTCCAGCGGGGTGGATAGTCGCCCGGCGCTAGGGTGACATCTGCAGTGTCGATTTTACCATATGCCATGAACAGCAGTCACAGCAATGTCTTCCCCTTCTTCGTATCTACCACCTTCTTCCAACTTTAGGTGTCAGATATCTTTGATGAGTGTTTACTCATTATTGGTATGATCTAGTTTTGAGCTTTTGATTGTATGGCCGTATGGCCTTGATTTATACCTACTGCCAGGTTGTACTACTTACTAATGGAAGAAATGAAATGTTACCACCTGCCTGCGACATGTGTAAGTATGTTCTGTGTTTGATAAGTGTATTAAATTTTTGTTTGTGAAATTTGTCATTCTGTGCTTTCATTTTCTTTATTTCGAATGATTTTCTCAGCCTTCATTTTTGTAAAGAAAAAATTAATTCTTGTTGTTACGGAAAAAAATTAATTGTTTTATGAATGAACCTGTTATTTGTTTGTACCAGATATTATTGTATTTAAAGTTAATTTCAACTCAGTCAAACCTCCAGCTATCACATCAGTTAAGATTTGTCTTGCTTGTCACCTTTAACATGTCAACATTAAACTAAACAAAAATTTACAACCCAGGAGTAAACGTTACAATATGTTACAAAATTCAGAATTTAAGCAATTATGGATAAGGATGGGCAGGGAGTTACCATGAATATGAAAAAGACGGAAAAATAAGAAATTTGTTTCGATGAGACCGTTATGGTCTGATACACAGGGAAAAGAGGAGAAACATCAGCGTACCGATTCACAAAGGAGGTGAAACAAATATGGTTGGGAATTACATATCGATTAGTTTGACTTCTGTCGAAGGTAAGTAGGTAAAAGTTTGATATGCAATCACAAGTCTGTGAAAAATGAACGTTTGTAAACATGGGAGTAAGATTCATGTGAATCTCAGTTATTTGGCTTTGTGTAAAATATTTCAAATTAAATGGAGAAGAGAAGCCAAGTTGTCAATGTATCACTGAATCACTACGTCCATTTGGCAGAATGAACTACACAATCATGCTAAATAACATTAAAGCCATTAGTGTGATTCACAGAATGACTTACTGGGAGGTTAGACGCAAAGATTTAGGAAGCGCTGTAACTAAAGAGATGTAGTGCACTCGGTTAATTTCTGGTCATTTTTCTAATGAATGATCGTCATGTTGGTTTACAAACATAAGTTAGACTGTTTGCAGTTGTCATAATGTTATGTAGAAAGATTAAAACAAGAGACAACTACAGAGCTATATGGATATGATATCTATCTGAGTAGGTTAACACAAAATGAAAAGTGTTAAAAAAAGCGCCAACTTACAAGGTAAGTGTTGGGCTTGTCGTTTGATGGTAAACTTAATTAGACAGGTGGTAGACAAAATTTCAATGTACTGCACCTTTTGGAGAAATCGATAAAGGACTGTATTGGCGAAGTGAAGAAATTTGGATACAAATTTTGTTCAGGGTCTCAGTTGTGTATGCTGTGGTAGTATGGAACCAACGTTATGAATATAATTAATTAATTTTTTAATTATTAATTTAATTGCATTGGAGCACCCGCGCCGGTGGCAATTCCCTGTCATCTGATTACCCCTTTTTATTTTATTTTTTATTTATCTTATATAATTTGAGTGTTAAATTCCTCCCCCATCTACTTTTGCGATTTACACATTTTAAATTCCTTCAGAGTTTATGGTAAATTACTTATCACTTCCCCTGATAATCTGTTCCAATCCCTGACTCAAAAGACCTTTGGAGGAGGTGCAAGGGAAGACATTTTTTTGTGAAAATTACCATAAAAACAATCAGTCACTGATATGATGTAGTAGTTGCGTATGAAGTCATTTGAAGACGAAATACTGTTTGGAGTTATCAGCATACATTGGTGATAAGACCTTGTTGGATGCTGGTAGAAGAATTAACTACCTCCTTATTTCAGGTACTAGGAAGAGGAGGAAAAAGTCATTTGCAAGCACAGGAGTCATAGATTGGAATAAATTGTAGAAAGTACGTTATATCAAATATTGAAAGAATTGAAAGTGAAAATACATGCAACCAATATGTAGATGTGTATAAATTGTCATCGTGCATATGCGCCATCACAATTAATAAATAATTGTGGGCTCACCTAAGATAGAAGCGGAATGCGTCACCTAGTCATTAGAGACCAAGAAATAGACTTTTTATCGAACAAATACATCAGCTACTAAAAGGGAGTACTTCTGTCTTTGGTTCTGTGTTTCACTGCTTAGGAATTCTAGCTAATGCCGGATATTTATGATCATTGTAGTTATTGGATAATAAAACAGGATACTCAAAATGAATTTTAAAATTTTAAAATTAAATCCACAGTAATACAAGAAAATTTAAAACTAAACAAAAATTTTGAGATACCTTCATAGTAGTATTGAATATTTCTTTTCTGTGAAAATAAGTATTTTAGGACACTTAACTTTAAAAGTCTTATGATTAAGTGAAATCATGAACAAACATTTAATTAACATTTTCTAGTCAGCCAGTAAAAAGGAGTATGATATCGTTTAATGTAAAGTTCATGTTTCGTAAAAAGCGACTTAATTATGCTGCAGCTAGCTTATGACGGGTTGAACGTGTTACGTGTTATTCTGGCCATTCATTTCTTTGCATTTGCTTAGCTAAATATAATTGTTATTAAATACGTTCTGTAATGATGTAATATTTTGCTGTAGATATTTCGGTTTCAGCGCGTTCCATTGCACCGTACCTTCATAGCTGACATGAAGATTTAAACGAAATAGTTGCCTTTATTTAGGGTTAGTTTCAAAGTTTAATTTAAAGGAAAACATATTGCACCTTTACTTAAACATAGATAAGTAACCTAAATTCTTGGCTTGTTATGATAACGCCATCTCTGGCTGTTGTTAACCCTCTAACAAAAGTCGTATACGTGACGTCATAACTCTACAGACATAATGACACGATTACCAAAGTGGCCTTTTATTAGTATTGATATTCAACTACAATTTTGTTCGACCTAAAAACACATTGTTCCGAGAGAGCAGTTGTATTATACTTTCGTACTTTTACAGTCATTGATAATGTTGAACAAAATCTCTCCCGTTATGGTTGGTTTTGATGCTAAATATTTTGCAATGAAGGGAGATGAATGTATAGATGGTTCCCTCCACGGGAGTTTCCTCTGATTTATTGACTCACGTCTATCGCCTGGAACAGGAAATTCCGGAAACCACAATACTGGACGTTGTAACTTCCGAATGGTTTTGATATATCGAGAATATTTCACGGTGGAATTAATTTTTAAAACACTTGTTGTCTTACGCAGTGCGCCGTTTATCGGTATGGCAGAGCGATAGACTATGAACCTGACAACCTGAGTTAAAAACTCGATGAAGCTGAGGAATTTTTATCTAAGTTATTCGGAGCGGTTCCCTTCTCCTATTCCACTTGCTTCCGAATAGATATAAGTATTCTCCTGGCGAGTAGAATATTCGCTGTTTCATGATGCACCAAAACCTGCGTCCAAGTGACTTGGAATGTTGACCTTGGGTCGCGAACTCCTTCGTATGAACACGGGCGGCTTTAGCCAAAACTTTACCTGTTACCTTACTTGGATTAAATCTCGTGTAGGAATTAACTTTTACTGCAGCCAAGAAATGTAAGTGTCAGATCTTATCTTTGTCTCAGTGCTAATCCTAAAATACCGTCTGTCACCTGTTTCCTGTTGTGACAACCACGCACAATAATTTCCAGCATTCCTTGGCGTATCAATACTTACGCTGGCAGCTTTGAAATGGAGGCAGAAACAAGTCATCTATATAACTGACAGTGTGAAATATTTTGTATTTCTTCATGCAAGGAAGTATTACTGCACATGTAACCTACCTGAATCAGTTTAAAATTTCCTTATTTCAAGCGTAAAATCACAGGCGACATAAAATTTCTTACTACAAACTCTGACTCATTCCTGATAAAATGCAGTTTTATCTTAATAAGAAGGTACTGTTGCTGGTAGCAGTGTATTTTATCAGGCAAGGGATTTATTCTGAACTCGTAATCAGATCACTGGAAATTCGTTTTTACATGACAAATTTGTTCTCTTTCAGTAAATACATCCAAACGAATCTATAAGCTGCAAAATGAAAAGTCTAAGGAACAAGTGAAGGCCGGCCTCGGTAGCATAGGGGCTACCAGCTTCGAGTGCTGAAGGTCGCCGGTTCACGTCGGCTGCGGGTATGGCTGCTTAAGTGTAGTGAATGTAATGTCCGTGCTATGGTGTGTATAACAGTTAGGAAAAATGCGTACTGGGAGAGCTCTGGCTCATGCATAATCACTATTGAGTTGGCTGTATGACCTCAGATGCCGAAAGTCAGAAATATATATCTTCTAAAACAAAGTGAATGTCTTTGATGAGATAAAAAACAAGTGAATTAATTGTTCGTTGGATTAAGTCTACATCTTTGATTATCTCCGAGTGTCATCAGAAGGAGGAATCAATGTTCCCTGTATTAACAAAATTCTCGACTATACAAACGATTGTAGTGTAGTCACGTGACGCTCTTGTACTAAACTACTGATTAACCTACAGCGTGGATTCCATGTATATTACAGTAATCCTTGGTGAACATCAGCAGCGCTGACAACCATGACAGCAAGCCATGAACTAACCAGCCGGCGAGTTCAGACAGTCGTAATTCTTCCTAGCTACTTTTGAATTATGTGCGAACTTCTTATTTGCACTATGTTGTACAACTGGTTAAGGTTACAGCACATTACTTGAATCATGATACAGGAACATACCGCTCTCCTAAATTGTCGTAACATTTCCTTTATTCGGGATTACAAATTATTATTATTTTCTGATGTAGCGGAACATAATACTTTTGATATCAAAACAACCTATAGAAGAATATTTCCTAAGGGTTAATGAAACACGATAGGCACCGTAGTGTTCGATTTTGAGAGTAGCCTCTTCGCCACGGTCGACGGCTGTAGACTGATCACAGAGCTTGCTACTTACGAGTCCACAGATGGCGACGACAGTGAGCTTGGTGTTGGGCAGCCTCATGTCGCACGGTGCTGTGCGTTCCTCCTGCGCATACGGACTGACCGCGTCGCCAGTCGCAGACCACAGGCGCTCTGCAGCTGATAACACCGCCAGGCATTAACCGCACGCTCTCTGGGGGGAATCAGCCCGGGACGCAACATTACAGAGTCACGCTTAGAATGGTTGGAATCTGGAAGAAGCATGTCTACGCTGTGAAAACCATTCGTCCTCTGTACGCCGGTCGAACGTGGTTCTATAGGCCACGTTTTCTTTGTTCTCTATGTGCTGTTGTTGTCTAGAGTGTCACGTTTTGTTTTATTCCGTACAGAATTTTTGCATGCAAAGCAAGGCGCCCAGCATCAGGCCTAGAATCTAGCTCGAAAACCTCTGCAAATGTTTCATTGATCTTTTTTACTTTTTCATTATAATTAAAAGAACCTCTACAAAGGTCTCATTGATGGTTTTTACATTTTAATTGTAACTAAACTGTTTTACTTTTTGTTACATTTAAATATCTACTGTTTCTATAGGCAAGTATTATGTGGTCCGCAGAATAACTTAGTATCGAAATTGTGGCCCATCTCCAAAATTGGTTGGGCATCCTTGATGCAGAGAGTAGCTGGTGCCACGACTTCGTTCATGTTTGTAGAGAATTTTGTATGGAAACTTAAATATTCCTGGATAAAAAATATCCTGTGTTACTCCTTGCCAAATCAGCAACCGGCTAGAGAAAGTCCCGTCAAAATCGGTTCCCACACTAAATAAGTTGCGTATAAATTATTCATATTTGTTAATGGACTGTACATTATTCACGTACATTCTAGAACATTTTAGAACGTTCTAGTAGATTTCAAATATTTTTTAAAACACTTGTCGAAATATGAAAATGCCCTAGGTCGATCACTTTCAACCACCATATCGTCTACACCCCCTACAGCTACCGACATGCGACCACCATAGGGTACTATGGGAGACTCGAGACTGCTACCACACACAAACACCAGTGGTCTCCGTTCCTTCTGATTGTTGTAGCGTGATGCACGAGGGTTACATTTGTTCGACTGTCGGCGTGGTAACTTCCTAGAAGTCAGCCACTCCGCCTCACGTTGAGTGATGCTTAGTGCAGTGGAACCACCGCTGCGGATACCTTTCACCAGTCCTTTACTGTACCATCACGACTTCAACCTATCGGCAACAGACGTAACAAGTGATAAAGGTAACTAGACGTGGTCAAATGTCGGTTGACAGATTTTATTCCGCCTTTATCGTTGTTTGATCTACAGTTTAAAATGGAATCTATAGGTCAATTTTAACTAGAATATTAATTTTTCAAGGCATGGTTTTAAAACTGATCTAAAAGAGCGCTATGTAAGGTGTGCTGCTGAATTTACATTTCTCAAAACCTTGGCAGCGATATCTGTACATTTGCTTAATTTGATGTAGAATTTTTGCCATCCTGAGCATTATCGTGGAATCCCAAGTTTTTTTTTCTGGTTGTTTCTAGACCAGAGCGATATTTACTATTGTTTCTTTTCTCGTTTTTGTCGCTACTAAACAAAACGTTTAAATATTATCACGTTTTTCTGAGAACTAGAGATTTGGTGACAGAATCTGAAGTGGAGAAACGTAATCTTTATTTTAGTGACCAGTTCATGTGTCTTAAGTCGATTATAATGAAGTAAAGTCGCTGTGAAATGGATCTATCTCTATGCACGTAAGCAATATGGCGCTCCGTATTTGCGAAAATGGGTATTAAATAGAGTTTCTCATAACTTTTAAGTATTTCTCAGGACCCGTTTTCTGTATATTGTACTACTGTGGTTTCTAGCAACTTGCCTCCTCCAAGCAAGCTATATGTCTCTGCACTTTCTATATCACTACATGCCATCTACTTTGTGCTGGTTCTGTAATATCGTTTCGTAATAAAATTTTAGTTGTTACTTCCATTTCAACAGTCATCGATTTTTACGATTATTGCACTAAGCGTCGTAACGCAAAGAAAAATTCGGCGAGTTAACCGAAATTAAAATTCACATCATGGCTCTAATGCTGTTAATATACGATTAGCTTATATCATCAACAAAATAAACTATTCATGATAACTGTTACCTTTTTAATTGTAAATCACATCTCAATAACACAATAGTTTCGGTGTAGAATTTGTTATCCGAGTGTGAATGTAAGAATATCTATAGCTAACAGTTAAATAAATAAATGGTTTTTGTTTATACTGACGTTGTTTACAAATCACAAATGAATTTTCAAATTAAACTTGTTCGGAACTAACAGGATGCTAAAATGATGTACATCTTCCTAATCCCTTATACTGTTTGCTTTAGTTACTTTTAGTTAAATTATGTCTTTTATTGTTTTACCGATATAAATCTGCAATATTGGAAAAGTAAAAGAAATTCGTAAGAGGAGTTATAGAGAAAGTATGTACCGCGGAAATGTAGCAGAAACGTCGTAAAGGATCTTGTTTTCTCAGTTGGTTAAACTGAGCGCAGAAAGCGACTGAGACACTTTTTCATGGGATCATATCACTGGAACAGCAAGAATAATTCAGGAGTTTAGACTGAGATAGTTCCTTCGATGGACGTAGAGAAATTATTGAACGGCGAGGAATTTAAGCTAAATATAAACCATAAAAATATGTAGGACCAAATTATCTCTATTGTCTTTGGACTCAGCAAGAAGTTATTTTCTTTTCATGGATGGAAGATAAGCTTGGACACTGGAAAGGCGATAAAAAAAGATAGAAACTCTGAAAATGTGATACTATAGAAGGAAGGTGAAAATTGTTAAACAGATCAGTATGAAATTAATATATAATGGAAACAACAGTGAAGAATGGTGCTTTAATGGCAGAATGTAACTTAAAAAGAGATAATGTGGCGGCTCACATTTCGAGACCTTCGGTAGTTGTTAATTTCTTAATAGAAGGTAAAATGAAGGGAAAAGCGTAGCAAAATCTGTAGAGAAGGGTGAAGAGACTGCTGGGAATGTGCAGGACATGTTCTGGTTAGAAGGATATTGGCCAAGGAATTAGGAATAGTGCATGGAAAGGGAAAGGCGACTATGACCACAAGCTGGCGCTCAATTTCATGGATAAGGGAGTGGGAAAATTTTCTTTTGTTGGTAAGGGTGTCAGGGATTGGAACAAATTATCAAGTGAAGTGATGAATAATTTACCAAAAACACTTAAGGAATTTAAAATGAAAATTGTAAATCGGAAAAGTAAATGGGTGAGGAATTTAACACTCCAATTAGAAAAGAAAATGTTTAAAAAATATAACGGAGTAATTAGATAACTTGGGGAATCGTCCCCGGAGCGTTAGCTCTAACACAATTAATAATCTATGTATACTATTATAAATCTGTAAGCAATCTGCATGTGTCTCTTTATTTGAACGGGAGCCACGCAAAAAGTATCACAACCGTATGGACGGGTTTCAAATTTTTATAACTAATGGAGCGAGTCAAAATCTGCGGAAATAGCTAATTACTTATATGAACCATGGGACGGAGCAAG
This sequence comes from Vandiemenella viatica, assembly GCA_031002005.1. Lineage (NCBI taxonomy): Eukaryota > Metazoa > Arthropoda > Insecta > Orthoptera > Morabidae > Vandiemenella > Vandiemenella viatica. The sequence continues at coordinate 63,266,288 of JARYHS010011408.1, read as the reverse complement.
CAATTAAAATTTAATTATATGGAAATTGTGGACCACGGATCATTATGTACTTTCAGACACTCACTAATTTCTAAAAAATCTGACAAAACATCAAATCATGACATTTTGGAATTACTTTTATGTGGCTGAAATAATGGCATTAGTAATACGGTTATTTGAAAGCAAAGGAAAATAAAAATAATTTTTGACATGTTATACCGCGCAAGATTAGTTTAAATACATGTAAATTTTTATTTTTTAGCAGAAATAGAACTAATATCCTAACAGCAAAAAGAAAAAAAAAATTCTGTTTCAGAATGTTAAATTTGGATTGGGAATCGCTGGAGGAAGGTAGGAGGGTTAAGAGAGTGCTGGGAATATACAGGCAGGGGCGGATTCAGGGAGGGGGCTAGGGGTCTCAAGCCCCCCCCCCCCCCAAATATCTAGGTCCATCTCTGACACTGTTATTTTGGAGATTTTTTTTTTTTGGCTCTACGCCTAAATCCACTAAAGGCAATGCCCCCCACCCAACCAAAATCCACTTAAGCCAAGCCCCCCCCCCTCCCAAACCAAATTCCGCTCAAGCCCCTCTCAAACCAAAATCCTGGATCTGCCCCTGTATACAGGGCATATGTTGGTGATGGGGCTTCGAGAGGTAATGGATAAAGGATTAGGAATAGTGCTTGTAAGGGGAAACACGACCATGAACACAAGCTGGTTCTCGATGTATAAGGGAGCAGGAAAATTTTCTTTTGTTGGTAAGGATGTAAGGGTTGGCACAAATTACCAAGTGAAGTGATGAATAATGTACCAAAAACGCTTAATGAATTTAAAATCAAAATTTATAAATCAGAAAAATAAATGGGGAGGGATTTAACACACAAATTATAAAAGAAAATGTTTTAAAAAATGAGTAATTAGATGACTGGGAGAATTGACACCGGAACATTAGCTGCATTGCAATTAAATTAATAATATTAATAAATCGTGCAGTACTCCGTATGAGCATTTAAAAATGGCACACAGAGTCATTACAGTGACCAATCTACAAAGTAAGGTAAATGTAACGATTTATGTCTCTTAAACATTGTTACACCTCCTTATATCACAAAAATAAAACCCTTTCTAAACAATTTTTTACAGATATCTTAAAGATAGCCGGATGTGACATTGTACCTTATCTTGAAATATTATTTAAATTGAGTCTAGACACTTGCAGCTTACCACAGGACTGGAAAAGTGCAATAGTAGTACCGGTACATAAGGGAGGGGTGAGAAATAGAGTTGAGAATTACAGGCCAATCGGTTTGACATCAGTGGTAGGTAAATTAATGGAAAGATTGATATGCAACCACATCAGAAATATATATGAGGAACGTAAGTGGTTTTCAAGCAGGCAACATGGTTTCAGGCAAGGATATTCATGCGAATCTCAGTTGGTGGGATATATGCAAGATATTTCAGATGAAATGGACATGGGAGGGCAAATTGATAGTGTAGCACTAGATCTGTCTAAGGCGTTTGACAGAGTAAGCCATAAAATGGTAGTAAATAAGGTAAAAACCATTGGAGTGGATGAGAAAGTGATTTTCTGGGTAGAAGAATTTTTAAAAGATAGAAAACAGAAAGTTAGCGTAGGAAATGTAGTATCAAAAGAAGTTGAAGTAAAAATGGGTGTGCCACAGGGTAGCGTATTGGGACCATTGGTATTCAATATTCTAATGAATAATTGTGTTGATTGTTTACTATCTGAAATTAGATTGTTTGCAGATGACATAATGCTGTATAAAAGAATCAAAACGATAGAGGATTGTAAACAGTTGCAGGGTGATCTGGATAGGATATCTAATTGGTTTGGTAAACATGGAATGAAGATAAATGCAAAGAAGAGTCAGCTTATTAGATACACAAATAAAAAACAAAAGGTTAATTATGAATATAAGGTGGGGAAAGAATTGCTTGCTGAAGACTTGAAATGTAAATATCTTGGAATTACTTTTGATAACAAACTTAACTGGGCAGGACACATTGGACAGGTGGTAGGAAAAGGTTTCAAAGTTCTGCACTTGTTGGAGAGAGTGATGAGGGGATGTACGAGAGAAGTCAAGGAATTGGGTTACAAAACTTTGGTCAGACCATTGTTCGAATATGGTAGTGTAGTATGGGACCCTCATTTTACGTATCAAATACAGGAGTTGGAGAGGGTGCAAAAAAGGGCTGCTAGATTTGTTTCTGGAAATTATCACAGAATGCAATCAGTGACGGATATGATAAAGGAGCTGGAATGGGATTCATTGCAAGACAGGAGGAGAATGAGGAGGGTCATGGGAGTGTACGGGGCATATACTGGCGATGAAGCATGGAAAGATATTGCAATAGGTATGAAAAGTAGTGCATGGAAGGGAAAAGATGACCATGACCACAAGCTGGCACTCGATTTCAGGCACAAGGGTGTAGGAAGATTCTCTTTTTTAGGTAAGGGTGTCAGGGATTGGAATGAGTTACCAAGAGAAATGATGAATAATTTACCGAAAACTTTGAAAGAATTTAAAGATAAAATTTGTAGAGGGCAAATGTAAGTAGGTGCAGGATAGGGGGAAGATGGGTGTGTAGGGAAATTGCCACCGGAGCGTGTGCTCCATTGCAATTAAATTAAATTAAATTAAATTGAATAATTATCTCTACGAATTAGTAAAGTTAATTTTTTGATAGCTTTTATAATATTTCATAAATTCTATAACATTAAAATAATAATGAAACAGAACTCTTGGACAACAATTTGAAAACCGAACCTAAGACAATAACTAAAACAAAGGAAAGTTTTTAGAAGACATTTAGAATTTATGGCTCTCAACGTTAATATTTGGTAACAGAATAAAATCTGTAAAGAATTTTTACACATACCAAAGCACACGCACGCGAAACAGGGGACAAATGCTAGTACTATTATAAATCTGTAAACAAGCTGCATGTGTCTCTTTATTTGAACGGGATCCCCGCAAAAACTACAGCAGCATTTTGAACGGGGTTTTCAAATTTTTAGAGAAAATTGTCCATATAAAAATCTGCTGAAATAGCTAATGACTTATATATACCAAGGAATGGAGGAAACAATTAAATACATTTCTAGGCATAAAATTAAGAGATATGGATCACGTGTAATTGAGATGTTCGCTCCTTGCACAAAGAACTAAAAAAATATATCACACTACTTAACTTAGAATTCTGTTTAATATTTTGACTTAGAATATTTAGTTTTCGGTTTTCTTGAATACAGTAAATAAATGGAATACCTGAATCAGATGTAATAATCATTACTAATACTTCATTAACTCTAAAAATAGATGCATTTGAAGCGTTTGACCACAGATGAATATCTGGATTGTTTGGCCCTATATTCCCGGTTTCATGCATTTTGATAAATATAATTAAAAGGAAATCGTTACTCACACCACTACACAAAATATTAACTCTGCAATAAGAGTAACAGAAGTGTAATATTTATGGTAAATAATTTTGTGCTTGATATAGATTGTATAGGTTTTTCACTATAGTGTATCGCCGCAATCTGATAATGATAAACAATTATATCGTTTAGCGGTAGTTCTCGAGATATCGCAAGTCAAAATCAGTTATATGTACAGTTTGCTGTGCCTTTGGCGACGTTTTTAATCTGCTCCAGGCCGCATTTCAACTTAACTACAAAAATAAACTCTACATGGCGATACAGCAGTGTATTATTCCACATGTTTTAGTACTCTTGCAGTTCAAACTGAAGTTGTATTTTGAAATTAATTCTTATAATTTATGCTGGGCGTACTTTGAATCCTGAAATCCTGTCATGTATCATGCGTTTAGGTGTATATGCATCGCTTGATTTTGAAGCGGCAATATCAGTATAGATTGTGGTTAGATCGAAATGCAGTCTGAACAAGGATGTTCCTGGAACAATAAAAGGCATGATGCATTTAAGTATTGTTAATAATTAATAAGCTACTGTAATGAATGCAATATTATTCATGAAGTGTATTCACCAAAACAAGCCAACCGCTGTGCATTTCCAGCCTATATTTCCATGTGGCAATGGTGACATATTTTTTTTTCTGGCCCAGGTCGTATTTCAATCTAACCATTTCGATTTTGAGATACGATGAATAAAGATGGCTAGAAGATCGGGTGGATGCGTGGAAGTTATAAGCAAAAAATACATTTTATTAGCTACGGCATGAGAATGTACTATACATATATGGCGTACGAAAACTGCCAACAATTTTAGATTCGTTGTTGCAAATGCTTTCGTTGGCGGCAAAGATATTTTTATAAATGGCCGTTGAATGTACTGTTAAAACTATCGCAGACGGTAACTTTCGTGTCGCCTTTATGTCTAAGGTACATTTGTTTTTGCATTGATAGGCAGTTTTTATCCTCCGGAAAGTGTGTCTCAAATTTCTTACCAAGAGGACAACTGATTCTCGGTACGTCCTTATCTGACCGTTAGTGATAATGTTTCATGTAGCTTTAATTTCTTATTTTCATATATTATATTGTGTTAAAATATAAGTATAAATTTGTTTATAACTATAGTATGAAAACTGAATCTAAGGTAGTAAGTAAAAGAAAGGAAAATGTTTAAATGAAATCTATATTTTTTTCTTCTCCAAGTTAATATTTGACACTAAACTAAAAAAGCTAAGAGTATTTCTATACACGCCAACACCCGCGTGTGCGAAGCAACGGGTAAATGCTAGTAATACTAATAATGAAGGAGACAATTGGGGGAGTAGGCTATCATGGATACGTGGAGATGAAGACACTATCAGACGATTGTGTCAAATAATCTACACACTTATGTCAAAAGATATGAATACAAACAGGTAATTCTGAGTTTTTTCGTCTTATTATGATTGTGTGTTAAACGTGGTCTTTAAAGTATGCTGATTAAAAAATCTACATTTTTCTACAATATTACTTATCTAAATTAATTTTTCCTCTTTAAATGATGAATTTAAGTTGAAATGAGAATGCGGATTGTGATTAACAAAACTACTGTATAATCTGTGATAAATCTTAACGAATTGTGCCTTCGAATTCTGGAAAACTACTTGTTACACCAGCTGAATTGCTTGCTTGACTCCAGATTCAGGCCGTTCCCAGAATCTCAGACTGCGGAATCGTTGACGGGACGGTAGTCATTTGTTCTCCAATCATGCTGGAGAATGGATTAATTATAATTATACGACTTTTTCCTTTGAATTACAGAAATTCAATTGGTTTAGCAAATAACTTACATCAATATCTTCTATAAGTTTAAAGAGTATTTATTTATCGTAATTTTATAGTGTGGAACAAGTTATAGCGAGTTAAAATAACACAACAGTTTCATTAAATCTACTAGTTTGGATTTATTGCCTGTCATTGTTGAAATAAAACGAATGTGAAATGAATACCTTGCTATCGCAGTTTTGTAAACGAAAAATTTTAATTCTGTTAAGGATCCTTAAGGATTCAAGAAGTTCACATCTTGCATATCCATTTTGTTGTACGTCCAGCAGAGGAGTTTTCAGTCTTTATTAATTTGGTTTTAGCGTTCTGATATGATATGGAAGTAGAAGTTCTTGCTAAGCGAAACTTGGAAAACGGAAAATACGAAGTCTGCTATTGTTTTACAGTCAGCGTTCAAATATTTTACTAGCAACAGGTATGGAATGCGGCCCTGAACATACTTCGGCGGATAATACACCGAAATTCCCTGTACCCTCAAACTCACGCAAACGATGATCCATTTATCTGTTAACGTATCTTTCTGTTGCGATAAGATAGCGTGAGCCGACATGTGATGTGCGCCGTAAGCTGCATGCAATGTGACTGAAGATATCTTTAATACAAGGTTAGAACTGATACGTAATGCATTCTTCTTTATGTTTTAAAGTTGAGGTGAAGTATGTGAAAGCACTGCGTTTTGTTATGAAGATCGTGAGTGATTTAAGCTAGACCCCATATCATGAGCATCTGTCTGGTTAGACTTCAGAGAATGAGTCTCAGTATACCCTGTTCAGCTAGAGGGTCAAAGTCATGTTCCCACTGTCCCGCTCTTCAGGTCGTCATCCTCTCCCGTTGCCTACCCCTTCAAGTAGACTGCGAGTGGCAAATTTGTCAGCGAATAATTTCGCGAGAGCAGCGGAATGGGGAAAGCAGAGTGACCATGATCTGCTTCTGTTAACTGATGAGCTTTGATTGTTCGTTTTAACCGTTTGCTCAGTGCACTCGAGGAAGATATCGCAGGATTTCGGATTCATAATAATTGGTAACATTTAGCTGCGGTTACTGATTTTTATAATTTTCAATAACTAAAGTTTAATCTTTATAATATGGACGCTCCCTAATGACAAGTGCTCAGGCATCTAATACCAGAAATTTAAGTTCACACTAGCTACCTAGTATACTGTGCTATTGCTTGCCATCTCTTTGAATTCAAGTACGCCTGCTGCACTATAAAAAATCACCAAAGAACCATCTAACATCCTCTCCAAACAAAACTGATGCGTTGTTAATATAAACAAATTCTTATTATTTAATTAATAATTAATGTTACTTGATAATTCTTATTCTAGTTTTCTCCAAGTAAAGTAAGACTCTTGTTTTTATTAATAGCAGTTTCAGTTGTAACTGACACCTCTCCATTAATTTGTCCTTTTACTGCGGGAATAACCAATTTTAAACGGTATCTGCCTGTCTCGGAAGTATCTGAACACTGGTTGTTGTTTGGCGCGCTGATCAACAAAGATTATCTTTAAAACGCTTTCAGTTCAAGGAGAGAGACAACAGTATTTCCCAATGATACCTTATAAATACTTCAAGAAATGATGTTTATTATAATGCGATAAGCTCCTGTTCGCTCTCTGAACTGACGCAACACCTGCAGGTGTTCCAAACGGCTCTGTTTTTAGCTTAGCAGAATTAGAAATAAAAGTGTTAGTATCAAAATAAAAAAATCAATAAATGGAGTGTCATAACATGCTCTAATGGTTGTCAGTTCACTTTTGTTCCGATTTGAATTGGTAAGGATTTTCTGCTTAGTCTAACAAAACCCAAGTTCCGTAATCTTTCTGAGAGTGGTATGCGCATTTAATTGATCCCTGTTAACACATATTCCACTGCATTTCATATGACACAGCTGTATTATCATCAAAGCACCTTTTGGAATATTCCTTACAGTGGAGTTGTTCCAATATTTTCTTCTGCAGCACGCAGATCAGATCCTGTAACACTATTGCACATTTTCTTGTTCCGTACGCAGTGGAAATTGTGTAAGAATATCACCTGCTCTATTTTTAAACGCAACAGATTTTCTATAAGTAGGGTAATAAGTTTCGTATTAGTTTAAACAATGTGATACTTAACACTGTGAGACATTGTGTAGTTTTCTACACACTGCGTTTCCTGTATTACTATCACACGTTTTTATCTGCACTGTAACGCATTAATACAATAATATCTTTTATTGTTTTCTGCAACAAGCTCACTCCGGTGACTCAATGCGACGTCACTCACCAGTAGTGCAGTGATTCATGGCTCTGCACTACCTCGGATGACCATCTTCGACGAGAGGTCCCATTCTTCCAGTGTTTTGGATAGGTACGGCGGTTTTACTCCTGGCGTCATGGCTTGAGGAGTCATCGGGTATGAAGTCAGCTTCGTTGAAGGAACTCTGACGGCGTAACGGCATGTCACGATCATTCTGCGACCTCATGTATTATTTCTAATGCGACAATATAGTGGTGCCATTTTCCAACAGGACAATGCTCGTCCGCACACGGCACATATCCTGATGTTGAGGTACTCCCGTAGTTAGCAAGATGCCCAGGTCTGTCGGCGATAGAACAGGTGTGGGGCCAGCTCGGACGTCAGTTGTTTCCCAGTGCGAGTATCCAGGACATCTAGGATGAGTTACAACAGTTATGGGCCAGGTTGCTTCAGGAGAGGATACAACGGCTTAATAACACCCTTCCCAGCCGAATACGTGCAAGCGTCCAGTCAAGAGGTAGTGTAACGTCATATTGATAAGTGGACATATTCTGCTCCAGTTCTTTGTAAATTTGACCCAGTTTTGTAATCAATGAAATAACGTCACATACCTTCTCAAACCCGTAAATTTCATTTCGTTTCCTGCTCCTCTGCTGGGTGCTTTACATTTGTTTTTCACTACCTTATAGCATTGGCTATGTGCACCAAAAGTAATAAAAAATAATAATCATAAAAAATTGGAAGTCATTGGGGACTGCCGACAGAATTGAAAACTTAAAACTATGAATATCATACGCGCAACACGTCATACCATAGCAACACAACAACAACAACGTTCCTCGCCACATGTGACCGCGCAAGTCCAATACGAAGCGGTTTCTGTTGAGATTGCCCTCAATACTTAGGAGGCAAAATCGTATGTTGTAGCCAATGGCGTTCCAAACTATCACATTCAGCGTTTTTTCTGCTTAGCAACTCAAAAATACAGTCTGCCCGATTGCGCTCACCGCGGGTAGCATATAACACGTAAGCGGTTATTACCTTAGGATAACTTAGAGCAGAACTCGTTATAAAACACTACATTTTTCCACTCAGCACGGCACTGTGGTCACATTGTGTGGTCCATCATCCGATCGTCACTGTGTATGACCGTGTTTTATACATTGTTTCCGCATATGTGTCACTTTCGTATCAACGCGCTCTGTGCTAGCCGCAATGACAAACCTGTTCCTTGGAGATCAATAATTCTACCATCATCGAGCTCTCTCAGATGATGATACTGCGTCCTTTGACGTCAACGAGGCACTCCAGCAATTGGTTGCACGTTTCAAGTTAGTTTGACGACTCTGCATCGACTGAGCATAGCATAACATTGACATGTCCTGTCACACAAAAGAGGTCACTGTTTACAGTAGCGGATCCAAGGGGGAGGGCTAAGGCGCTCAAGCCACTCCCCCCTCCAAAAATATCTAGGTCAACCCCGACGACAACGCAATTTTGGGTATCTTTCCATTTTCTTAGCTCTACTGTTCTTATAATGGCGTCAATCTGAAATAAAATGTTGAGATTTTTGTCGTCGACCCCCCCCCCCCAACCGTCCTCCCATAAAGTCTACCCTCGCTAAGAAAAGTCCCCCAAACCAAAATCCTGGATCCGCCACTCCTGCTATGCTTACGTGTACGTCATCTCTCTGCATTATTAATCACTTATAATGGTTCTACACATCATCTGATTTTGGATTGATTCATACCATTCCTTCTGCGTGTTGCGATTTTCACAAACAGTAGTGTAATTCTCTATCTGCGAGGCTGAGACAGATTTTTGTAAATATGATTACCCGATAGTACTGAGTATATCAGATCAGTGTTTTTTTTTCCGTGCCCTTCAGTTCCTGCAATAAGTGTACTGCATCGTAAGTGATGTATTTGTTATGCCTCTTCGTAACATATAACAGATACGAGTAATATTTCTTCACAGCAGTCAGTCGGAAGAATGTTAAGGCTTCTTAATTACCTTAAGCTGTATTTATAGAAAATAGTTGAGGAATAAATAGGTATTTAGTACGTTCATTCAAAATTTTCTAATTTTATATATCAGGCTGGCTCTGATGTTAAGTACTCCTATTGATGTCAACATGTCAAATAATTTTTTTCTCTACTTGTCATTCTGATTCGTGGTTCAGTTGCAGTCCATATTTGGCAGTCAGTTTAGAAGGTAATAAAATGTCAGGCAGATATATTGATCTCAAAAACATTAAAGCCTGTCAAAAGACACCGAACAATGTTTTAATATAGTACCATTTCATGTAGTAATCCACGCAAGAATTATATAATGCCTAACAATAGTTGGAACGGTATTTGCTCTACAATAAGCAATGAAAAATTTAATTCATTCTCGAGAACAACGATTTTATTGTTGCATGCGACGTCAAAAAGATTTCTCTGAAACGTTGACTAATTGACTGAAATGTCAAATTGCTTGTGACGCATCGGCCAATGTTGACGTGGGACGTAGCGAAGTGTAATGTAGATAAGCACTTCCGAAATACGTAGAATTAATATGGAGATAAACAAAGCGTACTAAGCTCCGTTCTCCTTTACAACCTGCTTGTATTAAAGAAATGAATTATTCTAAATTTTATTTTCCTTTTTTTTCTAGGTTCTGAATATCAACTAATACAAGTGTTTTGGGGGGAGTGAAGGTGATGGTCAGGACATAGTGCCATCTGCTTCTACTAACAGCGCGAAACCAAATTTCAGAAATAGCAAGGGAAGGCGTTTGCTAGCATCGTACAGCACAGCCTAACTAATGACTGTAAAATGTTTTACTAACGAGTAATATAACATAATTAAGTTCGTAAACTCACATGAAATACGACCAAACAAAGAAATATCTCGTTTAAGCCTATAATTATCGTACATAAGAATCCAGTTAACTATTGCTTTCGTCAAAACTTGTTTTTAAGAAATGTAGCTATGCTACAGAACCGTATGAATAAGGCGAGTCTGGGGAAAAAGGTCTTTGGACAAGCCAAAAAGATTCCACTCAGCTAAATGACGTCACAGTGTTAGGTTCTTTGCATGGCGGGCGATTCGAAATGTACCAATGGCGACCAAGGTTGTATGACGTTACGCCACTAGATGGCACCACATGCTGGCTTTAGCCACGAGTAACCTCAATCTGCGCACGCACTAGTCAAAGAGAAGCCAAAGAGAATCGACTTCACGACGAGAGAGAAAGCTAGTTTCTTATATCCATGGCTGACACTGGGAATTCCACTGCCAAGAGCGGCAGGCGTGTTAGCACAGGAACGCTCGGGTTTCGACATGAAGGTATTGCCCATCTATTAAGCGATACCGGGGCATCAGTTGCGACACGTGAGCTCGCCTGCCACAGTAGCATTCTTAACTGTCGCAAGAGTGCAGCACCTTCCAGCGCGTAGTTCGTGGCTGTCGCTAGATGACAGGACGCGCTTCATTGTGTCCCAACATGCGCTCGATATGCGGTTGCGAAATGCGACATGTATTTACCAAATTTTTAAGAGTGGAGAAACATTTAGGTATTCCAGACCATATTTACGACCCCATTATCAGTGTCAAAAGCGTGTACAAATATTTAGATGTTTGCTTGCTAACTGTCTACAAATACTCCCCTGCCCATTTTATCTGAAATATTCCTACTAAATTAGATTCACGTGAATATCATTGCCTAATGCAAAGTTGCAGATGTGAAATCCTGTTTCTTTCTTTAAAGACATTTCTGACGTGATTACATGTCAATCTTTTCATCAATTTACCTTCCAATGATGCCGAATCAACTGTCTAACATTTTTTCAACCTGTTGCCAGGCCTTCACATGGACAAGAACCGACGTGAAAAATATTTGTGATATGATTGAAAAAACCGTTCCAACTCGTCAGCATTACGTATTTTCAAAAAGAAAATTAAAAGTTAAGTTTTTACGCCTAGAGAGTATGGAACCAGCTTGATTTGTTGTAACTGAATATAAAATAATTTACAGGTGATTGAAAAGCATAAATTTTTCCTTTACAATATGCTAACGGCCTAAATGGAAAAACTTCTCTAACTCAGGAATTTAGAGAGGTATAAAATCGATGATGATATCTATGAGTACCTGTTTTGTGTTGATTTCATGAAATTATTGTAATTACTTGCGATGAAGCTTAGCAATACCACACATACGTTATTCCTTTCAAAATACATAGCCTCAAAAACCCAGCAATGCATGAAATCCGTTCACTGAAACAGACAGACATTAAAAATTTAGTCACCGACGAAGGTACGGAAAACCATAAATTACGTTCATCGAAGAAGGCAGACATTAAAACTTCATTCACCGACGAAGAGACGGGAAACATATCCACTTTACCACATAATGTTGGATCCGTTATGAACCAATATAATAGTTAACAGCGTTAATGATACCTCAAGAGTTTCAGCTACATTTCCTATATTTTAAAGGATGGATTAAATTCGGTGCAAAGAAACACATCGACAACCCAGCCAATTTTTTAACTCAAAGCGTCATTGAAGTGATTTCCTGGAGATGTGTGTATAACATCGATGAATTAAGAGTTTCTAAACCAAAGCAAAATTACCGATTTGAAAACCAGACGTGAAAATATTTGTGATATGATTAACGAAGTCTTCCCACACCAGCTTCTAGTTTGACCATGGCAAAACTGGATTTATAAAACCAGTTTCTTTCCCTACAGACATTTCTGATGTGATTACATGTCAACATCTCCATCAATATACCTTCCACCGATGTCAAACTAATCAGTCTGTAATTTTTTCAAGCCTATTTGTCAACCCTCCAGACTCAGTCTTTCGACAAGAACCCACATGACAATATTTGTGATATGATTAACAAATCCTTTACCTATCTGTAAAAATCAAAGTTTGCAATTTGACCACGGCAAAATTCATCGAATGGAACAAGGGAGAAAGAGTTCGTTTAAGAATCATGACGACACCTTATTTCTCTAATCCTGGCTCTCCTATCATTGGTATGACATATTTCATCACACTCGTGATTTTTACCAACAAGTAAACACCTACGTCATCTGTCTGCACCAGCACCAATCTAAGTATCAATTCTGGTATGCTTTTGTAAGAACTGTGGCAAGCAATCACAAATTGAATGGCTCTCTTGCGACACAACGCAACAGCAGCACCATATGAATGTGAGATTTTGTACACTATCTACTTTGGTTCATGAGTTAAAGTAATTCAAAATTCGCAGTCTAGAATTAGCTCTGCCTACGACCGAAGTTATGCGCAGTATCCCATTTCATGTTGCTTATACTTCAGGCAATCACTCATATCAATAACCAAGCTCTTAACTTTGTATACTTCAAAAACGGATTATTTTTGTAGGTATCCACATTGCCTTATACTTTTTGCAATCCAGTGTAACCTGACAATGATTGCATTATGCCATAGCATGGAAAAGGTTTTATATTGGTGTCAAATACTCTCTGCCTCACACATTACTGTGAATACGAGCGCTATATATATCAGTCTCGGAAAGCATGCATATTCCACCACTTGTAACCCTACCACTGATCTCAGCAGGTATTCCCCCCGCCCCCCCCTCCGATAGATACTACTCACTACCCCACTGATGTCAAACCGATCAGCCTGTAATTTTCATAGTTTTCTATTAGAAGTCACCCTATTTTCAATGATGGTACAAAACACCTGTGGAAGTTAATCTGAATTATCATTTATTGTTGCGTTGCCCGTACATTTAGCGTCAGAAGATCTCAGATTTCAAGCTATACCATAAGCTATCCTTACAGATTATTGAACACACTTTACAATATTTTAGGTAAAAATCCTTAATCGTGTAAGAACTGATGCTTATGGCAAGGGAAAGATGTGTTCACATCCAGAATTAAAGGTGATAGTAGCACCGGGCCACTAACGAAGAGCGTAAATTTTTTAGACCGATCACTAGTTGGCAAATTAATGGAGAGACTGATATACAATCACATCACAAAAGTCTGTGAGGAAAGAAAACTGATTTAAAATATGTGGTTGATGGTTTGATATTCAGTTCACAAGATGGTCACTCCATCACTCCCACCTAATGTTACCGGGACAACCAGAAGTCCTAAAGGCTATTAAACAGGTCGTCCTTCGTGAGTGTAAAGTTTTCTTCAGTAATTCACTACGAACGGAGCGATATACGCTGTGGTATAGACTAACACCCCTTTTACCTTCCTTTTAACTGTATTTTACAGCATAGCATGAGCACTTTTTATGTTCCAGGAATGAAACACCGTCTGTTAGCAAGTGCTAATCTCACTTAATGTCACCCCTGAGTAATGGGTCCGCAGCAGAGTACATCAGTCATGTGTGATACAAATCGAGTCATGCTAAGGAAGTGTTTTCCACAGAACATGCTGATTCGTCGCTGAATGCCCCAGACCTTCACCTGTGACCAAGGTGAAGATATAGAAAATTTAGCCCACCCCCCGAACAGCCTTCTGTTTTCCACTGATTCCTAATCAGCTACTGACAGAGTACACAAACAAATCTAGTTGTCCACCTATGCACGCCCTATAAGTCCTGTATTTGATACCCAAATTGGTGTTTCAAACAATATCATCACATGTAACCAATAGTCTAAACAAAGTTTGTAACTCAATTTCCTTCTGTCATTCATTAACGTATACCCCAGGTACCATACTGTTAACATCAGCCTTGTCTCTTCTCTGCAATTCAGTAACATGTGTCTCAGGTATACAGCTCTTTACATCAGCCTTTGCGTGCTTTATTCAACCAACCAGCGCATAAGACAACGTTACCATACTGCTCTTAACTAACCTATAGTTTCATGGTCATCAAACAGACATTATAACCCACATTTTCATAGAAGATCTCCACACATCGGCATGTATCCAAAACGTCACCATAGGTGCAGACACTAGTTCCACTACGCCGAAGATAGCGCCCACACTTGATCTGTCGTAAATTGTTAGGTCATTCATATATAAAAGTGGTGGGTTTTTGCATATTTTATCCACCCAGGCCACATCACCAAAAGTCTAGTCCCAGCTTGTGGTCATGGTTAACTTATGCTCATACACCAATATCCATTCTAACCTCATTATACGCCATATACATCCCCAACACTCTTCCTATCTTCCAGTGACATCCAGCCCAGCTCCTTTATTATGTCACTTGTTGAATATGTTCCGCCAACAAATCTAGCTGCCCTCCTTTGTAGCCTGCATTTGATGTCCAAAACATGTGGACTCCATATTACACTATTATATGCAAGCAATGGTCTGACTGTGGCTTTGTAACCAAAGTCCTCCATTTTTCTGGTACATCTCCTCATCACGATTTTTTCCCGGAAGGACATATAGTGAACAACGTGAGAAAGACAGTTCGTATCGTAACTCAAACTGCAGCAAACTGTAAACAGCACAGTGAAATGGAAGAGTGCCTACTCCCTGTAGAAACAAGCACATATTGATGGTGAAATCTCGACGTCGAGTAGGCTTCTATCATCATATATTTTAGACACAAATCCACAGAGGAAGAATACATACACACACACACACACACACACACACATTTGCCCATGAATGCAGAGAGTTACACAGAACTAACAGCAAGCATAATGGAAACGAAGAAGTGGGACAGAACTGTCGTAACCACTGATTAACTGGCAGAACTCTCATTACAAAAATCATCAGACAGACGACTTCGAGGAAGGTCGAGTAATCGTAAATCGCAAAATTTTCGACAACATTCTCAAAGAGAGACGCAGACACACATGTCCATGCCTACATCGAACGAAAACGAGGGGCAGTACTCTCTTGCTTCACGACTGGCTCAAAAACAGAACTCTCCTTACATATCATCAGACAGGCGTGTAAAAAGTGGCACCATGTACCTCAGTGTTTATCCCATACTTAGTGTTCATCACACCCAATTGATTACATGCACAATCGACACATAGATCACCGTCACGTCTCTCCCACACCACAATCCTTTCTACTATTCAGTAAATTGTGCACCAGGTACCGTGAGTTGCAATAGACACCTGGCTATCAGACAGGTACCATAACTCCCATATTCATACTAGGTCTCACCCAAAAATCCATACGTCACCACACACAAGCACACACAAGCACACACAAAGACACACAAACATAAGTGGAGGAATGGGACAGCACATCATACATCCAGACAGACGAGTTAAAGGAAGGCCGAGTAGGCTCCAATCACCATATTTACGCATACATAAACAAAGAGAGACTCAAACACACACATACAATTCGATGCCTATAGCGAGCTCGACACAATAACCAGCACCAATCATGGCAACGAAAAATTGAGACATAACTAGTGTTGCAAACAAACAAAAAAGAAGCGTTTTTTCAGCTTTGTGAAAAAAACATGAAAAAAACCTAACACCCTTGTTTTTTTTCTATATTTGTTTTTTTCTTCTTCAGAAAAATGTATATTTGATAAATTATAGTTTTATTTACGGAACTTACATTTTAAATGTGTTTTAAATCCTACTGAATATAATGTCTTACATAATGATTCATAAATATATCTATATAGGTAACATAATTTTATTCATCCTCTATATCAGTACCACATTCACTAGTATCAGTACTACCAACACTAGTTCGGTCTGTGTCGGAATTTTGTGTTTCTTCTTCTGTCCACTCTAGATCCATAACTTCAGAAATAGTTACATTTTCTTTTACTGGTTATCCTTGTATTGTACGCAAAAGATTTTGAGATTGAAATTTTAAATTGTGAGCAAATTACATACTGTGCATAAAGACTGCGCCCATAATTCCGCATTAAGGTTTTTTAAGTTTGAATTTAAATATATTATCATACAAAATAGGAGATTTATTTCTTTTTCAATCGTTGGTTTACGCCAACGATTCATAATTACTGATAGTTTAATGACTCAGTATCACCATACGCTGAGAGTTTAACAAGTATATTAATATACGTAAAGCTCAATAAGTAATAAAAAGAGGCCAAAAGCCGTTGATAAATTTTTGGAAAGATCTGTAGGTCTACAGATAAATTCGTACAAACGTGTACCAGAAAAAAACAACTTTTTTTTCATAGGTTTTTTCATGTTTTTTTGACGTCAGAAAAAAAAGTTTTTTGCAACACTAGGCATTACCCCCACGGCTCTTGACTGGCGAAAGAATCGTCAGTCAGACGTGTCATAGTGTGTGAAAAGGATGACATATTTTCGCCATACACCTCTGTACTTATCACAAACGGATTGTTCATCACACCCAATTGATTACATGAACCCTCAATACATAGGTAGCCTAATAGTGAAATTTTAAAGTCGAGTAGGCTGCTATCACGATAGACAGACAACCACATAGGATGACACACACTCACAGGTCCATGTATACACCACATTTCCATACATCAGCAAACACAAACACGTAAATCGAGGAAAGGGACTAAACACCTTACGTCCAGCATTCTAAGTCCGAGATGTTACACGCGCTAGGCTGCTTTCTACATTATTCGAACTAAGAGGGTCTCCTCGTATCGAAACTGCCCTTTTGCAGTAAATCACATCAAGATGAAGGAGCATGTAAGGAAGTCTCTTTCCTATGGAATGGATTTCAAGTACTTTAAATCTCTATCGTAGGGGCTTTTGTGTGGAGTAAGGTAATTGGCAATGCCTTTACAAATATGTGCAGTACGATATTGGTGACTAGTTAACGAAGACTCGTCAACAAATAATGTTGAGATAGTAAGAAATAACAGAAAAACAGTTTTGTAGATGTGTTGATATTGGAGGAGGGAGCTAAAAAGCAAATAAAAGTGTTATTTCAAGTTTGAAAGGAGGTGACTTAATAACGGCGAATTAATAATAAATAAATAATTATAAAGATGTCATTTTAGGAAAAACACCAATTAATTAGGGTTCGAAGACTGTATGTAGTGTTACAGTTAGCGTAGAGTTACAGTTCGCTGGCGTAACAGAAATGGCATTACGTCTCTGGATAGAGCTTTTAATTACAGTACACTCATCAGATGTTCTTGAATGTTGAATGAAATTACAAAATTTAACAGGGTTTATTTTACTAATTACATCAACGCATTCGTTTTAAAACTTGTATTTGTTTTCACAGTAGTAGTAGTAGTTCCATTTCTGGACGTTTAATGATACGGGAACGTTCATGTTTATGGAGTCAAGCTGTTGGAGATTTTCGAGGATTTTTTGATGTCTTAACTATTTGGTTGCTAGGTCGTCCACGTTGTTCACTTAACAACGTGTACTTATTTAAATTAATTTAAATGCGATGGAGAGCACGCTCCGATGGAAATTTCCATACACACCCATTTTCCCCTTTTCGGTGCTCGCCTGTTTTTGACCTTTACAAATTTCAACTTTAGTTTATTTGAGCGTTTATTCTTCATATCTCTAGGTAATTTATTTCAATCCCTGGCCACCTTACCTACCAAAGAAAATCATCCCACTCTCTTATGTCCTGTGGCTAAGGTAATCTCTTCCATTCCTTGCACCTCTCTTAAGTCTTCCACCAGTATCTTTTCACGTCTCATCAACAATAATCGCCCTGTACACTTCCATGACTCTCTTTACCCTCTCCTGTCTTCCTATGTATCCCATTCCAACTCGTTTATCATATCAGTTAATATTTGCGTTCTGCAGTAATATCCAGAGACAAATTTAGCAGCCATTCTCTCGACCCCCTCCACACCTTTGTTTAACACCCAAAATGTGGGTCCCTTACTACACCGCCATATTCAAGCAATGGTCTCACTAAAGTTTTGCAACCAAGTTCCCTTACTTTTCTTGTTCATCCCCTTATCACTCTCTACAACAAGTGAAGGATTTTGAAACATTTACACCTGTCTAATGTGTCCTGCCCAATTGAGCTTGTCAGCATATCTTATGCCCAGATATTTAAATTTCACTTCTTCAACAAGCAATTCTTTTCTCAACTTATAATCATAAACAACCTTCAGTTTTTTATCTGTATAGCTAACAAGCTGACTCTTTTTACATTTATCTTCCTCCAATGTTGACCTACCTATCTAGATATCCTGTCCAGATCGCCTGTCATCTGTTCACGGTCTTCTACAGTTTATATCCTATTATATATCACTATGTTATTTGAATATAATCTAACTGCTGGTAGTAAACCGTCAACATAATCATTCGTTAGAATAACGAATAGAAGTAGTCCATATACGCTACCCGGTGGCACGCCTGTTTTCACTTCCACTTCTTTTGATACTGCATTTAATATCCTAATTTATTGCTTTCTACCTCTTAGAAATTCTTCTACGCAGCAAATCACTTTTTCATCCCCTCCAATAGCTTTTACCACATTTAGTAACATTTTATGGCTCACAATGTAAGCTCCCTATTCCATTTCATTCGAAATATTTTGCATGTAGCCTCTATACCGGAAAGAAGGAAAATTGAAGCATTTGAATTGTGGTGTTACAGAAGAATGCTGAAAATTAAGTGGATAGATAAAGTAAGAAATGAACGAGTTTTGGAAATGATGGGTGAGGAAAGAAGTTTGTGGAAGAAGCTTACAGAATAGAAGAGACAGGCTGGTAGGTCATATTTTGAGACATGCTTGATTAGTTAATTTGCTGGTGGAGGGAACAGTCGAAGGTAAGAACTGTAGAGGAAGATAGAGATTAGAATATATGAAGCAGACAATTGAGGACGTGGGCTGTATGGGGTAGTTAGACATGAAGATGTAGGGGATATGTAGAGATGAAGAGGTTAGCACAAGATAGGAAGGGATATAGGATTGCATCGAAAGACTGATGACAGCAAAAAAATAGCCTCTTAACTGATATTCGTATGAATACCCCTCCCTAAAGCCAAGTTGCGAATTTGAAAACCACTAACGTTCCTCACAGGCTTTTCTTATGTGAATGCATATGCATTAATTTACCTAGCAATGATATCAAGAAAGAAATTGCCTATTTATCGAAATGTGAAGTCCACTGAAATTTTCGTTCGCGTTTCCTCGATCACAAATTCTTCTGATAGGCGATAGTGAATTTGCATTGTGTGTGACAAAAGTGTTTTGCAGTCATTCGCTTCCTCCAGAATCGGCTGCAGTCGTTGGCGACCTAAGTAAAACGTTTTACTTGTGGAAACCTGCTCGATTATCTTATCAGCTGCACAGCTAAATACACAAGTTACTGATCACAATACGTCGATAGGTACTTTCGCAATATACATGTTATTAAAAAAAAATCTAGATAAATTAGATGGCGAAGACTGCTAAAGCAACAATTTGATAGCCTATAACGGGAATCTTAAAGGAAAGTTAATGGTAATATTATTTCCATATCGTTGACTAGGTCATTTTGGAAGACAGAGGAGGAATGTATCAAAATTTCTCTTTGGATAAAATGCCTTTTGGTTAATTCATTGTTAGGCTGAAAATGCCCGTTATTCGTTATCAGTCACAGATTTAAGCTCGACTTTTAAGGTAATCGAAAAGTAATTTATTAAGTGCGAGATTTCGGTACAGTAACTTAATAGATTTCTATCTTCATTGTCCAGCCAGGTGTCACAAAACCAATCCTCGGGCCTGGCATTCGGGAGTGGAATATAATACGTTTCATTAGTTCTATTCGGGCCAGCGTGCTTAGTTTTATTTGACGACGAAATAAATGAATACGGGGAATTGCATCTGTGTTGTGGTGTCCGCTAACTGTACATAGGGGAAATGTGGGAAAATTTCGTTCTTTTAAGGGTACAAGTTATGGAATTTTTAGAAGAAAAACAGACAATGCTTGCTGAGAAAGAGCTACTTAAAAATGAATCGTTGTTATGTGACCTTACATTATTAATCTATATTACAAAGTACCTCAACATAATTAATTCAAAGCTGCAGTGAATCCGCACAATGTTGAATTTGGTCCAAGGAAAACCAAGCCTTCTTTCAGCAAACTTTAATCGAAATAATATTGAACATTTTCCGACGCTCGTAGATATGAGAGGAAAAATATAAAATACTTTACTTCACATTTAAAAATACCAATAACAAACAAAATTGATGCTGCGGTCTTTTGAGACCAGATTTCTGGCTTTTGAATCAGACCAAAAATATATTTTCTCTTTTATGAACCCATTTTCAATTACCCTTAACGAAGTAATTGAATATCTTGCCAATATTCAAGAGAAATCATCGTAATTACAAACCACACATCCTTGAAACAGATATTTACTGAACCAATTTCTTCAGAAAATTTCATGTAATTTTGGAAATTACCAAAGGAAGAGTTTCCTGCATGAATGATCTTGCGTTGCAAGTTTTAAGCAGATTTGGCTCAACATTTACCAATGATAAAGTTTTTATCAACTCTCAGCTATGTGAAAAACAAATACCGTGGATTGATAACTTCAAAACATATTTTAGACTTGATTTTACTGTCGATCACAGATTTGTCACCAATATGATAAATTGCTAGCTCAGAAACCTCTGCAAAGGTTGTTTACTTTTTTTCATTATAATTAAAATGTGTTATTTTAGTTTTGTTTTACTTAAGTATCTATCCTAACGCCTAACTATGGCATGCAGGTTAACATAGGAGTAACATATGTAGAATCGAAATTGTTGTCTATCTCCGAAGTTGGTTGGGCAACCTTGGTTTAGAGATTCGAAATTGTAGGGCCATCAATGAAGTATGAGAATAAATCTTAAGGACAGCAATAAACGTTCGAATGGAAATTTTGCAACCCTGTAGTTCACACTTTATTTAGAATAAAGGGTCCAGTTTTTGGAAAGTAGCTATTCTAAATCAGGGCTACTCATTCTCGACACCTGATGAAGACGACGGAACTAGTCGTCGAAATATCGTGTTTTCAAAACACTATCCGGCGGTACACCCGTGAAGACTTCATTTCAAGCATACACCGGGAAAGTCTCCGTTCTTACATTCTAATAAACTTTCTGATGTGTTCATCCTTTAACATGTCCCGATAATAGGTCATCTTTTACTAAAGGATCCACGAGGCGTGCGACTCCGTCTTATTTCGTTCCAATTCTGACTTATCCAGCATTTAGGTTTTTTCTCTTCTCTCTCCTCAAAGGAATATAAATTCCAGCAGCTGCTGTCAAAATAGCACTATCTTACGATATCATCGTTCAGTAATTAAATTATAATCGTAACAAAATATTGTTATTTCGCACAGAAAAATTGTTGCTATTGAGATGGACAGATCACAACTGTTATCAGTAACAGTAGTAAACTGTTCCTAAATTATGTTTTATTGTGTAAACGGAATGTTTCTAAAAGTTGTGATCTGTTTCTATTTTTACAAACAGACCGCAACGGTTAACAACAAGAAGTTCTTCTTTGTTCCGTTTGGTGCAGAAGTACATTTAGGATGGTTCCCTCATCACCAACAACCCATGAAAAAGGAAGTAAATCACGTGATATCCTGCTAATCGAACTAATTTACGCAATGTTATGGACCATAAAGTTTTATACCAAAGAGGGAAAATATATAAGATGTGAAATTCGAGCACTAAATTATGAATACGTTCAGTTAAGCAATAGGTATATAATTTGAGAATCATGGTTGATAAAACGCGACTTCATAATATTTACAGTTTGTTCAGAATTAAATAATGCCAAATTGCATACCAAAGCAAAACAGTTCACCAGTTGCAGAACTGCACGCCTTCTGGCGGTTCACGCATGAACCATTCGGTAACAGCGTATCTGTGAAGAATGTGTCAGATTCAATTCAGTTTGATTAATCATAGTTGTCTTTTGAAATATGATAAACATGTTGACGCATTGGCCTCACGTATAGGTTGCAGGTGACGTTATTAACATCCGAAATACAGTAATAGCTAAAAAAAACAACTGATACGTCCTTCTTCTGTATCTTATCACTACAGTTCTTGACAGGTTAATTCCAAGGTATTAGCAATGGAATTTTTTAACGCAATAAATCTAATGCTTCAACTAAAATTTTGTAATTTTTTTAATCCGTTGGGATAAATATTTAAACTATGTAGTCATTTCGTTAATGTACTTATTATATTTTATAACTTTCCAGCAGCGTTGTTGTGCTATACGCTCATATAAAACTCACAATGTGTATTGAATTTACGTGTACAAAATATCATATCATCTGAAGTTGGATCCTGTGTAGTTTGCAGGATCACAGTTACCTTTGGTTCAGGCAGTGTTCCTAATAAAAGCTCCTGGTCCAGTGTTCGATTGCCTGATTATACTCAGGTCAGTACCAAGATGGTTCCTTTAACTTTGGTATAGTTTCCTTCCTGACTTGGGGGATAGAATGTTTGTCAATCGCAATGTATTGAAATGTTATATAGTATGATTTTCGAACCACTGGTCTGTAAATAATTTGCTTTCGGAAACTCCATTGTTCTGCGATAAATATACGCTGGGGACTTCGAGACATTTCCCGTAATGCTGAATCTGCACTTATAAACACAAATTATGAGCTGTTAAAGATATATTGTGTACTAATTTAATTGTGGATTATTTTATCGATGACCAGGAGCTTTCCAAAATAAAATATCTTTTACCCAGTAATTGCGCATTTACGTATTATGCCCACATGGTCAAATTTTAGATAATTTTTTCACCATTTTATCATGCCAATAATCGCATATCACTTTAGTTTACAAAAGATCAAAATATATTGCAAATAGCAATTACAATGAATTTTTATGAATCAAATAAAATATTTACTTCTACCAGGCTAGTATACAGATACCATCAAAATAAATAAGCCAAAACACATTAAATTACATCAAACCTACAACAAAGACCATGAATGTATCGTCAAATGACATGTGTTAAAAACATGATTTGCATCAAACCACCAACTGAAATAATGAAAATTAGATTTACATTGAGTAATTCAGATAGGAGTCTTATCTTCTGACTTTAGTGGAAAGTTCGATCTCTTTACCGTCTTGCAGCTTTCTGTAATGGTCTTCAGTAATGCTATCAGACTTGCAGTAAGCCCATCCCTAGAAACGAGAAAGAAAATATTCACTCACTTCCTGACCCTCTTTCGAGACGAATAGCTGACGTCTGGCCATCTGTATGTATATCCTCGTCGTCCCGGGACATGAGCATTTAAATCTCAGGTCTCACAGTGCGTTCCCCATCCCCCCCCCCCTTTTAGTGACCGCAGAATTATCCGAACTGAACTGTCACATATAGAGCATCAGAATCTTGCAGCATCCTATTCCGTGTCAGAACATACTGTAGAACAACGTTTCTTAACCTTTTTAACCTGAGGACCAGTAACAATTCAGCAGACCACTGGGTCTAATGTTTACCATGTGTGTATCATCAACATAGAGTGTACTGTATAACACAATAAACCTAAAAGCAAGTTTTCGATCCCTACGAAAACACAGGCATGAAATTCGACGTGAACAATTATAAGTGAATAATTTTACTAATTTATTTTTTTCTTACGATATCTTTCATTCAATAAGAATTAAATTTTTAATATATTACTTGCGGACCATCAATACCACAGGTTGACAGTCGTGGTTCTAGAATGTTCTCTTCTGTAGCACGATGTATCACACCTAATATACCATACTGGCCTGCGTTGTATCTGTGAGGCATAGTTGATTCTAACTTGCGTCGATTTCTTAGTATAATGTCATCCACCCACTTTTCCAACAGTCTATACAAATCTTTGACACCAAAATACTGCTTTGGGGAATTAACCACTCTGTTTTATTGTGGACTATCGGCCGCTGTTTTTAGACCCTCGCTTTTTAACGTTCCTTAACATCCGGAATGCAAACTCTCCACCTGTAACAAAAATTCAGTCTGTCCCTCGTAAAAATTATCGAGATTTCTTCACGAACATTTGCCGTATTTGCAATTATCATGAATTTTTATCCTACTGGACCACTGCACAATGCAATCGCTGCCTCTACGTACTAGTTGATAGGCACACAGAAGTCGTGTGTCGAGTTACTTATCTCGATAAATATTTCGGCTCCTTCCTTTACCTATTCTACTACCGCGTTTTACTGTTCAAATTTAGACTTCTGGCGCAATGGTAACGTTTTACAATGCCTCTCCGCCTTTTCTGTGTAAATCTCTAACCGTAAAACTATAGATTTTAATACTGTCTCTGTCTCTGTCATATAACATGACTCTGATATCTACTCATTCTGTTGGTATATTTAATTCTTTTGCGAGCGTATAAAAGTTGCAATGCGTCAGTGAAATATTTGTCTGCTTCTATTGTCTTAGTACTTACCGTGCTTCTACTGTTACATGCTGTTGCGATGCTACCTGAAGGTCAGAATGACGTTACATAACTCCTGTTGATGGTTTGTTTTCAGTAAAGACTTGGAGGACTGTGGAAGTGTGTTCACGGCATTCGGCCGGGGAATTGGCCGTTATCTTATAGTTGTCTATCTGTTTTCGATAGTTACCTAGATGATTACAACAAACATATCTCTTGTTTATTGCAATATTATTAGCAGAAAGACGTCAATAGTTGCAGTATTCCTAAAAATTAGTGTCAACAAGGTACGCAGCTTTTCAGGATATGCCTTCTCAAGCCACAGCAACAAACAATTCTTCCTGTAAAATGCTATAATCTAATGAAAAACGAAAAACGCATTCAAAAATTTAGCCATTAGCCTAAGGACATACATGAAAAGTCAGGAAGATGTAAGATTTGTAATATAACAAATCTATACGGTAATTTCAAAAATGGATACCGAAATAACAGAATAATAGAATGAAAATGTTTAGTGAAGCACAATTTTTGTATTAAATTCTAAATGCAGTCTGGTAAGTTATTAAGATTCCAAAATTGCAGATTTTTTTTTTTTTTTTTGTCTAAATATTACACACTTCCGAACCCACAATCAACATTATTTTGCTCTTAATGATTGATGTTTAGTCCATCTTGTGGCTCAGATTCTCGAATGTTTGTTTGCTGCCGGAAGTGATGTAATGAGATTTGGCGTTGTGAGGTAAAAGAGGTTGAAACCAGGCACCGACCAACTGCGGCCTACTCTTCCGAACGACACCCTTGGGACCGCAAAGTCCCCACCAGGTGGACGATTCACCATCAACGGTTTCGTGCCCTCACTCCATAATGCAGAGTGGTCTGGGATTTAACGCAGGACTTTTGGCGACAAACTTTGGACTAGGATACGAGTATCACTACTTTTTAGATCCCATTTCAAAAATTCTTTCCACCAGCTGGGCTCCAACCAGATATGATTATCTTTTCACATGTTATTGTTGTTCGGAGATGTTTGCTGACTGGTAGAAAAAAGTGTAGCCCTGCAGAAAACTCTTACCACGTGTCGGCTGATCTGGAGTGACCATAGCAAAGTTGTACTTACTGTTCGATCGACAAGTGTATCAGAGTTCCATTGAAATGGATTGCACCTTTAGGATTATTAATGATAAAATCTCCGAAATTATCCGCGGTATTTTTTTATATGCTCACTTTCGTCTCTTCTATAAATTCTTGCATGGATGGGTTAACAAATTAAATCGCATACATCTTTGTTCTCGGGACGTTATTTATTGGTTTGAATATATTGGTTGTGTTCTCAAAAAAAAAAAAAGTCTAAAGTAAAGGCATATATGGAAGTACCAATCCACCCAACCATCCTATGCAAAAAAATATTTTCCCAAAAACTAATTACATTCCCTTGGAAAATTCACGAAAGAGTGGGATTCGAAACAGATTCCTATGACAACAAACGGGATCTGTCAGATGCACCAAATAGCCCAAAATTACAAGAAAGACGTTATTAACTAATTTTGTCCCCAGTTACCTTTATTCGCCACTCAAATAACCCTTCAATTTTTAAATCACTTTATTAACATCCAAGACGTTTATCTTATTATTATTATTTTTTTTTTTTAATCTTGTGGCATTTTTGTTGAAGAACAAACTGTTCTCTGGTGTCCTAAATTTTTATTTTCTGGCATTTGTTTTAATTCTTAGCACTTTTAGGGAACGAAAAAATAAGTTTGTAATCTGTCCATCTTTCCAATCTAATGTGCTTTACACTTCGTTCTCATACTGCATCTTTCATTGCATAAATTATTACTGTCATTTTATCTTCGTGTATCACATATACCAACAACCAGTATCTTTGTTTTTATTACACAATTCATTAAAGGATACACTTGTCACATTCAGACAAATATAGAGAGTTGTTTCATATTGTCGAAATAAATGCAAGCTGCTGATAAGCAAATCAAGATGCGTGACCTAAAAGAAGGAAAATGCATAACATGTCATCTTTGCTTTTGATGTTATTAAACGAGTTTTTATTTCAGTTTCCCAGTTTGTTCTAAGCAAAAACGACCTCAAAAGCCGACACAGTATTAACAGAAAGAGGCTACTAAAAACAGAAATCGATTATTTTCAAGTACTGAATTAGGACTTGGTAAGAATATTCTAAGACCTTTATTATAGAGCATAATACTGTCTCAATGAAACAAAAGTAGGCAAGTAAGATTCGTATTATAGGAAAAGTGAGCGGCTACTGAAACTGGAGTACCTCGTTTTTACTGCGCCAGAGACTTATTTAAAAGTTAACAGTACCTTTTCAGAAATTCCAGAGAACCATTTGGTTTATAGTAAAGAAGTTATGGTAATGTGGACTCGAAGGGTCTCATAAAATAGAATGTTTTTTGTAGTTGTCTACAGGTAAAAGCTTTTTGTCTCACTGCATTGTTATTAGTGCAAACTCTAAATTTGCGTTGCGAGTGTGCGACGGCTGGTCGATAGAGAGCGAGTGGCTTACTGGCTACCTTAGGGAGCGTGCATAAATCACGTAGCTCCATTTTGGCCTCCTGTGAACCCCCCCCTCCCCCCCCACGTATCCCGACGTGGCTTTTGCCTCTACCCCCCTCCCCCCCCACGTAGCACGTAGCCTTTTTTCCCGATTGACTACAGAAGACATTTTGTACCGTTTTCTCTTGTCAGATTATCGTAAATTACATACGTGGATAATTAAATGGCAGAAATAAATATTTACATGCTGTTGTGTGTCCTGAATCTCATTTTAACTATGACAAATAATATGAACGAAAAGCTACGTGGCTGGCTCGAAACCCCCCCTCCCCTCACGTAGCCCAACGTAGCCTTCCAGCCAACCCCTCCCCCCCCCCCACCCTAGGCCGAGCCACGTAGTTTGTGCACAATCCCTTACGTTACAACTAGTGATGTGCCGGATCGTTAAAAATGTATATCCGCAGATACGGATACAGATACAGATACAGATACGGGTCATTAGTGTCTAGATCCGCGAATACGGATACGGATAACCAACTTTCTCAACTTGGACCACAGTGTAAAAGTCGTCAGCTACGATCTATTATCGACGAACGTATCGACGAACGTCCAGCTTACGCGACTGTTGATCTTAATTCAAGAATTAGTTAGAGTACTGACCCCTTGCAGGATACCACAGGAAAATTGAGCGCACAAAACTCGTGTATATCCGACGTTATTCCTCATAAATTGTATGATGAGTTGCAAGTTCCTGCTGATAGTGGGGAAACTCCCAACGTCAGCACACCCGCCGTTCTTGAGATTTTGTCTTTTTTGAAGAATGAATTATCGACAAAAATATATTGTTCCAAATAGCAACGTATTTAGTTCACGTTACAAAGGTAAATTCTTCAGTGACTTTTTCATCGAAGATATAAAACCGAAATTACTTACAGCTTGAGGAACACAAGTAAATCACACAACAACGACAATTAACACGCAAAACCCAAACGCTGTATGAAAAGCACACAGCAACAATTTAGAAGACTCTATGGCCAAAATGATAGATAGTGACGATAATGATGAGGAAGCTGAAAACCAATTATCATGTACGAATGCTAATTTGCTGGCAGAATGTGCTAATGAAAAAAGAATATCCAGAGTTAAAATATTGGCAGAATAATAACAACAAATTAGGAGGTCTATGGCACATGGCTCGCACATTTTATCATCACCTGCAACAAGCGTTCCAAGTGGACAGTTTTTCAGTGCAGCAGAAATTATTTATTATCCTCATAATGATAGACTTTTGGATGACAAAGCTCCCTAGTTACTCTTTTCGAAGTACAATTTACCAAACTTAAATTTAAATATGTGTGATTATTTTATCTGATGTAAACACTTATGCGGTACCTTAATAATAATTTCAGCTAGCAAATCACGAAGATTAAAGGTCTGATCTCACTTTAAAGATAGTTAAAATAATACCTTAAAACTTACTATAGTGGTAATTTACCAGTTACTTTTGGTAAACTAGTAAAATAAATCTTTACAAAAAATCCGTTAAAGATCCGCTAAAAAATTAACGGATACGGATCTTTTTTCCCCCCTCGGATATCCGCGGATACGGATACCAATACGGATATCCGGCGCATCACTAGTTACAACCAATAAAATTAGGTGCCTTACCTCTAATAATGTGGTAAACCTCTTGCACTACCTTGATCTAGACGTTTAAGAACTTCGTTGGACGTATAAACATTTAAACAATTTTGTAAGAGTACACTGTACAGTTGCTAATTTCACTTCACATAAATCCTTTGGTCATAAAATGAAAGATAACCATGCTCTATGTCTTTAGTTGTTACTTGGTTCTTAGTCTTATCGTCAGCCTTAATAGATTTAAAATTCTTTATTTGGGGTCTGACAGCAGATTTTAGATATTTCTACGTTAGTTTCATCGATGAAAAGAAATTCAGCATGAGGCGATGGTAGTTCGAGATAAATTCCATTATCAGACAATAAAATTAGAAACTTGCCACCATTTAGCTACCTTGTTGCAGCAACCCCTTATTTGGAGAATCATCCAGTCTTTGTATTGATACTTTGAGACCAATTATG
Source organism: Vandiemenella viatica (assembly GCA_031002005.1). Taxonomy (NCBI): domain Eukaryota; kingdom Metazoa; phylum Arthropoda; class Insecta; order Orthoptera; family Morabidae; genus Vandiemenella; species Vandiemenella viatica. Next base: position 63,236,849 of record JARYHS010011408.1, on the reverse strand, counting down.
CGACACTATGCCCAGTCCTCTTTCAACTGATTCTGTCTTCTTCAAAAAAATAGCTGTGTGTTCCGATTACTCCTTTCTGGTATCACCGCCTCCGACATCTTCCATATTTCTACTATTCCCCGGATGATTTTTCCACATACTTTCTCCTTTTCGCCGAATAATATGCCAAAATAACTAGTATTCGTTGAAATCCTTTGAATGAAAGTACTTTTTAAGATTAAGTTCTAAAATGTTAACTATTATTGGTTCTACCATCAATGACATTCTTTGTATACTCACGTACGCCCACATTACGAACGCTCCCTTTTTTGAGTCTTTCTGTTTGCACCTCTTCCACCGTTTAGATCTTTCAAACTTTATTTATTATTTTTTTAGCTTATGGCTTTACGCCTCGTCGAATCGAGGCGATCAGAAGCGGGAAGGGACTCGGCGCAAGGAACGGGAAGGAATCTGGCCATAGGCTTATGAAGGGATCATCCTGACCTAGAGTTATTTACGTAAACCATGGAAAACCCAAATCTGGACAGGGATTCAAATCAGTGTCTCCCCGAATTCGAGGCCAGAGCGTCCATAATCATCCCTATGCTGTACTCTTCGTAGGTATCGATATTATAAGTGACTGGATATTTTATCAAACCTTTACTCACTCTTTTGAAGATTCCAAAGGATTTGGGCAATACTTCTACGTAATTTGGAGGCTATACAATAATAAGCTTGGAATCTAATAGCTTTAGAATTATAGTGTGTTACTTTACACGATTAAAACAAAGACTTCGATGATAAAACCAGATTCTATATAAAATATTTATTGCACACAATAATAAACAATGTGATGATGGTAACTATTTGGTACGAAGGAAACAATTACGGCGGTGATTACAACTCCGTTCTTTGATTTGTATAAACTAAAAGTCTAGTCATATCGATGCTCATAAAACACTTTAATTATTTACATTTGTTGAAAACATTATATATGGCTATCACAACCTTAATTAGCATTGACCCATTTTCATTTAAAAAAAAAGTTTGATTAAAAATAGGCTATCAACAATAAGCACACAACAGTTTTATTTAGCTTACATTTTGCCTCTTCTGTTCGCTTGCTTTGGTTGGCAAAAACTGTTCTGCAGACTTCAATCCTTTTACGATATAGGATGATATATTATATATTTCACTCTTTGACTTCTTAACGCGGAACACTTATTTAAAGAAAGAAAACTCTGCTTTCGTTTCTGCAACAGCATTCGAATTAATCGCATGAACTTGCATGGAAAGTTCACTTTCTGTAACATCCCTCGGAATTGCTTTTGTAAATCTCTTAGCTCGCAATCGAAATGATACCGACAACATTCTTACAACTCATGCCACTTTGTTTAAAAATTTATGTTGTATTTTAGATCTACTCTCGAAATTTTTTATATTACGCTTTAAACATTCCTAAAAAATATCCCAAATAACTACTTTCTCCGCTACTTACATTAATGTAAGCTGAGAAGTATACTGTAAATTTCTGTTCTTAATGGAATAAATGCCTGAATACAGCAATATACAAGTCAAACTAATCATATTTTTTCTCTCAAGTGCCTCGTTGTATTGTATGTTGGAGATTGCAGACAGCGATATTTCGCAGAATTATTAATACCAGTCTCCTTTCCCGCCAGAGTTCACAGTTTCTGTGATTTACCATTCAATCCGTGCCGATGTTACGATATCTCGTAAACGTAGTGTGGCAACACATCCTTTGTTTCCGAAAGCGAGTGAAGTGTTGACTGGGACTAATCCCCATCAGACTCGCTTAGTACAGAACTTCTTGGTTGGCTACAGCTGAAAAATAAAAATAGCATTTGAAATATTACACAAAACAAATACTAGAATAACAAAAAGACCATATCCTTAATGCAAAACTAAAATCCAAGTAATGTGAGTAAATATTTCCTATCAGTGGTCTGTAACAAAATTTCCTTTATTGACAGGATTTTCAAGAAGGTTCAATATTTGGTGATTGCTTCAATATCAGATCAGATTGCCTCAGGAACATAGCTGAACAGCATGCAATTCCTAACCATTTAGTAATCATGTTATGCGATTTCCTACTCTGCAAACACGTCATATCATCTAAGAAAGTTCTATTTATGCTGGAAACATAAGAATTAAAGAATAAATGTAATCATATATGTACCTAAAATAAAAAACTAAACTGTTTGACATAAAACAACCATATGCACTTATTAGATTCTTGAAACATCTTCCTGCATTCCGCGAATTATAAAACTTTAGGTAAGAGTGAACGCCTTGTCTGATGTAAACACGATGAAATGTCAGATTGATGTTTTGTTTCCTTCAAGCATTGATTAAGGCAGTTAGCAGGGGCAAAGAATATTGAAACATTTTTTTAAAAAAATTACAGATTTTTTTTTTAATATGAGAAAGAAAAGCTTTGTTTCTATTGGTAACAGCAGACCTTCGAAGAAACGTGATAGTTTAACAGAGTTCATGGTGAAAAATAACTCTGCTAAACACTTAAAAGTTAGTTATCTTATTTAAAGCTGATCTAAAATTCAAGAGAATAAAAAAAATCAAGTCAGGAAAACCAGACTTGTAGTGAACAAACTAAAGTAATCCCATATGAGAGAAAAATTTACAAATATATTCTAGAACTGGATATTAGAAATAACTTAGAGGAATTCAACAGAAGATCACGGAAGCAGTTTTGAAATTGATGGATTGGACAATGTACAGGAATGTTCAGGTGAAGCAGGAAATGAGCAGGACAGTATTTTTATAACTCGAACAGGAAAAGCAAGAAAGCAAAAGGAAAGTGGTTGTAGAAAATTGTGAAGGAGTACAAAAGGAATGGTAGAGGAGGTAAAATATAATATGTATGACCTGTAGAAATCTGAAACAGATTTCAAATAAATGAAAAGATTATAAAGTTAAACGTGCTGATCGGAAACCCGTAAAGCTCAGAAAAAATATACTAACCCATGGAAGGAACACCATCTGTATGATGGGTATAGTTTGAACAAATGTGGAAAGAGAAAACGATGTCTACATTGATGATTTAGAAGATCTTGTTTAAAACACAGAGCATTGAAGAATCTGAAATAAAATAAGGAACCAAGAACGTGAAATTCCAACTCAACTGAAATATCTGTGGAAGAAGGAACACAAAGGTTATTGAAACTGATATCGAAAAGTTCCAAGTGATTTTTATAAAAGGGTAATCTTTACACTCCCGAAGAAAGTAGAAGTGACAAATGTGAAAATTCTCATAAATCTAACGTTAAACGTTTCGAAATTATTGGCTATACTCAGGAGAACAGGACGGATAACAGAAGAAAACAGAACGGATAAAAGAAGAGAACTTGAGTTTCGGCTTAGGAAAAACCGGGGAACAAGGGAAGTAATTTAAGATTAATACTAAGAAAGCGGATCAAGCAAAACAAGAAATCTTTTGTGGTATTTGAGGACATAGAAAAAGTTTATCATAAAGTTAGATTGTACAAGACGTTCTTCGTTTCAAAGAAGTCAGGTGTAAAATATCGAAAAATAATTTATGATCTATGTAAAAATCGAATGGCCACAATAAAAGAGACTTTCGAGAAACAAACATCAGTTAAAAAAGGTGGGAGACAATTTTAACATGTAAAAGAAGCAATAAAGGACGTAAAAGAAAAGTTTGAATGTGACATAAATGTTCATGGAGAAAACCAGTATGCTACGATTTGCTAACAGGGTGAGGTTGCTGAGACCACTAAATGACAAAATACTTCGGGGAATATGTTTATAAACCAAGGCAAGACAAGACAAAAATCGTGAACTATACATGTAATGATAGCAATAACAATAGATGACATATGGAAGTAGAAACAGATGTTTCGAAAGTAAAATTACAACTGATAACCGAAGCAAGAACTATGTTAAATGCAGAATATATCTAATGAAAAAGACTTCTTGACCACGATACTCTTTCAGTTTGAAATAATGTAGGACTCGAAAGGAAGTCTTAAAACTGTGTGTACGGAGTAAAGCATTTTATGGTAATAACCTTGGGAACACCATAAAGAACGGAAAATTGAGGCATTCCAGATATGTCAATTTCTTAGTGGAGGGAACCTACAGAGGGAGACAAGGCTTGGAGTATATGAAGCAGATAATTATTGAGGACGTAAGTTATAATTATTATGCTGAGATGAGATTACTTGAGGACAGATAGAGATTTAGTATTACATCAAATTAACCGAGAAAATGATGAAAGAAAAAAATGCCAATACTAATGAAATAAGAGTTTTTCAGAAAGGTTCAGTTCTTAGGTAACTACTGATATACTGTATATAAACAATACATTTTTAACAGTACAGTTTACTTTTGGCAGGAAGGTACACGCACACAACCGAAATTATTACGTAGTTGGCATAAGATTGGCGGAAGTAGCAAAAAATACGATAGATTGTTGGGTAAAACATAATTTTAGGAAATCAATACATCAAATGCGGATGAAAATGGACAAACGAGATTGCCATGGAACATGTGCTCCGGTGGCAATTTCCCTGCACACCTACCTTCAGTTTATTTATTTTATATTAAATCATTTGATGGCAAATTCTGTACCCACCAATTTTACCATTTATGAACTTTAACTTTAAATCGTTTCAGTTTTTGACGTAAATAGTTCAGAACTTGGTAATTTCTTCCAGTCCCCAGACTCTGTTACCTACAAAAGAAAAATTTTCCAATCCCTTGTGTCTGATATGAAGTCCCAACTTGTTACGGTCACCTCTTTCCTTCCATGAACAGATTCTTTTACCAATATCCCTCCAAACATCACTCCCAGCACTCTCTTCACCGATCTCACATCTTCCAAATACTCCCAAATCAACTCCTCTCTCGTATCAGTAACGGATTATGTTCTACGGTAATTTCCCCAAACAAATCTAGCTGCCCTCCTTACCACCCCTTCCAATGCCTGCTTTTGAGTCCCAAGGATTGTGTATTGCTTAATGTTCTGAACAAGGTTTTGTAACCCATTCTCTCACTTCCTTGCTATTTCCCTCATCGCTCTCTTCTATAAATGAAGGATTTCGAAACTCTTCACTACTTGCTGCACAGTTGAGTTTGAAAAGCTGCGATAAGGTATTTGCACTTAAAGTCTTAAACAAGAAATACTTCCTCCACCTAGTGGCGTAAGTATACCGTTGAGGCCCGTGGCAAATTCATCGGATGCTCTCCCTCCCCCCAGAGTGCCAGATTTAGGAAAAGGAGGGCATCCAAGTTATGAGACTTTTTTGCTCTACTACTGTCCCGGCGACAATGGGCGGGGGCCACATGCCCTCTCCAACTGGAGCCCCTCCAAGTGGAATCGGGGGCCCCTTCCAGCTGGGGGTCCGTGGCGCGCGGCTCACACCCTTAAAGCAGTTGGTTGATTACCCAATCCCAACAGAGATATTGGGTACCGGGCGTTGGCTGCTGCACTTCTTTAAAGATGAGCGGCTGGAGCTCACGAAGGTTTCCCCGGCGTAGACTCTTCCACGCTGCAAGAGAAGTCTTGTTAACAAGAGACCAACGCTTCGGCTGGGAAACGGGAAGGCAACCCCGAGTTTCCATGTCATGGTATGCGCGTAGGGCAGTCGTTCGAGGTATCGAGTATCCGAGACTAGCCCTCTGCAGACCGCACGGCGCGTACCGTTGAAGCTGCTGGTAAACAACCAAATCCCAAAGAAGACTAGCCAACAGGCGTCACCTGTCAGCAACAAACATATGGGAGGGGTTTGCTAAGGTGTCACCGACGGTAACTTTTCAAACGTTGCGAAGATAGCCATGCTAACGAGACTACCAAGATGACTTCGGTCATAATGAGCTGCTTGGGGCGAGAGAGACATAAGGTCCCGGTAGTATACGTCGTGAACGTGCTGACAGAGGAGCGACCAACACTGTTCCGATGCTCCGGCTTCTTCGTGACCGGTTGCAGCCGCGGGTTGGCCTGGGGTTCAGGTGACTCGGGGTTACCCTGCAGAATAACCGCCCTCGGACCGGTAGACCCATGTTTTCTGAAGGCCGGGGTCATAGTCGGGTGGAGTCCCCGCCGCTGGTATGTTCCGTGTGCCACTGCCTCCTGCTTCGGGGGGTGGGTGGGAGCTGGTGGCCAGTGGCTTGGTTCGCCAGTAGGACCAGGATGGTAGTACAAATGACGTGGTTGGACCTTGCAGAGCGGAGAAACTGTACAGTAGCGGTAAGCCGGCGTTCGTCGTTGTAGGTCGTAGTCGTATTCTGCTTTTTAGCTGGTGCTAAGGCGGGCGTCAGTGATCAGGTGAAGTGGTTCCCCCTGCCGCCGGTGGACCTTGGTTTACGGAAGACTAGGGTCAGAGTGAGGTGAAGAGTGGTGCTCCCTCCCTCCGGTATGCAACCATTCCCAACGCCTAGGCGACAAGACCGATGGATGCGGATGCCGCTCACGGCGAGAGTACCTATCGGTGCAGGGAGGTGATAGGAGGCGAGGGACGGTACCAGTAAGCTGGTGTGTTCTGGCAACGGCGGCGGCCACCTTCGGGTTTCGCAGTTGGCTGCTGCTGGGATCAGTGATCAGGTGGATTGGCACTCCCTGCCACCGGTATGTGCTATTTTTGCTGCCAAACTATGTCCTCTCCTTATGTGGTGACTGGTAGTGCATGGATCCGCACATCTGACCCGGGTGAGGCCGCGAGACACTTTTGTGCTTCGGCTTTATACTGGAGTGTAATGGTGCGCTACGACAGTGCTCTGCGAAGCTTGGAAGAGTGCACGGAAAGCTGTGTCCGTCAGAGGCGCCCATATCGGTGTGTCGGTCGGGAGCGGTGAAACGTGCACTAGGAGCGTGCCCTGTAGTGCGGGAACCTGTTGCCAATCATTAGTGTTCGCGCCTATGGTCGGGTCAGGAGGGACCTTGGTTGTGCTCAGTTTCCGAGGCTTTACACCTGTCCCCTGCGGGGGAGGGTGGGGTCGAGCGCATGTATGACTAGCAGAGAGGCTCTAGCTATACAGACAAGTTTCCTTTTCAGCCTGGTTCGCAGCGGCCGCCGCGTCCCCGCCGCTCCCCGCGGGCACCCACATGGGTGGTGAAGTGTGCGTTGTCTCACCACCCCCGCTGTAATGGCTGGTAGTTCTTTTGTGCCCACTCCCCGGGGTAGGCTTTCATTGATGGTGGATGCTCTGGGTGGGACTGTGAGGGGATTGATGATCTTGCGATCGGGCAAACCCCGTTTGCAGCAGGCCCTCCATTGCCCAAAGTCCTGGGCATTTTCCCGTCCTACCACCCCATTGTTACACGACTGCCTACGCCTTATAATCATAAACTTTATTTTGCTAATGAGCTGTTATCGTTAGTGGTTGTAAGCACCTTTGGAGACGTGGTGTGGCGGCTGTCTGTGTCTCCTGACTGGCGAGTCCGCGCTGCCGCCTGTTGATGACGCGGACGACCCTGCGTTGGAGATGACCCTCTCCCGTGGGCGCTGTCCGAAGTGCAGTGTGTAGTCGGGCACAGGGACGGGCGGCATCTCCAGGTCGGGGTCTCTGGAGGGCCTGGGCACTGCTGGCTGGTCCTCAGGGTGGGCCAGGTAGCTCCAGGGCAGCAGGCTGCGCAGCTGCTCAGGAGGCTGCCGCTGTACAGACGCCCGCGAAGTGCTGTCGCTGCGTCTGAAACAGTGAACACCACTATCTCTGAATGCCTCACTTCAAAGGGCTTGTGCAATCCCAATCTGTCATATCAATTGGTAGAATGCTTTTATCTTTGGATGGGAACCACTACAACGTAATTTTTAATTCTGTTGCTATTTTAGCACTCCTACGTATACTGTTAAATCTTTTTTGCATGAATTGAATTCAATAGAATTTGGTTTGAACTAAAGTACAATTTAGTGTCATCTAGTTGGAATGCATTATTGACAACTGTATGAAGGGAACAAATTCAGTTGCTATAATCACTGAAAGGAGTGCACTGTTGCCGAAACTTACTGAATGGTCTGGTGTTTTCCGCTGCTTACAATGGCCGACTGCGTCTTTACGTTTTTCTGCACACAGTTCCTTTCACTTAGCTGTTTCATTCTACATACTCATTTCGTAGTTTTAAAATGTGAAAACCTGGCACTAGTACAATTTTAATATTTTTTTTTATAAAAAAAGAAAGATTACTTAATTAAAAAATTGTTCGATTTAATACAACCCAGTGATTTAAATGTGTTCCAGGAAGAGCATTTCGTGGATCTTTTTTTCAGAATACTTTTAAGAATTTAGGACATTCGTAAAACTCGACAAGGAGGGCAATCATGTATCCAGACAATTTCTGAAAATGCAACCATTGCTTCTTTAAACAATTGTGGGAGAGCATTTACAAATACTTTTATTCCCATCAGTCCTCGTTGATATTGAAATTTTCTCAATGATTTGCCAAATATGAAAGTGCTTTTTCCATTATATACCCGAGGTTTACACCTGATATTGGTAACTACGTTTTAAACATAATCAAAAGTAACTTATGTCAAAATCTGACCTGTATCATATTTTAAATACTAGACTGTTTCGAAAAGAAATAGATAATTTAGTATTTGATTTTTTATTATAGAAAAAATACCTCGAGCACTTCAAACCACCACGTGGCATGTTTAACTCGAGTGGTGGCACGGAAAATTCTGCGATGACTGTTTGCTTTTTACATCAGAGTGGCAGCAAACAACCAAGAGGCTTTTGCGATCAATGGCTGTGGTCTTCATAATCAAGCGCTGGTAAAAACACTAGAATATTTGGTGAATATCTATCCTGAGAACTGACGCTCCTGTAATTCGAAACTCTGTCATCCATGAAAAAAGGAGTCGCGCTAACGCCAATAGATGTATTTGTTTAGAAATTCTAAACAACAAACTAAATGTTGCAGTATTAGACCGATAAGCCCAACATGGGTAGTGTATTTCTCTCACCACGCTTACGTCGGAATACCACGATAAAGGAGAATTCCCGGGCCGTATCGACATAGGATGTAAAACCTCAGCAAAACAGAAAAAAACATGTGCTGTCCACATGAAACGCAAATCATAGCCCTCCACCGGTGATGTCTTACTCACTCCTCTGTGATATGAATGGATCAGTTTTGGAATTTTCTTGAAGTGTTGAATACTGCTATGTAGATGGCTGTAGGAGTTGAAGCTATCAATGTGGAGCGGTGGCAAGATTTGATTTATCACGGAACAGAACGCTTTTAGAAAGAACACCTTCATGGAGCTTTTGTAACGGGCACCTGAATTTGGAGACTGATTTCAATAATCCTCATGTAGCTCCGATCTTGTTCAAACATGCTTTTGAGCCCCTGAAGAATGCTCCGAGAAAATAATGAATTGAGATATCGAGAATTATGGTGTCAGAAATGCAGAATAAACATTCTTCGTGGAATACTAAAAGTATTAGTGAAAAGGTGCGGGGAACTTGTAACGTTTGTTTGCTTCACTAAAAATTGGCGTGGCTGTACATATAACAACATTATAACTCAAAAATATTCTAGTTAGTTCTACAGCTTGGATGGACGAATCAGCCCAAACAATCTCTATTTGCCTCGTGTTATAACCAGTACAGAAGTATCCCACAAGTTAAGCCAAGAAAGACGGAAACAAGTATTCTGCTTTTATTAATAACATTGGGGGTTATCAGATCCCGGAGAGGATTAGGGTCAAGGAATTGGAAGGAATTCTGGCATACCCCATTGAAGGAACCATCCCGATAAACAGAGGCAGAGGCAAATAAAAGGCAAACCAAGCAAATCGAAATGAGCGTGGCCAGGGCGTTGTGGTGCTCACCTGACGTGGTCCTCGAGCGCATTGAGGGCGTGCTTGCTGCGCGGGTTCTCCAGCTGGTGCTCGAGTTGCTGTCGGAACCTCTGCCTAGCGTCGTCACTGCGCAGCCTGAGCTCCACCTCCGGCTCCTCGTCCTCCTGCACGGGCTCCGGAGACTCGGGTTCGAAGCCCTTCTTCAGCGGCAGGATGCTGTACCCCGGAAGCTCCTCTGGATGCACCACATTCTCCTGTGCACCACAAACACTAAGTTTAGGGCATATCCCCCTTCATTTTCTGATCTCATGTAAAAATAACCTGCAAAGCAATCTTCACAGGTGTTACAAAAAGACATCGTTCCGACAAAATTCTCAGTCGTCGTCAGGAATCTGTTAGAGAAATTTACAAGTACATTTTCAGCAGACAGACAGGCTTATTTGACCTTATTAAGCGAGATCCGGCTACAAACCTGCGAATACTATATTGCATTTACTCACCGCGAAAATGTACATTCACAACTAATACCCGATACCTGAAACCTGAAACCGGAGAGCCCATGGGTAAACCTTCATTTTGGATATAGTATTTGTTATTGAACTGGAAATAGATGGGCTCTCCGGTTTCAGACATCATGGCAAATATTTTTATGGATCATATAGAATACCATATATTCAGAAACAAAAAATACAACATACTCTGCTGGCACAGATATGTAGATGACGTCATTTGCTTGATAGATGAATCACAACATAATATTTCCACATTTCATGAATAAATTAATAACATCCACAGTAACATAAAATTTTCCATAGAGAAAGAATCAGACAACTCAACTTCGTTGACATAACAATAACCAAACAAGTCCCATTACACTCCTTCAGCATATATAGAAACCCACACACACTGACACTATAATACACAACACTTCTAACCATCCAAACAAGCAGCACTCAGACACGTGCTAAACACAGGCTAAATACGATATCCTTATCTAAGAGAGACTACACCCGAAAATATAACACAATCGTTCAAATAGCAAACAATAATGGATACTCGGAAAAACTTATTGAACAGCTCAACAACAAAATAAAAAAAATAAAGACAAACAAACCCGACACCAGCACACTGAACCAAACCAAAAAACAATGGTATACCATGACTTACAATAATAAACACACACACAGAATCAGCAATGTATTCAAGAAATAAGGAATACAAATTGCTTTTAGGACAAATAACACACTACACAAGCATCTCAACTCCAACACTGAAAGTGACTCATACCAACAAGCAGGAATATACCAATTAACATGCCAACAATGGCAAGCTATATACATATATATAGGACATCCAGGAATTTCAATATAAGATATAAGGAACACATGACAGCAATAACATGCACAAATCATTCCACATTTGCTGAACATTTATTAGACTATAACCACCTTCCTACCAATATAAAGACAGACATGCAATTATTACAAATTAACAACCACAAAAACCATCTGCTAACATTTCAGGAAAGCTATCATATACACAAATCAATAGCAATGGGAAAAACAATAATAAATGAATTCACGAATTTAACCAAAAAAAACACTATATAACACACTAAAAACAATCTCAAAACAAGAAAATGAATACAGTCACACACACAATAATTACATGCAATAACTCAAACACAAACAGAGAGATAATTTAATCGAACGTCCAATACTGATACAATAACAACAGAAACTAATTTGGCGGTAAAGTTCCAGTTTACTCACCACACACTTTTATCGTGGGTGAGTGTACTTCCAGCGATGTAACTTACAAGCAACCAGAAACATTAGTTTTTGTTATAATGTAAACAGTAGTAGTTGTAGTCTATGCTGTTTACAACCATGGAGGAAGGAATATATGAGACTAAATTCATTACAAGAAGTGATATAATGCTCAAATGAAACTGTAATGAATAGTGATGTAAGTGTGTGAATTGCTGTTCCAGAGAGGTATGCGAGGAATACCAATATATGTGTAGGTACAGTGTGTACATATATATATACATATCTTTATAAAGATTTGTACTGTAGATAATTATTGTAACACATGCAAAAACATTCCACTTACTTTTTTCGGGGATTGCACTGCTTTAATTGATGGTTCAGTACCGACGCTTCGGCGCCCAAACTGGTGCCTTCATCAGGGTTTCCAGAATCGAAATGGTGTGGTTTTCACACAACTCCGTCGCTGAGCTAACTGTTGTGGTTACCGGCAGCGGATGTCAACTGTTCCAGAGATCTTGTCGTTGGAAGTTTTGTGTTGCGAATGTCCACGAGTACACATTTCCATGCTTCGCTTAAGCCATAGCCACTGTCTTTATTGAAACCCTGATGAAGGCACCAGGTTGGGCGCCGAAACGTCGGTACTGAACCATCAATTAAAGCAGTGCGATCCCCGAAAAAAGTAAGTGGAATATTTAATTAATATGACGCCTGCTAAAAGCGTAAAATGTTTTATACATGTAAAAACACTTTACAGCCACTGAAGATGTCCTACACTACAAGGACTAAAAGCGTCTGGAAAATCAAATAAAAACAAAATTCACCAAAACAGTTGTTATTGACAGAATTATTTATAAAATGATATTCGTAAACATGTTAAACTCAGTGGTTGTACATCTACCCAACCATGCAATTTGATTTTGTCTAAATGCCACGTTTGTAAACTTGAGGAAGGTTTATGGAAATTTCTGTTCTCATGACAACGGATAATCGGAACTTTTAGTAAACAGCATCGTGGCAGTGCCTGTTGAACATGTGACTAACAAGCCCGTATAATTCTTACGTCTTATACTTCTCTGCCGTCATTCGCGACGTTGTTTCTTTTCCGGTCAAGGAAACGCTCACTCCGCTCTCACGGAGTTCTCAGACAACAATAATTGCAGCCTTTGTTTCATTGCGAAACGACAAACACATTACAAGTGGCTCGCTGCCATATTTTAAATGAGATAATTCACGTTTGCTGTTCATGTGTTTAAAGACAAAGTTCTCCAATAGAGGTAAATATATCGATAGTGGTACCCTTGCGAAACAAGATATTTCCAAAAATGGTTGAAATCTTTGTGTTTTAGCATTATGAGAAATAGTCCATCTCTCACGTAACGATATTTTTGATAGATCGGAGTCACACATGAATGATACGAAGAAAAAACGTTTGAGAATCTCCGTATCAAATGGTTTTGAATGTGACGGCACCTTGTTCCGGAGCTCATAATGGTTGTGATATACCGGCTTAACAATGAGGGTTAATGGTGGTTCAGGGCGTGTTAGGGACAGGATCATTAGGCATACGAAATGATCAAAATTACCTAAATTCTACTCACAACAAGTGGAAATCTGACATCTGCAATCCAATCTTACCACACGATGTGAGCACTGCTATATAAAATGAATGTGAAAGTATCTGAACTGTGTAAAACGCGTCGATAAAACAAACTTTTTTTTCAGTTAATCGTAAAAGTGTCACTGAGCGACTGAAAACCAGGATGGATACAGAGGACTAGAAGAGAGTAGAATCTCGCGTACTTTAGGTACCATATTCAAATGGCTCATGTGGTGATAGGTTAGTCGACAGTCGATTGGAACAAAAATCAATGACTGCCACATTTCGAGGTTCTGTAGTGGACTCGGTTCCATGGCTCACCTGCTTATAGGGGTCAGAGGATGGTATATTTTAGAAATATCGAGATATTTACCAAAACTGTTTTCTCACATTGTTCGCATAAATGCTGGCTTACGTTAGTAACATTTAATTTAAATGCAAGTGAGCGCACGCACCGGTAACAATTTCCTTACATACCCACCTACTAATGTTCTCTACGAATTTTAAATTCTTTCAGCATTTTTAATCAATTATTCATCATTTTGCATGACAATTTATTCCAATCTCAGACTACCTTACCTGCGAAATAAAATTTCCCCACTCCGTTATGCCTGGAATCGGGTGCCAGCTTGTGGTTGTGGTCACTCTCAGAACTCTTCATCCTACTACTGAATCCAATTCCAGCTCTTAGCAGTTACTGATTTTGTTTTGCAGTAATTTCAAGAGAAATCTGGCAGCAGTTCTTTGCACCCTGTCCAACTCCTGTACTTGCTACCCAAAATGTGGGTCCCATACTACACCACCATATTCAACCAATGTTCCGACCAAAGTTTTGTAACAATTCCATCACTTCTCCTGTACTACCACCCACTCTCTCCAAATAAAAGAAGGATTTTGAAACCTGTGCTACCATCTGCCCAACGTGTTCTGCTAAACCGAGTTTATTATCAAATGCTGTGCCAAGATATTTACTGTTAAGATCTTTAACAAGCAATACCTTCCCAACCCTATAGTCAACATTTCCCACTCAAGTTCCTGTATACTGAAACAAGTGTTTATGGTACTTACGGCAGCTATGATAGTAAGAAACGAGATTTTAGTGAAGAACATAATGTGAGATTTCAGCTTTCGTAAGCAGTAAGATGATACTTTTAGTCACCTTTCCCCTGGCTCTCTCCTTGTCTCGCCGCTTCTTATTCTTGGTCGGCTTGTCGACTGACTGCTGCTGCTGTGCTGGAGTTTGATGGTGTGTGAGGGGCCGGCCCTGTTGCGGCGGCAGGTAGGTGAAGGGTCGCTGTGACACTGGTTTATCCTCGACGGACTGCTGCCGCTGCAGCTCCTGCGGCTGCTGTGCTGCTGGATGTTGGTAGGTGACTGGCCGGCCCTGTTGTTGTGGCGGCAGGTAAGTGAAGGGTCGCTGTGTTACTGGCAGCTCCGACACCGAGGAGGCGGGGCTACTGCGCAGGCTCACCTGAGGCAGCAGTCTCTGGTCCTTCCTATAACAAGTTCAGTATCTACTTAAAATACTATACTTGAGTGAAGGAGAGGTTTGGTATACGACCAGGTTTTAGAAGGTTTTCGGCCTGGTTCTCGACAGCGCCGCATCCGCGTTGCTCCCCGTGGGCATCCTTAATATGTCGCGGAGTGTGCGATGCCTCACTATCCCTGCTGTAATGGCAGGTGATTCATAATAAGACCTAATTACGCGGCGGAGTGTCTGCTGGAGAACTGCATATTTTGATGATCGAAAGATCAGATATAGTGTCTGCCTCACTGAATCCCCATAAAGTAAAAAAAGGAACCACGTGCACTTTATATGAGAATCATGAATATACCGAAATAAAGTGTAGATCTTTTGAATAGTAAAGTAATTTTTCAGTAGTTTCATGTTACTACTTGGAGTGGTGAAATATTTTGGAAAGTGGATTGATAAAACGAACGGAAGAGAAATGTGGTCGGGTTCTCTCTTTTCTGTAGACTTTCGTTTTGTTAATTCTCAGGTATGACAGGTTCATGTGGATTTGCAACCACTATCCTCGGAAAGGATAAATATTTCACACCTTGGCAGGTGGTTTGTGAATGTAACACGAGTTAAGAACTGTGTCTAATCACAAATAGAACAGCTTTGGTGTCAGTCATTTTCAGTAAAAGAGAAAAAAAATTCATCTCTCTCCGTTATGTGCTTTGTATAGTAAAGAAGGTCGATAGGAAAAAAGTGTCGAATGAGAAAAAAAACCTCTGTTGATGCATAGATCTTCGTCTGTCAGATGCTTGGCACTGTATCTGTAAAACTGTAACATTGGTCAATTACTTTTAGTCACCTGAATATAATGCGTCGTTCGTAATACCCTATATACAACAGATTCTGATTACCCGATATCACGTTTGTAATGAGAGATGCGAAGAAGTATAAACACACCTTGCGGATGTTACAGTATGATTTACATATACAGGTAACTTTAATTTTTGGTTACTTTTCTAGTTTATCATGGTTTAATGCAACTTGTCATCCATATCGAACTGATGCATAATTTTCCATGTTCAAAGTGCGTTATATACTGGTTTTGTCAACGAAGCGTACTAAAGATAAAAAATGAAAGGTTGTCACTTGTGAATGCACATCGCATTTACATTACGAAGTAATTCCCCCCTGACCTTTTGAAGGAGACATCCCACCATTGGAGTGGAGTGGTTTACTGAAACCAGGAAGAGTGGCACCGCGTCCGCCCAAATACCAGGTGTGAGAGGTACCGCTTCCCACCAGACTCTGTTGGTGTTTGGTGTTCCAAACGCGGTGGAGTATTCGAAACAACATTATAAAATGTATATATATAGATAAAATTGGTGAACAGGGCATTTCACCGATGATGTAGAGGAAAATCTACACTTGCGTTTTAAGACTTCAGATTTATTTTCCAGTGGATGTATCATAAAAAAAAATCAGGCAGTCTTTCCATTTCCCTTACGTTTTTCTGCGTCTGACAGCCTTTGTAACGGAAAATACACCATCTGTCCCACCTGGTATCAGCCGCACCTATCTGGTTGATTGCCGATACTTTTAAGACGCAAACGAAGTTCTCCAGCATTGCATTTTTTAATTTTTTTGAACCATAGCCTTGCGGGCAATAATGAGCAGCTGGAGAGAGAGAGAGAGAGAGACAAGGGATCATTATTACCGATAAGGAGTAGAGAATCAATATCGTGGAAAGAATGAGGTCATCATAAGAAGCAATAGACTCCTGCCAACCTAGGGCCGAGATCCATTCACTGTTCAACAGACTAGTACCTCATCGCCTCTCCAGCCATCTGTTGCACAACGAGTTTAATAGCACTTACAAATGACATAAAAAAAAGATCAGTTACTGAAACCATTGCTATCCAAGACTGACCTCTGATCCGTTTATACCCTATGTTTCAGCTAACACTGGGTTCAGGAGATATCATTTATTACTCACGTTTTTCTCGTTCATTACATTCAATAAACATAATAAACTAAGCCCCTACTTTTATTGATTACTATCCGAAATTAATATCTAGTTTTTTTGTGTTCTCTGCTAAATGTCTTAAATTAAACCGGTTATTTTTTTAATCATTAATATTTGTCACACAACGTACTGATGTCATTTACATCCTCTAATTCAGTACATTAGGGATGTCAGTGGCAGGTGAAACAGGGGACGATGTTAATCGATGTTTCTGACCGCTTCTCAATACAGAAAACGTCTAAGTAATCCAACCGATTCTGTTTGTCTGACCTCCAGATGCGTTGCGCCCCGTGTGTTGTGGTACCGTACCTGAAGGCGGTGGATCTGGGGTCCGTGGGGTCGTAGCCGAGGTAGGGCTGCTGGGCGCCGTTTCCATTCTGCGCCACCTGTCTGCTGTCACCAGTAGACATCACCTGTCGACACACCAACACCTTAGCATGATAGGAGGACACTGAAACTGTTAAATATATGTAATAAACGTGGCTGAAAACCTGTATCAAACCTTCGGGCGAAGTTATATAGCTTTTTAAGAAAACGGTTATTAAAAAAAAAGTATAAAATTCTTCATTCATTATTACTCCAATTGTCTTTCCCTAGTTAAATGGTAATGAAATGTAAGTGATATGAACAAATTACTTCTCACAATTGTTTATACACTTTTACTACAGCCACTCAGTATATCCGGAAGTCAATGTTTGTAGCAAAGCTTTCCTTGGCGCTATCGCGAACAGTGAGGTTGTGGGGACTAACAAAATGCGCCTCCTAGTTTCTGTGGCAATAACAACATATTCACCACTGATTCTGAGTCCTCAGGAATTCACTTTCATTCAAAAAGAAAAATACTATCAGGGAGTGAGCGGCAACTGTCTGGTCTTCATGGTTCCGTTAAGCAGCCGACTTGGTTAAAATATAGTCATGAAATTAGTTTTAATTTAAAGAAAACTCACGGAAACTGATAAGATTCCACAAACAAAGTTACTGTATAAAAATATGTTTTACAATAAAGTTGCTAGGAAATCTAGTAATCGACTTTCGTTCACGTCAACACGATTTTTCTGTTAGCGTTGTATACATGGTTGCGATTTTTGACTAGATTAATCTTTTAATGAATTCGTTACGAAGCAGCTAAACAGAAATTCTGTACATCTCACGCTAAGGAATTGATCCAGTGACAGTCGGAATATAAACCCTTCCATGCATGTTAATAATACAGCAGTAATTGGTTATTAAATGAGAGATGGAAGGTTAACTATATTAAATCTAATTTGATTAAGAAAATGCACACTTAGAAGAGCCAATGGTTGAAATGGGAAAGGAATAGACATATAAATGTTCTGAATTTCACCCCGCAAAAATCTGCCAGTGGAAGCAGCAGTTAATGGAGTAGTCAAGCTACGTTAACTAGTGCTGCCAAATTAGTATTTTTGTGGCTAACTTTTCAAGTAATTAGTATGAAAAAATTCAGTTTTGCATATAGCATATTTTTTTAGCATTTTTTCTTGATAAGTCAATTATTTACTTGCAGCGAAAAAATTTTAGTTAATTTATTTATTAGAATAATCTATCGCAAAGAATTGTTATTAATTATTGTTAATTTTAAGTTGATTGTTTATGCATTTGACAACTGAAAAGCAAGCCTCTCCGGAGAGGTACTTAAAAACGATTTTTTAACAATTTCAAATAATTCATTAGTTATAAAACATTAAACATCTATTGCTTTTTATTTGTAACTAAAATATGTATTTAAGTTTTGTTACAGATAATTTTCAAGATAAAATTTACATATCAGGATATATATCTTAGAGGCGCAATCTAATTTATATTTTCTGCTCTTTTCATTGCATGATACATAGATAAATTTGTTTTTTAGGGAAGGATTAAATTCTGGTAGAGTTGTTTTTCTGCAATGTTAAAAATGGTAAAGTTACTTTAAGGTAGGGTTTTTTTTAAGCAAAAATGTTTGGGGGTACAGAATTATTCTGATAAAATTTTATTTGGGCAGGTTTAAGTTTAGGTTTACATGTTAATGGTAAGCTTGTAATTGGTAAAGAATGAAAGTGATGGACGTATGTATGGTAGATATTGCGTTTGGTACAGATGCCCGTGGTAAAAATGTTTATAGTAGAGTTTACATGCTGTAGGGCTCGTAAATGGTAGAGATGTTACTAGGTAGAAATAACATTTTGTAGAATTGTTTATTAGTAGAGTAATTTTTTTAGTAGAATTTAATTTTGATAGTAGTTTTGAATGGCAGTTACGTTCGTGCTATACCTGATTTAATGGTGGAATTTGTTTTGGTAGTCATTTTTCTAGTAGGAATGTTAATGTGCCGTTTAATTTTGCTTGTATATTTTCAGCATTTTCCGAAAACTTTAGCATATTTTTGGCATGAAATTTTTTTAGAGCTGGCATCACTAATGTTAGCCGACCCAATGGACCCAGACCATCAGCGCCAACCTCAAGTTAAGTACACTGGATTTCACACAGAAATGTAGTCTTGCCACCATCGCGAAACTTAGCAAGCACAAAAAACATTGACAATTAGAAAGCTTGATTAAAAGAAATTTGAAAACTTACACGTGGGGAGTGAAGGAAGTGAGGTGGCTATGGTATAGCATTTTGCTTCCAGTGTTGATAATGTAAGTCGTAAAAGCAGCTAGAGAAATTTTTTGGCGCTAATCTTGTTAGTAATCAGAGAGAAGTTTTACATTTGTTTGGAGATAGGCCAAATTTTTTGGCGATGACCAATTATTCGTCGCCAGATGAAACCATGTGTACCATCAACGAGAACGACGTATTGCATTACTTATAAGCAAATTGCACCTGTAATGTATGCAGTAACGGGACATAGAAACACTCAGCTGAGCAGCACAACTCCGCGGTAGAGTAGGCTTTCTGGCGACTAGAGGCGGAAAGAGACGCAGTTGAATGGAGCTATAAGATCTAAGAGTCTGGCCCCGACAGCAGAACATCACCTGAGCGCAGAATGAAGGTAAAACTGCTAGCGAATAGCTTCTGCACAAACAGTCCACATCTCGTCGGCGCCTTTTTTTTCTGTCATCAGTCTCTGGACTGGTTTGATGCCATCATTCATCCATCTTATCTTGCGTTAACCTCTTCATCTCAACATACACATTACAACCATGGTCCTCAATTATCTGCTTTTTACCTTCGACTGTTCCCTTCACTAAAATTAACCAATCCCGCACGTCTCATATGACTTTCCGTCCCGTCTCTTCGTTTTGTACCACTCTTCCACAAACTTCTTTCCTTTCCCACCATTTACAAAACACGTTCATTTCGTACTTTATCTGCCCACCCAATTTTCAGCATCCTTTATAATACCACATTTCAAGTGGTTCAATTTTCCATATTTCTGGTATTCCTTAAGTTGATGTTTCGCTACATAGAATCATAATTTTCTCATTGTTCTAATTAAAATCCCAGACATAGCGCGTGCATGAATTTATATTAGATGCTAGCCGGTACTATATTACTTTCGTGTGTTAGTCTGCTTAAATGTAGATTCCAAGAGGGATTACAAAAAAATATTGTATTTTATAAATAATGTCCTGTTTTAAAATGTTTTCATATTTCGTTTATTTTATGTATATGGGTAAAATAACGTTTTGATTTAACATTTTATGTAAATGTATGGGCGAAATAAATAACAATTTTGCTAACGGATATGCCCCCGATTTACTGATGATTGGTTGTGAATAATACAAATAACAGATTTTAAATGTAGTAAGTGTTGTGTTTGCATAACCAGGTTCTATTTGAAGATTAAATGCAGTTAATAGTCCAAAAAGCTTTCATTTCAAAATTCCAAATTACTAGTAATTAATACTGATGAATTTTAAATTACGAAAGAAAATTATTGATTTATTTGATAATTATAGAAAATGATCCGTTTAATTATTCAAAATTCAGCTATTTCAAATGGTAAATTTTTATTTAAAGAGAAATATAGATGTAATCAGAAGATATATTTCAAATAAACATATAAAACTGTAGAAACAGACATGATGCCTTATTTCTCTAGAGACAATCGCTCAGTAAAGTTTTAACAACTTTTTGATGCCTGCTTTATTAAATACCAATCTCCTGCTCTTTTAAAAACTTAGCGACTAAATGAGATACTGAAGGGGGGTTTGAGAATCTACCAATTTAAATTTCTGAACGATTTCCTTTAAATTTGCACCAACTTGATCAGCGGCTTGGAAAGTTTGACAGATTTTCGTTTGCACCTGCGTCTAATCACACGTCGAAAGAAACTGCTCATTTAAAACAAAAGAACTTTCTCAGTATCAACGCGAACACACTCAGCCACAGAGCATGACTGTCAGAGGTAGATTACGATAATCCAAATTATCACTCGTGCTTGTCATTTCCGTCACTCACAAACCCGTTATCTCTGCGACATGTGAACGATCAAGATAAAGGAAGACATATTGGTACTCTAGAGTTCCAAGGAAACTAACACGAATGGCCAAAATAAGCGAAAAATATTTCTTACAGAAACATATTTCATTCTCTCCTTGTACGAACAGTGAGTAAAGTTCAATAGGAGTCACCTGATACCATGAACTTAGACATATTCCCAATTAACACATCAATGATTCTCAGGCAGCCAATCTAAACGAAAAAAACATATCCACTGCCGCCAACGTTCTACGTTGGAACTGGGAAACAACAGAGAAACGCAGTAATAAGAGCTAAGGAAATCCATTGTGTGTGTACCGTACCGTGACTGACCTTGAAAGGTAGCGAGCTGGCGTTAACTGAATGTCAGGAAGCACTAATTAGGTTCAACACAGAGAATGAATTGCTTGAACACGCCGCTGCTGTTTGCCGTTTCCAGTATCTTGTTCATATCACGATACCACGTGTCTTTATTGACATGTCGGAATAATATTTATGATCGGTTTTTCCATCGTAAAACTTTAATTGGAATCGTAAAGCGAACGTATGTTTCACAGTCTTATACATAAACTAGCTGTTACCCGCGACTTCGTACGCGTTGGCTTAGGATTTCATTGCCAGAACTGGATATCCGAGAACGCTGCAAGTTACGTAAAGTTTCTCCCAAACAACATCGAGTCGGCATAATATGACAGGAAGCCATCACTATATCATTCTACCGTCGAACCTGTCTCATGAAGATAATCAATTTCCAACATATTTAAAAACAGAAAAACAAACGAAAGTGCGGGGATGAGGACGTGGGGAGGGGGGGGAGGGTGTTTAAACTGACGGCAGTTTTATTTCAGCTTGGCCTTCCTTCTTCATAAGATTCTTGGGTTCTAATAACTTAAACTGCTCGTGCTCTTCTAGAGCTACACCTTAGGCCAGGTTTACGCCCGCAAGGCATTTCATAAAAGACAACATAAAATGGTGCCAGAAACTTTTAGGCAGACACAAAGTAATCGTACAGTGCAGAGCAAATCAACATCTATACTAAATAATAAGTTTTGTTTTTAAACGAAATTAACTAAGAAATCATACTCAAACAAACTGCGCGAGAAGCACTGCTTGAGCAACTGACGTAACTTTACGGACTAACACACGCATTCCATCAATATAGGTATAGCCATTTAATCGGCAAAACGCATCAAAAAGACAGAATTACTTCCGCATTTATAACACACACACACACACACACACACACACACACACACACACACACACACACACCTCTCTGGCTCTGAGAGAAACAACGGCTGAGGGATCAATATAGAGTAAAAAAGTTTACACTTACAGAATTTTTAAACCACGTACGATTTTCAAGCATTGCACCACTAAATTTGTGGTATCCACAGTTTAAGATGGAATCCGAACAACAGACCGTCCAGGCGTGGCTCAAACGATCAAAAACAATTCTTAAAAATCTTTGCTTCCATCGGGATTTGAACCAGAGACCACGATCCAAACATTAGAAAGTAAGCGCGTTAACCTCTGAGCTACCAACCCGCTATAAGGTAAAGTACTACGGAGACTTACACATCCTACGCGTCTGTGTCTCCGTTTCGGTAATTTTCCAAAATTACATGGCAATGTATATTATTTATACAGAAAAAAATATCCAGTGTCCATCTTAATGCCAAAACGAATCTCCTTGTCAAATTTCATCACGATCGAATTAGCTCTTTAGCCCAACGTAACAAACAGAGTTACTTTCTCTCTTTTTTTTTTTAAAAAAAAAAAACTGCTTTACGTCTCTTAACATCTAGGTCTTTAGAGACGGGAAAGGATGGGGGGCAAGGAATGGGAAGGAATTCGGCCATGGCCTTTTGAAGGAAGCATCCCGGCATTTGCCTGGAGTGATTTGGGAAACCATGGAAAACCCAAATCTGGATGCCCGGACGGGGATTCGAACCGCCGTCCTCCCGAATGCGAGGCGAGCACGCTAACCGTTGCACCGCCCCGCTCGGTGTTATTTTCTCATTTATAATATTAGTATAGAAGATTATCATAAAACATACAGTACTGCTGCAGTTGTTATGTGCAAATTTTCTATGATATATATGTAGTAGTTAGACACAAATACTACGTTTTAACACGAAATTATAAGAACGGAGTATCCCCAGGTAGACGATTTTCGATGGAAACGTCTCCCGTTTCTAAAGGCCTTGAAAGATCTTATCGATCATTTTTACAGATAAAAACAACCAAAATCGATCGTACCTTAAAGTTGTCACGAATTTCATGTAAATCAATCATCATTCGGATTATCAGGTTCATAAACTTTTGTCACTCACAAACGTTGTCAGAAATAGTCAAAGTTATTTCTGTGAATTGAAAAAATGACAATACTTTGCAAATAATTTAAACCGCTTTTCGATTTCTAGTGTATGATTAACATACAGTATCTGCATACATCTTTCTGTATTTAATTTTTTTTTTCGTTTGGGACCAAACTTCAGAACAACGGTTCTTTAGGAAAAGCGTGGAGAAACTATGTGTTGTAAATGTTCTAAAACATTCAGGGTGTTATATAATCGAATTTACAAGGAATTACATGAGATAAAGCTTATCTGCAAAGATTGGATAGTTGGAATTTTAAACAGAACTTTTGAAGTATTTCATATCTTTGGCTTCAGTGAAATTGAAGAGCCACATAAGATTATTTGCGTGGCGCATAGAGCACTGGAAGAAAGCAAAATCTAATGATTACTGTATTCAGCATTAATAAAGAGTATAAAGCCAGAATAAAAATTCCTTATTACGTGACCCAAGCGGGAAAGAAATTCACCTATTTGAGAAATTGGATCATGGGCGAGGGCTAAAGCTCTCTCGGAATTTAATTAAATTGCAATGGAGCACAGGCTCCGGTGGCAATTTCCCTACACACCCAACTTCCCCATTTCCTGCATGCATCTACATTTGCCCTAGACAAATTTTAACTTTAAATTGTTTCAACGTTTTTGGTAAATTATTCATCATTTCCCTTGGTAATTTATTCCAATCCCTGACACCCTTACCTAAAAAAGAGAATCTTCCCACACCCTTGTGCCTGAAATCGAGTGCCAGCTTGTGCCCATGGTCATCTTTTCCCTTCTATGCACTACTTTTCATACCTACTCCAATATCTTTCCATGCCTCATCACCAGTATACGCCTTGTACACTCCCATGACTCTCTTTACCCTCTTCCTGTCTTCCAATGAATCCCATTCCAGCTCTTTTACATTATCTGTTACCGATTGCATTCTGCGATAATTTCCAGAAACAAATTCAGCAGTCCTTTTTTGCACCCTCTCCAACTCCTGTATTTGATACTCAAAATGTGGGTCCCATACTACACTACCATATTCGAGCAATGGTCTAACAAAAGATTTGTAACCCAATTCCTTCATGAATTAATCAAACCGTAGTTAGTAGAATGAATGCTATTTTTCCTGAAGATATACAGTTTTTGCTAACGTACTCTGCACTGAGTGTGGAGCTAGAAGGAACGGAATCGTCACTAACAAAGGAGAAAGAAGGAAACGATCGCTAAGCCTGTTGTTGAATAAGAATACTGAAATTAGCTAGAAATCAGATGTAGCAAAATGAAGTTTTTTTTAACGGCTGAGTAGCACAGAAGCTAATAAAACCTATTAAAGCGAAGAAGAGATCAGTTAATTGTACACTTCTCCATACGCTAACGAAAATAGTGACTGAAGGATAAACAGCAGGGAAATGTCAGGTGAAAGTCATGACTAAAAGATATGAATCACGTGACACGAACTGCCAAATGAAGAGAGCGGCTGCGTATTATCAAGGGTCTCGGTTACACGTCACGTGGTCTTCTCGTTACTAAGTATCAGCATTGACTTCTCTTTGATCTGTTTGAGTCTGATTACTCAGATGTCGGAAGTGATTGTACAGATTCGGTGGTTCCGTTGCACTGCGTCAACAAAAGCAGCACTAATATGAGTCAGACAAAACTGCGCCATTTAATTTGAGTATTGTGTTTTGTAATGTGCATGGATATAAAGAGATTGATGTAAGTTTTATATCTACTAAATTCCAGATAAAATAACAGTTCAAACAAACACTTTCAACTCTAAGGAACAGACTTTGTTCAGTCCACATATATATTAATTCTTCAAAATTTGTTAACGATTAATAAAAATATTTTCAAGGATGATTTTGCACTAAATATAAAACAAAGCAAGGCAAAAGTGATGAAATGTAGCAGAAATGATACAAATACTAGTAGATGAAATATAAAAATACAGTCGGATGCGATAGAAGTTCGTGAATTTTTCTACTTAGGAAGTGAAATTACAACCGATGGCCGAAGCAGGAGTGATGTGAAAAGCAGAATAGCACTAGCGAAAAGAGCCTTCATGAAAAAGAAAAATCTTTTGGATCTAGGATTCAGAAAGAACTTTTTAAAACTGTGTGTGGAGCTCAGCACTTTATGGCAACGAAGCAAGGACTTTACGAATACCAGAAAGAAGGAAAATTGAAGCATTTGAAAAATGGTGCTATAGAAGGATGCTGAAAATGAAGTGGACGGATAAAGTACGAAACGAACGAGTGTTGGAAATTATAGGCGAGGAAAGAAGTTTGTAGAAGCGTCTTACAGAAAGAGACAGGATGGTGGGTCATATTTTGAGACATGCAGGATTGGTTAACGTGTTAGTGGCGGGAACAGTCGAAGGTAAGAACTACAGGAGACATATTAGAATATATGAAGCAGATAATTGAGGACGTGGGTTGTAAAAACTATGCAGAAATGAAAATGTTAGCGCAAGATACGAAGGGATGGAAGAATCCATCCAACCAGTCGAGACTGATAAAGAAACAAAAAAATAAAAATAAAAAATGCATTGGCACGCGTTCTTAAGTGCAAAGAATGGCAAAGCCTTGACTGATCTCGCTGTAGTTTGAAACAAATTAACTGTTTGGTAGATGTATATGTAAAACTTATAAAGTCATGGACATCCGTATAATGCTCTAATCGCTACTCAACATATTAGCATGTAATTCTGACTAAAAACACAACTTCTAAAGGCTAAAGATACCACAAAGATTTCTCCCAGTCAAATATCTAGCTATCCTCAATTTTATTCCCAAGTTTACTTATCTAACATTTATGAGTGGTGCATTTAAGCAGAATGATCTTTTTCTCACGAGTGGGTTCTTAACAAGGGTTAGATCGTACTACTTTCTGAATTATTAGTTGGAGTTATAGGTACGGTTAGTCGATTGCGACGGCTTCTATCACTCAGTCTAGCCAGCCATTGTTTCTGAATGAGCAGTTTCCGGCCGGCTGACTGCTGATAGGAGTCTAGCTCGTCACAGGCTTCAACATACATTTTAGTGGTGAAATATTTGTTCTTTCGGGAGTTTCCTGTAAGCCCAGGAAAACCCGATCACAGTTAATTTCCTTCTAGCTGAAGAGGTTCGTAATTAAAAAAATGTTCACAAAGGAAAACAATTTATACAGACTTACGCGAAATATAAGAATACATTTCTTTGTTTTGTTTGTGATTAATGGAACTGTAGAGAGCCACTCAACAGTAATCCATAAATATCGTTTTTGGAACGCTGTGGTATTACTTTGCGGCAAATTTTCGGTAACTGTACTTAAAGAACGAAAAAGCAGGATTTCACAAAAAAAAAAAGATTGACTCCAAAAAGTATAGTTTAAGTTCTGGTACAACCAAAGAAATTGAACGTGAATTGGTATGCAATAAGATGTTAGCATAATACACAGTGCTACGGACCAACTTCTGCTGTTGCGTAATCTTTTTGTTTCGTCGTTAAAAATTCTCACTCGCGAAATGTAACGGAAAGTGGAAGAAAGGAGAGGTTATGTAAACATGGCGGTTTGTCGCAAGCCACTTTCCACAGGGTTTTGTCTTACAGCCGCTGCGACACCACTTAAAGTTTGACTTATTTGCCTTCAACTGAGCCTGAACAGTTTGCCCAGTAATTGCGTCAAATATCTACGTACAACCGTCCTGTCGGAGTTGAACAATTTCTTTTCTAAGCCATGGATACATACAGCAATCTAAAATCCTGTCCAAAGAAATTAAACATTTTACCAGGCTCGTGTAGAGTGACGAATGTCAAGAATCTTCGTTTCATGAATGTCAAAATGATTAATTAAAAACAATAATTTTTATTAAGGGAGAAAGTTAATAGAAGGATCTACGTCCTTGGATCCCGAATGTCTATTGCGAGCAAAGCAGATGGGAAGATTGAAACGTATCACACCAAAGTCAGACCTATATTTAGACCATGCCGGACTAACTTCCCACGTCTTGACCCAACTTGAGGTGGCAGCGTGCCACAGGAAACAGTTTACTAACGCTCCAGAAATATGTTAATGACGCCAGATGACCGAGAGATATGGTGTGGGACTCCGAGCCTACTAATGCGTAGGACGTGGCCGGTAACACCTGTTCGAAACAACAGTAAACACGGTCATTGTGGGATTCGTTCAGTAAAATGTATATCTCGATTGTTCAGTGGTAAGGTGTTTGATGGAGATCTGTAGATTAGGATGTTTTGAGGGACTTAAATCCGTCGTACTATGAAATATACCTATAGGCTTCAACCATCTGAACTGAAAATAAAACTGCAAGAGTTCTGATTCTTTTACGATTTACAATTGACGTTACGTGGCTTAGACAGGCAGATTAGGGATGTGATAAATAAAAAATACATTAACACAAACCGGGTCGTAAACGATAATACAAAAAATATGTGTCAAGTTACTTTTTATATATGATGGATTTAGAGGTCTGCCGGAGATTCTGTTACATCATACACTAATGACGTCATAACACTGCAGTAGCCAATCGCAGGACGTAACTTGGTTATACACCTTGGACCATTATTTTAAAGCAGAAATTAGGTTGTAATACTGCCTGAACCAGCGCGACACCGTTAAAACTACTTCGGAAAGTATTTCTAACGGTGTCTTGTGTTTGACTACTGCAATATTATGACGCAAATTCCTCGCGGTATCGCAGTATCCAGTAATCCCGGATTTAATTTACAACAGATGAAAATAATTGAGGCTTACTGCTATCGCCAAATCTTTAGATTCTTAGAAATACGGCAAAATACAAATAATAAATTTAAATTGTCCCGGGGATCATGAAGTTGCAAGAAAAAACTGCTTTATCATTAGGGAACCAAGCCCCCCCCCCCTTTTTTTTTTTTTTTAAATAACTATAATTCTCAGAGGAGTGGGACGCTGTAAAATTCAACAACTCATTCACTTTTTCAGTTTTTTTGCACCAGCTACATTGGTAGGCCTGTTTATGGTAAAGAAATATGTAATCAGTATTTGAATGTAATGACGAAAGTATCCTGATTGTGAGGAAGGAAAAAAAATCAGTCATTGTTTGGTCTGTATTTTTAAACAAGAGCAAATCAAGCGTTGCAGCATTAAAAACAGCGGCCATCTTCTTTCTTGCCATATGAAGTATTAGGCCCCTGCTAGGCTGTTCTGACGTTATTGAATCCTACACGAAACAGATTAAAGCAAAATTTGAAATAGACTAAAACATTGCATGTCTAAGTCATTTATTACGAAACGATATCCGTTAATAGGTTACAATGAATTAGGAGATATTTAATTCACTGTATTTATGTAGTTATTTATAGATTTTACTAAATAAAAAAAGAACAGGGAAACCATAAAGTTTATTCATTAGTATCGCGTATATAACGCACAGAATGTTCTGAGCAATTCATCAAGCGACAGCAGGATTGTAGAACTTTCGACGTGGGAGATTTCGTCGTTTCAGTTATAAGGAAACATTGTTGGGGTTCTTTGAAATGAATCATTTTTATTTATAGGACAAGACATTCCCGCTGTGTGTACTAAATGAGACGCTGTCGGCAAACAGCAGCCTAGATCATCGTATTCCAAAAATAAAACATACTAGTGAAAAACAACGTGCGCCATGTGTTTACGACTTTAATAGCCGTTCTGCGTCTCATTGTTCTCTGCAGTATCAGGAGCTCCCAGCTCCGCATAAAGTTACGTTACCTAACTCTCACGACAGCCAAATGTCTTCCACGTAGCTGAAATGACTACTTGTCCTACGAAAAGGTTCTGAGAAAAAAAACCTCCACACTCCCATAGTTTTTTTAAATGTCATATATTATCAACGATTGTATTCGAACTGTGTTATGTTAAACTTAATCCTAAAAATTATCAAGCCGTTACAAACCTCAAATGTCTGTTAGCAGTAATTTTAAAACATTTCCAGTTCCTTGGAATTTCACCGAAGTTTTAACTACTTTTTCTTTGTTGCTTATGGTTTTACGCCTCGTCGACGTCGAGGTCATTAGATCTGGGAAAAAAACTGGATGCAAGGTACGGTAAGGAATTCGGCCATAGCCTTTTCAAAGAAGCAACCCGGCAATCGCCTGGAGTGATTTGGGAAAACCATGGAAAACCCAAATCTGAATGTCCAAACGGGGATTCCAACCGAGGTCCTCCCTAATGTGAGGCCAGAGGATGTTTTAACTAATCTGTGTTTGAAGATAAATGAGGACTCTAACTGCAAAAGTCACACTCTCCACTTTTTAAAATTTTAGGAAAATAGCAAAAAACTGCTACCTGCATTAATAATAAAGTAACCTTGGTAACCATTATATGTTCCTACAGTTGGCATTCCATAGAATTAGATTTACAACATTTTTTGTATATAAAAGCACTCCAAAATAGTGAAAAATGCCTTTAAACTCTGGAGAATGTAACTTTTGTATTCTCAAACTGGATAATGTTAGTTTTGCAATAATACGATATGGAGATTGTTACTTTTGACACCAAACATTGTAGGCCTTAAAAGACAAGAAAATAGTAATAAATTAATATGCTTTGAATAATTAATGGGAATTTATAAGGTATTAAAAGTCATAAAATGAATAAATCATAGAAACAAAGTTTTATTGCCAACGTACAGTATTTAAGTATAAAATGGTTTGGGGTAAAACTTAGTTACATGATGATACTAACAAAGTTTTCTAGTCTCTACATTACGGCCTATCCTAAATTTGGTAACAAGGCATCTCTTCGGCTCGTTGGCAACCTTCCTCATCGTCACCAATTAGTTCGACTTCAGGGTCATCTAATACGTGTCTAAAAAAAACTCCAGGGTTTCATTCTGTCGCCAGTCATTTCCATTTTAATAGAAGAGTATTGACATCTGCTTTTTTTTTTGTTCCTTTCTAACACTGTTACCTCTAATAATAGTCACTGGTCTTATGTTGTTAAGGCTTCTCCCTCTTTTTATAATACCTCTTGCTGTTTGTTCAGGATTTGCTTTTACGCGATAGGTACATACATTCTCCTTGAACCAAAACCGTTTCATTGTTACCATTACTCTCCTTGGTAAAGTAGACTCGCTTACAAGATTGGATACCAAAATGCCATGTACTTGTCTGTCTTGCGTATGTGTTGCTCCACCTCAAATTTCCAATCAAGGTTCACAGTATCAATGCCACCACGTTTTTTCACTGTAGCAAAATTTCCTATGATTTCAATGTACTCCTGTGGGCTTACAATTACTTCACATCACTTTATCTCCTTCTCGACATTGGCAAACACCCTATCTGGGGGGAAGAAACTATGGCCTGTCATTGGGAAAACTAACTGTACCTCCTTGATGTTATCAGGTGCATTGACAAACCATGAGCACACCATAGTAATTAATATTGAATTTTTATTTTGACCCCCACACCCGTCGCTAATAAGTCGAACAGTCGTGTAGGGGGTCAGATCAATAGAATTCAAAGTGTCATATAAACGGGATGAAATGTCCTTGTTTAAGAGACAGTACACCACTAGTACACTGACTTTCCACTTACAACACAGCAAAACAGACAATACAGTGAGCAGTGTCACGTGACTCAAACAAGTCTTCCTATTGGCTGAAATGGAGAATGTGAATTTTGCATTCCAAGACTTTGGAGAATGTGAGTTTTGAAAACAAACGTAAGGGGATACTGTTAGTTTTGCTTTAAAACTCTTAGACCAATATGTGCACAGCTATGAATAAAAACAGAATATACCCATAACTCAATTACGAAAAAAATTGGAGAATGTGACTTTTGCAGTTAGAGCCCTCAAATAAGCATGACATAAACGTCAAACTCCTTTGACCTGAACAGGTGCGGATTCTTGAAAATCGTTTTGCATTACATATTTTTTTCTGGTACAAATATTGTACATGAAATCGCTGTCACTTTCAGAACGCTATAGCGCTGTTTTTAGTTTTCTCTTTTTAACATCGATAAAAAATAACTGTCCCGCTAATATTACAATTTGGAACAACCCAATTATAAGATACAGCAAACAAAGCGAATTATTGACAGCAAGACAATTATTTCAGTCTATTTACTTTTTACAACAAAATTGTGCCAATATACTACTAGATTATAGCGCAATCACTGGGACGCGGGGTCTGAAAACTATTGCACACGTTCGTTGGGTGATATTTAATATATATTGCTCTTAAGAGCTGTACAATATATCTCAATCCTCACAAACTTCACTCGAAAAGTGCCGTAACGTAAGGCGGCGAGTGACTGGGAGAAGAAATATAACGATGTGTATTGATAAAGCTATCGTTCGTTCGAGTATACTATTTAGTAACATAGGGTCTACTGGAGATCGCGATTCCGCTCCAACAACGTTTAGTAATATCGTTGGAATACTGCTGTAGTCAGTCGCAAGACGTACCGTTTTCAAGCAGTAATTACGATATAATATATTTCTATTACTCCCATCAAGATAGTGTATAATGCACCAACTTCACGCAAAATAATAATAAAAAAACTGCTGTAACATCACACACTAAGTGATGAGAGGACGCCAGCGGAATAGTTGGCGTAGATTTACCCGCACCCTATTTTTATTCCCGCAATGAAAAACATTTGTACAGAGTTTCATAAAATTCGCGCCAACTTTTTTCGGAATTAAAGCAAACCTAGATTCACCCATTCCCTATCAAGAAACGGGTGGGTTGAAGTTTATTTGCACGAACACTATTTTCATTCATCCGAAAAGATTCATGTATATCAAGCTTGGTTAATTTGGTTAAGAAATTGTATTAATACATTACTGAACAACGCTAGATTATGTTAGAAACTCACATTTGATTCAACTGCGAAGTGAATGGATATACTTTTTGCTAGAAACGCCAGATACTTTAATTCCGCAGATTCAGCAGTTTATACAAATATCAAAAGTGAATCCGGAATAATATTATTGTAAACAGAAGACTTATGCTGATGGCCAAAGACATTGTCCAGAGATCGTGCTTAAAGAAAATTTTTGTTGTTTTTACGGCTATCTATGGCGTTTAAAAATTGAGTATCCCGAATTAAAGGAAAGAATACTTCAATTTTTGTTTAGTGTGCAAAATAGTTATTGTTGTAAAGTTATCTCTCATTAAAGGCTATGGCCACAGACATTTAGTGCGAAGTATGGAACATCTAATCCTTCCATCTTTGGGATTTGTCATACGTTAAGAATTTCATTTAATGCTCCTGCGTTATTTAACGTTGAAACATAAGACATGTCAAACAATTGAATTAAGATTCTATGCTTTAAAACGGTGAAATCCCCATCGAAATCTGATCTTTAGTTTCCGAGTTTTTATAAGACCAATATATCCTGTTTTCGTTTTATAGATATAGATCAAACGTAATAAATGCCTAAAAATATTAATATTTGCGTTTTTTTTAAATTATTAAAAATTGAGGATATTTTCAGAAAGTTAAATTCCCAATATATGTCTATACCCCGACAACCCTCTCTACGTGAAGGGCAGCGATCCTGCGCCATATGACTGTTTACTATGCTGCCTCCCCAAACAGCACCTCCGCCACCAGTAGACTTGCATTGCACGCGTTATCAGTACCAACCATATAATCAACACGTAGTCTTCACTGGCAGTCGACAAACACATCGATTCATTCGTTTACCGTACAGTTTATTTTTATTTAAAACATTTTGCAACAGTTTGTGCTACTGATTGTTACGCTAGTATCCTGCAAAAGCGAATGTCATCAAATATTTCTACGCCGAGAAATATAATTCGCTACACTTTGTCATTTATTACTTTAAAGTAATTTCTTATCCAACCATTCTGAATGTGTGTTTTTCTCCTCACATTTCTCCGGTGTTGTATTCTGGCACTTATATTTCGTTCCACCTCAATGTGCAAGTCAAAATAATCGAACTACCAGATGTGAATTCCAGTCATAAGCACCAAAGTGTTGTCACCGCAAATCTATCTGCTGTTTAACCTCTCCGCGAACAGGAATCTACCTAGTTCAGCCCACGAATGTCTACTGTGAACACTTGAAACATATTTGCAGTCATAAAAATAAGGGTAACTTATTAAGAACTCATAGAAAATTAATTTTATAAGCGTATGTCCTTACCAGTATTGTTTTCGTTTATATTAAGCAAGCTTAAGAGTGTTTGGTTTGTGCCAAATATTAACAGAAATAACATAGGCTAACGTGGGGTATGTGCAACTGACAGGTTACCTTTGTGGTGGAGTTCTTCTTGCTCGACTTGTTTCCCATGGCCTCACGGGCGACAACTGGCTGGGTTCCGCTGCCGCCGCTGTACGTGTTATCGCGCCATCTACTGACTCACGTCGCTATCTCCGGACCTCGACTACCTTATCCACTGAGGCTGAGCAATCAGCAGGTGACAAGTGACCCTGAGCTTCATGAATACTTCGCACACAAAATTCCTTCCATTCTAAAACTCGCTCGTAAGGTGTTCAACTATATCGTGGCAGTAAGTAGAGTCAGGCTGGTGAAACAGAAGATTCCAGGTGAAACTCAATATAGTTTTAGAGTCTGTTTTAGAAAGGAGCAGATTTTACATTTTTATTCCTCATAAACTATAAAAGATAACGTATAAATACGTGCCTCACATCACTAGATAGAGGAAGTTTGTAATCGCCGCCTGTTAGTTACATTCGCTGCCGCGAACGGCGCTGTTGACTGTTTACGTGGAAGTGGCGACGCCACAGAAGTCGTTTTGTGTGTTACAACTTATATTGTCTCTGTGTTACAGTTTGCAAAAAGTGAATCATTATTGATGTGCAGCGTGTATTCCGTCGTAAGCTCAATAAAATGTCACCTCGCCAAAAACAGATTTACGCTTCGCAAAAGAAGTTCGTAGAAGATGTGTACATATGCAAAGGGAAGAGCACTGGTCGTCAACGAATGTCAAATGAAGATGTTGAGCATATCCGAAGTGATGTTCGTCACGCAAAAAAAAAAAAAAAAAATATGGCGCTTTTGTCGTATGTAAACAGTAAAACATTGAAACTTCCTCTATGCAGTGATGTGTTGCACACGTTTCAATCTTTTATAGTTTGTGAGAAATAAAAATGCAAAATCTACTACTTTTTTGAATAATCCTTTCTATACGAATCGAAAATACAATTGTGTTAGTTTTCTACATATGGCTGTATGAAATGTTCGTGAATACGTCTCTTATCCTATTGATTGCACTTTAAGATGTCTCCTCTAGGCAAGCACTACAGCTGCGTCGGCTTCGTTTCGAACATTTTGACCGCGTGACGTGATATTCTGAAATAGTAAGAAATTATTTTTCGATTAAAGTTTACAAAGTAAAGTTATTATCCCATTAGTTCAAATGCCCATCATAAACGACTGGTATCACCTACGGCGATAGAAGGAATTTGTTCTGGAAAAGTTTCTAAGAAAAAAGGTTAATTATTATCTTTTTTTATCAATATTTTTCGTGACTAGAAAACTTTCTCTGATTAGATTCTCGGAGTAGTTGGTTAGGATTTTTTAAAATAACTCCATTTGACTTTGACGGAAATTTTTAATGTAGTGAAAAAGTTTCTAAGTATAATATACAAAACGAATAACTATTTTTTATTTGATTGATATATTTCGCGACTACCTACGTTTAGAGTAAACTTTCTCTCAGTTTTAATATACTTCCCTGTTTGTTGTCTCATTATCACTTGGTTTTAGTAACTATTACATAGAATACAACGTAAAGGTCAGATGCTCTTCTCCTTAGACGAATTGCTGCATTTAGTCATCGTAAATAAACAAAAAGCAACACTTAATTTAAACGGACATACCATTGTAAACTTTTTAATCTCTGCCTCGCATAAAATTTTTAATATCCCTGCTCTCGTATTTTTGTCTCTTCCACAACAGACAATTACCTTTAGATCGAATCGAGATTACACTTTCTTTTAACAATATAAGTGGAAATAAAATCAAATTAATTTTTTTTTATTTGAAACCTATACTTCGTTTTAATAGCATAAACGTAAATAATGTCAATACAGTTATTCATTTGACGTTTCATGTTTAGCGAAGCAGCGCATTGGTGGCAATGAGGCATCATCGGGACACGCCAAAAGTTGTCGAGTTATTGAAGTGAACCCAGTCTCCAGGCTCAACGCATTTTATTAAAGTGGATACGACCTCATTTTACACTGAAAACATAGAATGTAGACAGAGGATTAACTCTTATTTCAAAACAAAACAAAAATGGGATAACACTTTATGTAACGGTGATGATTTTGGTTCAAAAGTGCACACGAAGTAAAGGCCCTGCAGACTTTCTAGGAAGGTTGAGGCGTAAGCGTTACTGAATAATTAATTTGCTTTCGAATTCTATCATCGCTTATGCAATGGTCGATTACTCGGTCGAAACTCCCAGCCGAGACCACAGACGTCTTCATATCAACAGGAAATAACAAGGGCAGAGAAATACAAGTTTTAAGCTTAGTGAAAATAAAAGCACGACGTCATGAGATGTTTGTATCAAATTCATTGGTATACGATAGTGATTTGGTGACATCCTAGTTGCATATAATTTGTTGCGAACAAGACAGCATATGAATTATACCAAAGCTGGAAAATTGGGGCAAGGTTTTAACAAATAATAGATTATTAGCATTCTTCTTTTCATCATCAACTTTTTCCAACACTAGGTGAAGGCTGCCTTTGATGTGTTATACTCATAATTGTTGGCATGGTCAAATTTACAGCTTTGATTTTACAACCGCATGCCTTTCCTGACGCCAAGCATTTTATACCTACCGCCACGTCGTAGTACGTACTAACGAAGAAACTGAAGTGCTGACATCTGTTTGCGGAATGTGAAACTATATTCTACGGGTGATAAGTTTATTTTTTGTCTGTGAAATGTGAAGCTTAGAGGCGGAGATTAGGGACTTTCCCGGCATTTGGCTAAATGGCCGCGAGGTCCTGAACAGTGTGAGGGTAGTTATTAGCATTAGGACGACTCAAATAAAATCTTAAATGAGGTTACAAGTGAGAAAGAAGTGTTTTCATGGATGGGTTATGTAGGTAGATTGATCAATATAAAGTGATTTTCTTAAATGACTATTTCCATGTTATTCTTATTACTATCATATTATGGTGATGTTAATATATCCAGAAATCTGTGATCATAGGAGAAGTCTAATTTAAACGAAACAACAGTATATTGGTGTTGTCGGTCAGATCTACTTGTTACTCAAAAACAATTAAAGTGTTTAAGTTTACATTGTGCCTGAAAGGTTATTTCAAAGAAACCTACTCCGTTTTAAAGACTATTCCCAGTGAAAGACTGAATGGCGACCTAAATCTAAGAACTGGCAATTTTTAATGCGTCTTTTACGTGATTATACAGGGCGTTCGCCGGAAAACGCTACCCTCCCAGTCTGTTGCCGTCGGCAACTTGTTCGGTCAGTGCAGCCAGCAGTTT
Organism: Vandiemenella viatica; assembly: GCA_031002005.1. Lineage (NCBI taxonomy): Eukaryota > Metazoa > Arthropoda > Insecta > Orthoptera > Morabidae > Vandiemenella > Vandiemenella viatica. The sequence continues at coordinate 63,199,955 of JARYHS010011408.1, read as the reverse complement.
CCGCCACACGGCACCGTGAATCACCGCACTGTTTAACACCTCCGCTGCCCCAACAGTGCAGTGCAGTGACCCTTACATTGTTAAGAACGGTTTCTTTGCATTGTAGATAGTTTGTGACTTCAGTCTCTTATTAATCAGTGTTGTGAATAAACGTTTCTTTGCGGTTTGGCTGGTTTGGGGCTTCATACTCTTATTAATCTGTACCGTGTTTGAGTGTGAGTAAAATTATGGTACGTTACAGTTTGCAACAAAGAATATTTCTCTACGATACATATGTGAAGAAGAAGTCGTTTAAAAAGTGTCGCAGTAAATTTCGTCGCGAATTTCCTGGCGCTTTACTGCCAGCTAAATCAACAATTCTGCGTCTGGTTAAAAAAGTAAGAGAAACGGGTTCATTTTTTAACAAAAAGAGACTGTCGGTCAACCGTATTCTCACAGAGGAGAAAATTGACGATATCGCTTTTCGACTAGAACAGTCACCCAAAAAATCATTAAGTCAGTTAGGGCAGCGTGTGTCTCGAAATATGTTCAGAAGATGTGAAATGTGCATTACTCAAGAGGGTCAACACTTCCAGCATCTTTTATAAGGTAAGCTAATGAATTACGTCACATTTAAATGCTTAGCACACAAGTTTATGAAGTTTATGAAGCGTAATTATTATGAAATAGTCCGCGGCCGACGGTCGAACAATGCCGGAAGCTGACCGCTCGCTCGCCGGGAGCAGTTTCTTCCTTGTAGCGCTAACAGTGGGTTGCGTTTCCCGGCGAACGCCCTGTATAAAGTAAAGCAATATAACCGGTAAATAATTATTTCAATTAACTACCAAATTAAAGTAGTTAAGCACACGTAAAAAGCTACAACTAGATAATAAAACATGTGTGAAACTCTTATTTGAGTATTGTGGAATGGTATTAAAACTCCATAAGTGATATTAAAAACGGAAAGTGAATGTAGTGGGAAGCAGGGTAGTTAAGTTCTCCCACAGAAATTGGAAGACAATAGTCGGGTGATTAGTGATTACGTAGAAGGCAAATGCTAGCGATGAGTCTGTGTAAGATGGGGAGAGGATTATGGGGTATCATGCGGAAGGAAAGTAAGTACTACTACCATAAATTAGCGGTTGCCTTCAGGCATAAGCAAGTTTCCTGCAGGAAGGCGAGTCAGGGACTGGTATGAACTAACACAGCAGTTTTTAAATAGTACATCTAAATGTTAAAAAATTAAAAATAAGACGAAAGTTGGTCTACAGGGAAATTGTTGACTTGAGCTCAGTTCTATCTAAATGAAGGATAATAACAAGAAATATTAAATGTCTGCACTTTTTGGGAAATTTGGAGTTTCTAGTGGTTTTCTCTCAGAATATAAATCACTTGAAAACAAGATTTCAAGGGAAATTAATATTATTTTGTGAAATATTTTGAACTATAATAAGTTTAGACGTGAAACATTTTCCAAGTTTCCAGTTTCTTCCTCACCTGTGAGATGATTTTTTTTATCGACTTTTTCGTTACTAAAATATTGCTGCATTATTGTTTATTTTATATAAGATGAATATATTGCGATGGTGATTCATTTTATGTGCTTCCACGAACTCAGAAATTTGTGCAATTATTAACAATTTTGCAGGATTTTAAATTTATTAAAATATCATTTCACTCCCGTACAACTGACCATATAGAACCTTTTTCGCCTTGTGAGATTTCCCCGCTACCTTTGCACATCTTCTTGGTTGTCACAGATATTCATTAACGTAAGTAAAGCTATAAGATAACTATCTAGGATATGTTTAACGTATGCTGCAGGTGTGAAAGCTGATATATATACAGTATATATACACGTTTTTCGTTATAGTTTAATATCTGGAGTTTTGTTCATGTATATAATATAAATGATGTTTTAAGCACCAAGGAGGTTAACTTTCATCTCTGCACTATCAAAAAAGGGGGAAGTGAAAATGAGAGTGCCATAGGGTAATGTATTGAGACCATTGCTGTTCATTATTCTAATGAATGATTGTGTTGATGGGTTACGGTCAGAATTTAGGTTTCATGCAGATGATAGAATGGTATACAACAGGATCAAAATGGGTGAAGACTGAACAGTTGCAGGGTGACCTGGATAGAATATCTAAATGTGTAGGTCAGCATGGAATGAAGATAAATGCCAGGAAAAGTCAGCTTATTAGGTACACAGATAAAAAACTAAAGGTTAATTATGATTATAGGACGGGTAAGAAATGCTTGTTGAAGACTTGAAATGTAAATATCTTGGCATAACGTTTGATAACAAACTCAACCTAGCAGGTGGTAGGAAAAGGTTACAAAATCCTTCATTTGCTGGAGAGGGTGATGAGAGAATGTACAGCCAGAATTTAGGTTGTTTGCAGATGACATAGTGGTATATAATAGGATCAAAACAGGAGAAGATTGTCAACAGCTGCAGGGCGATCTAGATGGAATATCTGACAGGGTAGGCCAAAAGACAAAGATAAAAAAAAAAACTAAAGTACGCAGATAAAAAACTAACGATTGTTTATGATAATGGGGTTGTGACAGAATTGTTTGCTCAAGGCTTAAGGTTTAAACATTTGATATAAATTCTACTGGGCAGAACACATTGGGCATGTGGTAGGGAAAGGTTACAAAATCCTACATTTACTGGAGAGGGTGATGAGAGGATGTTCCAGAGAAGTGAGGGAATTGGGTTACAAAACAAGACCATCACTTGTATAGTTTGGTACCAAATTTTGCGTATCGAATACAGAAGTTAGTGGGCGCGCAAAGGAGAGCAGCTAGTTTTTATGTGGAAATTACTACATTACCCATTCAGCAACTGTTATGATAAAGGATATGGATTGGGAGTTATTCGAAGGCATGAGAAGGGTGAAGAGAGTGTTGTGTTGCTGATGGAGCTTGGAGGGATATTGGTCAAAGAATTAGGAGAAGTGCATGGAAAGGAAAATATTTCCTTTGGACAAACTGGCACTCGATTTTATGTATATGTGAACATTTTATTTTGTATGTAAGGGTGTCAGGGATAGGAATAAATTATCAAGAGAAGTGATGAATAATTTACGAAAAATGCGGAATTTAAAACTAAAATTCGGAAATGACGAAAGTAGATGGGTTGAAGAATTTAAAACTGAAGGTATATAAGATGATAAGAAAGTGGTAATTGGATGACTAGGGTAATTACCACCGGAGCAGGTGCTTCATCGCACTATCATTAAACTCCACTATTTTTTAAAAAAATCATTAATTTATCAAGTGTTGTTATTTTTGTTCTGTTCAGCGCCATGGTGAGTTTTGTTTGTCTGACCTTGTCGTCTTCAAAGTCCTCGGCGAGTCTTCCGGCCCCCAGCGTCACCATTATGACGAACACCACATTGGTGAGCCAGAGGACGACCAGTCGGGAAGACAGCAGGATGAGCACGACGGCTCCCACGACGCTAAGCTTGCGCACCTCATCCTGGATACTCTCGTCAGCGCCCGTCAGCACCGCCTGAACAGTACCATCGTCACAATAGCTTCTTTCCAATTACTCAAACACCAGAATACCCATCAAATGTTAACATCTATCGAGTGTGTTTTTTAAGTAAAGAGTGCTCTGATTTTACATTCAAAGCTTAATTTTTGACATAAACGTAAAGATAAAAACCGCAATTTATGTTTAATAATTTAATGGTACGTGAGTGATGAGAAGAGTTAAATAGCTAACAAACAATTTATAAAAATTATCTGCGTGTTATAAACACTTGCAGATGAGCTGATGGTCAGGTAGCAAACTGAGAAGGAATTAAAAATAAAATTTCTAGGTTTACACAAGGAGGTGTAGGAAAATTGCCAGCCATCGCAGTTAATGATATTTTTGATGATAATGATGCCTTGTCTGAATTTAGTTGAAGGTCATGTTGAATATTGAAATTAATATTATAATGCTCTTTCTCACAGTACGATTCTCTATTAAAGGTAAGGTTAAGGTCACGGGGTTCCCACGGCTCCTGCCGCTTCCCGTAGGATTCACGGAGGTAGAGCTCCACACTCCCATTATAACCTTCGGCACTAGAATGGAAGTGACGGGGTCAGCGTCAGGCTCCGTGGAGTTTCCTCCACAGTACTCGTTGGACAGCAGGCTGAGTGGGCCTGGGCAGCCGTTCCGGAAGTTCAGCTTCGAGGAAAAACCCTCGGCTTCGTCGGGCATCGAACCCTGGTCGTCCAGACCGCAGTCAGGCGCTGCACCGCCTGAGCTACGCGGTGCCAGATTCTCTGTTAATCTGAGGCTAGTATTAACATCTTTATTAAAATCGTTTATAAAAAAAAATTTAAAAGAAGTTTTTAGTAGCATTTATCTGTAGTAATCCCGAAGTATTAATTAGATTGAGACACATTTTTACGCGCACTGTTGTGTTTTGTTGAGAGCTAATATTGTGTTACTTGTGAAACTGCCATCATTTGCGACCCTCGCCAGTAACCTCCATCACATCGAAGGGAAAAACATTAATAATAATCGGTGCTACATTGGAGTAATTTGTTGCTTTCCATCTACTTATTTTCGCGGCTATAAGAGTTATCGTGTACTTAAAGATACCACAGTAATTGGGAAAGGCGGAAATCATCTAAACTCCTTCCATGAGCCCCGCAAATCTAGAAATCTGTTGTTCTCCTTCACCACCCTTTCCCCTTGCTGAGTTTTACACATAGTTGACTTGGTCAAATTTGGGGCTTTGGTTTCTACGGCTGCATGCCGTTACTAACGCCAAGCGTTTTACGCTTATTGCCAGATCCTACTAAGTACCATTGGGAGAAATGAAGTGTTGACATTTGTTTTGAAACGTGTAACTATGTTCTTCCTCTGAAAAGTGATTTTGTGTGTGTGTGTGTGTGAAATGTGTGTTTTACTAAGCGAAGACTGAGCACCGTCCAGGCTTTCGCCTTGATGGCTGAAGAAAACGCGTAAAAACTGCAGTCAGGGCTCGTGCCCGGTTCCATTGCACCTCCCTCAGCGCTCTGAGCTACACTGGCTGGGACAATCTAAAAATCTGTCGTTAAATAAAAATCTAAATTTCGTAGCTTTGTGGGTATGAGAAATGATGGTACTGACCACGTCGCTTGTAATAGAGAAGGCGAAGTTGGCTGTGGCGACGACGTCGAGAGCGACAGCTGCAGCTCCAACCAGCGACCAGAGGTAGCACGACAGTCGCACCACCGCGCCACCAGGACGGAAACACGTCACCGCTGCAACACCACCAGTCATTTCGTCCTCATTACTCATTACTTTACAGGAGTGGACGTTATTTACGATTGATGATTTGAATGATATGGAATGATGGAGTATCATTTAAAACAAAAGGTAACTCCCTTATAATTCTTCAGATGTAAGGAGAATAATGTTAGTCAACCAAGTTATTATATTTTTTTATGGTCTACGTCTAATCGACGTCAAGAGGCGAGAAAGTACTCGGGGCAAGGAACGGGAAGGAGTTCGGCCATAGCCTTTTGAAGGAAACATCCCGGCATTGGTATGGAGTGTATGTGGAAACCACAGAAAACACAAATCTGGCTGCTCGGACGGGAATTCAAACTCACGTCCCCCCGAACGCGAGTGCGAAGCGTTATTGTTCAGGTACTACGCTCGGTCTCAAGCAAGATACCTGTTTGCTTATACTTTACATCACGAGTTAATCAGAGATGACTTCCAAATAGTTAACAAAACTTCTAAAAATTCTTCTTGCATGTTCAGTCGAATGAGTTGTGCCAAGCTCAATGCTCACATGTGTTAACAAAGCCTCTATTCTGAGACAGGTTCTGTTAATTGGGTTTGGAATTTATACGTAACGTCGATGTTGTTAACAGTTTATTGCTACGTTATGAACCCGCTATGCAGGAATAATATTATTGTAGAATTAGGCTAACCGTCGCTCCAAACTGCGACTAGTAGATTAAGAAAAAAATGTGCGGCTCTCATTCACAAGGGGGCTAACTAGAGGCGCTGCAGTAGAGATGGAGCGCTCCAGAGCTCTGACCTCAGCTGTTCTGGCGCATTTGCCACTATGTGCTACTCGTAGGCCTCAGCGGCAAATGAAACAGTCAGTGTTTATGGTCTATGTTGTTTCTTACGGGACTCTTGTGTTCGTACACAATAATTCATTTAAAAACTTTTTTCTTTGTTTACAAGTACCTTAGCTAGTAGTTAGGAGAACAGAGTTTAACTATTTGAGTGTTAGCATATCGGAACTAAAATAAACTTATGTGTTTGGATATATTTAACCATCTTCAGTGTTCTAGAAACAAGCTGAGCACATATCATCTTTAGTTATGAATTACTCTATTTTTACAATGTTTATTTTGTTACTACATTCCATTATTGCATAAACAGCGTGTTTTATGTTTTCGAACTCCAACTATTATTTTACAGGTTTATTATTTTCATCAATCACTTGTTCAGAATTGCCAACTGCAATAAGAATGTTTTTTCATGTATCGCTTTTTTAGATTTAAGCTGTATCTATTTTATGCCGGTGTCTGTAATTTGTCACAGTAAGAGTAGTGAATAATTTGTGGTTCATCAAATGCAAATATTCATTTCCCGTCATTTAATTTTTTTTTTATTCTTGGAAATTTTTTAGTACTGTGAAAATGTTTTTGCTGTAGTTGTTATTTCCGTATTTTTTCTAGGTAGAGGTTCACCGAAGGTGGAATGATTAGTGAAATTTTATGTTCTCAAGTACTCTTCGTATCCGGTTTGTGCCATGTATTTGGAGTTACAATGATGGTAAATAAGTTTATATATTCCTGATTATCGGTATTATAAGCGTGTTTGTGTTGAATAGCTTTTGAATAGTTCTGATAACTGTATTTTTCACATTTTTTTCTGAAAATATGTACGTAAGTTTGTGGTGGAACCCTTTTATTAATTATTATTACACCTTGCACTCGTTATCGGTGTGAATAATAACAATAATGTGCTGGATGACAGAAATTGCTTCAAAATTAAATAAATTTACTGTTTTCTCTACAAGCATTGCTGCCATAACACCAATAGAACAATAAGATTACATTTACACATATTGCGAAGTATTTTTTTTTTAACTGCTTAACGTCTCTTAACAGCGAGGTCTTTAGAGACGGGAAAGGATGGGGGCAAGGAATGGGAAGGAATTCGGTCATGGCCTTTGGAAGGAAGCATCCCGGCATTCACCTGGAGTGGTTTGGGGAAATCATGGAAAACCCAAATCTGGATGCCCGGATGGGGATTTGAACCGCCGTCCTCCCGAATGCGAGGACAGAACGCTAACCGTTACACCATCACTCTCGGTATATTGGGAAGTAGGATCGTCATTAAATGAAATTAGCAATCTACTGTAAATTACACAACACATTTATACAAAAAAAAAAAAAAAATGTAAATCGTAATGTTTTATCCAAGTCAAAAATATTAAAATTAAACATCAAGTCGATGAAACAAAGTATTTTTCAGATCATTCCTAATCAGTAAAAATTACCTTAACATCGATACAGAGTCTCTTATCAGCGCAACGCTGAACAATAAAGGCTTTCATGATGAGACATTGATTTAAACTCGTTTCTATTGTTCTAGATGTAATGTGCAATAAATTTAGTAACTCTTTTTATTCAGCAGCTCTGCAGTTTCATTACCTCAATGATTTTTTTTACTCTCATGTACATGCTTTGGTGCTCACGCAGTTAGTTTCTGTAGTGAAAAAAATATTTGTTTCATCTCCGTCGGCACCTTTGAAACTAATTATCTCCGATATCTTCAATCATCTTCCATGCTGTTTCTGGCTATGACAAGAGTTCTCAATTATCGTTAATCATATCTTAAATGCAAACTCTTGAGAAATTTCCTGTTGCGTAAAATTGTGTCCGCACAGAATAGCTTTTTGTTTTCTTACTTCCATCTATATGGTAAGGTTTTGAAGTCAAGAGGCAGAAGAAGAGATTCTCGGTACTTTAGTGAGTATTACGATAGCAGATGAGAGAACTAAGTGCGTTATGTCTACCAAAAAGAGACACCAAGAAATTGGTTCACAGCAGTCCGTCTCAAGAAACAGTTTAAGACAATGAGTATTATTAAATTTAGAGAGTTTACTGTTCAGTTTGATTACTGTTAGGTTGGAACCACACTGCAAGTACTGAAAAGTAAATATTCAAGCCAATATACAATTAATGCAATTTGGAGAGCAATGTGCCTTTTTTTCACTTGCTTCCTCAGTCTTCACTAGTATTTTAACTGCTGATTCGGCAGTTAGACATCAACGTTATTAAGATTTTAGTTAGTACTAGCTGGTTTCCACGACTTCGTTCGTGTTTGTAAAGAATTCTGATTGATAGCTACCGACATGCAACCACCATAGTGCACGAGGGGAGACTCAACGCTACGCCGGTGATCTGTGTTTGCAGAAATGTAAGGACACACGCGTATTTGGTCGAAAAAACAAAATACCCTCGTTCGACCTATTTGAACCACCATATCTCCCACATCGCCACATCCACCGACATACAGCCACCGTAGTGCACAATGGGAGACTTGAGGCTACTACCACACACAAACACCAGTGGTCTTCGTCAGGTAGTTGTGGTTGGAAAGTGAAATATAGGGACACACATGTCTTTCGTTGAAATATGAAAATACCCTTCGTCGACAACTTTCAACCACAATATCTCCTACACCCCACAGCTACCGACATACAACAACTATATTGCACGATGGGATACTCGATGCTACTATTACTCATAAACACCAGTGCTTTGCGCTATGTAGTTGTGGCACAAAAAGGGATATAGGGACACACATGTTTTTGGTCTAAATATGAAAATGTCCAAGCTCGTCCCATTCTCACACCCTCACAGCTACTGACATTCGGCCAACGTTGTACACAATGGGAAACTCCATGCTACTATCACACACAAACACCGGAGGCTGTCGAGTGAAATACAGGGACACACACGTCGATATACATATAAGTAAAGGTTAAAATAAATACTGTAAACGATTAATTTATGTAAGGTGTGAATTATGTATTATAAACACTTAGTGCGATGAAGAAAGAGCCTGACATCTGTCATATGGACAGGCTAAATAAACTATTAAATAAATAAATAAAATAAATATTTGGAAAATATTGATACTATCTGAAACGCAGATTTGTTTTAGTCGAACTATCTTAAACTGTAAGACAAAATCATGGATAGAAATTTATTGTATGTTACTAATGATGAGCTATTTTATGCTTAAGAATATCCTTTCATTCAGCTATAAACCGATTTTCAGGTACTGTGAAAAGGAGAGTAATGAGTTGTGGATATGAGATAAGTCTAAGGTAATTTGAAATATATGATTCATTTGATATGTCTAATACATCTTAGTTAGCTTAGATTGGCGTAAACACTTATTTTATTTCAAATTTAGTGTTCCTATAAAGAAAAGTTCACTTTTTATTTGGTTATATTCCTGTCGCTCATTGTAACAAAATATGCCATCATTACTATTCAAATATTTATTCTTTAGCTAAAAGAAAACTATTCGTTCATTTTGATATCAGTTCAGCTATAGTTAGTAAAACTTAAAGTACAAATATTAGTGAATTGTCATAATATTTTTGACAGATGTTAGAAGAATTAATGTAGACCTATCTTTTAAATTAGTGTCCCTCCTTTCTTTGTACTGTTCAAAACTTTATATGTAATTAGTCGCAAAGAGATAAGTCGCAATAAACTGAAAAAAAACTGATAGTGGCAAAAATATATCCAAGTGAATTATGCCCAAAAATAATTCGTTTGGGGAATATCGTCAAAATGCCGAGAAACTGGCTTCTGAAAATACATCAAAAGTGTAGTATTCATTTCGACAGTAGCAGTGTTTCAGAAACCTGAATTGCGGTCAAACATCTATTGTAGTTGGTAATGTGCTGAAAATGCCAGTCCAATTTTCAATAGAAGTTCAAGAAAGTTAAATTAATTAGTAGTTTGTTGAAAATATAATCTTTCTACTCATTTTAAGCACAATCAGTTAAACATTTCGCCTGATGGAATCTATAAGTCTGGTACATGAACAAGAAATGTAATAAAATTAATATATGACTCCATATAAAGATGAAAGACGCTAGATTCAACAAATTAAGATTTTTTGCTGAAGCTTCATGCCCTGTCCGAATCTTGAACATTTCAAGAATTACTGTTCTATCGTCGACAAAATTTATGTCGATATCTGGCTATGAATCATGTAAGAGTTTAATAGTGTTTGTCGTGTTATTCTATTTATGAGATATATGATGCTTAATACTAATTTAATACTGAATTCATTCACCTGAATAAGAAAAACTGCGTAAAATTCTCAGAATACTATCTCGCTTGGAGTCGCAATAGAATCTATGGTGGTAACTGTTCCCCATGTTAATAATACACGTCGCTCCCTGACACTCACCTAGCAGCATGGTGGAGACCAGCGCCCACACTGCGTTGACGCATATGTAGGCTAGCGACAGTACCCACGTGGAGTACACCCGCTCAGTCGTGCTCTCAGACAGCTCCACTGTGCTGCCATCTACCACGGGCGCAGAGGCGCACTCGGGGTCTGAAACACGAGAGCTCACCCACTCACATCGGATATGCTCAATTAATAGGATGACGTTATTATACAGACTACACATCTTTTTTTTAAAATTATATCATGGGTAGTGTTTAACTTCAGTAATAAACCAGCATGGTTAATATTTTTGACCATAGTGAGGCATTAATTTTTAACTGATCATTTACTTTTGTATGATAGTTAATTACCCTTCAGCATTTTAGATAAAAAATACCTCTCTACTGTAGTTATCTTTTTTATTGTAATATTAGCACATTTATTGATATCAACAAGTAAGAATTGATTCCTCGTTTGATAGCCAGAAGTAATAGGCTATCACCTCTTATGTTTGGTACAAATATGGAGACTAGAGAAGTTTAACACACTGGCGGAAATTAAAAATGCAGCACCCAGACGGAGTTCTGATATATGAATGAAATTTGAGCCCAAGTATCCCTGTATGAACACTATTAAATGTGAGACATGAAAGGTGGCTCCACGAGCAGCGTTATATTTTATAACGTCCGGCGTCCCCTGGTAACAGAAGGCAAACCTTGCACCACGATGACAGCTTCTACAACAGCTACAAATAATCGGTCTTTCTCAGGACCAAAGTTTCTGAAAATATCGATAAATGTTGAAGACTTATTCTAAAAATATCAGTTTACTAACCTACCTATGCCAAAAGACTTGACTGTGATATCTTATGCATCCATGAGATGCACTGTGATAATAACCACATAAGACCCAAGGTTGAAGTCTTTTAATAGAGAGACCACACCCTAAAAAAATGGGAGTGCTGTATTTGTCAAACCAATGTAATTATTAAATCCGCCTACTTGACAGGTTCCAATGCCATTAGGAATGACAAATGAACTAGCACATCAGAGTATAAACCACCAACAGATGACTTCCAGTTCAACCCTAAAAAAAAAATTTCACAATTAACCAAATAGAATTGGCATAAGAGACTTCAACAGTCATCATGTTGATTGCGACTACGTGTAGAGTAATACTAATGGCTTGGCGGTAGAACTGTCGGCAGAGACCAACAACTTGACTCTTATCCATGAAACAAGCCGAATATTTCCTCAGCAGCCGTTGGAAAATAGGTTATAATCCCAACCTCTTGTTCGTCAGAAACATCAATCAAATGTGCAAGAAGCAAGTCTTGTCTTCGAAACCCTCCATTCAACACAAGCCAATTACATGCGGCATAGAGCACATTATTACCTTTCAAGAGACGCTTCAATTTTAAAAGGGAACAGTGGAGTCTTTTTTAGAGAAATCGTTGATAATGAAATATCACAATTAGCTCCAGACCCACATAACTATGAATAGTATGTGAAAATCATACATGAAGCTTCTCGACAGATCCCACGAGGCTGCAGAACGAACTACATCCCTGGACTGCAGTCCAGCAAAGCAGACTTGTACACTCAATACTGTCATCTGTTTGAGGAAGACCCATTCTCTGAAGCAACCATAAAATGCATGGAATTACTAATGCAATTAATTGGAACATCCAGAAGAAAAACTTAGACTGACCAAATTTATAACACTAATATGACGCATAATAGAACAAAAAGAGTGGACACCTCTTAAAAAACTCACAGACAATTCTCGTCAAAGTACACAGTTATACAACATCACTCCTGAAAATATTTCCCACCAGCTACTTCTTAATAGTAAACCAGCCAGCAGAAGCAAGAACCGGGCCACAGGAACCAAGATCATCCGTGACACCACCAGTGAAAATACCACCATTACTGTCCACTGTTCTTCCGAAGAAATAACAACCTGTATTAAAGCCCTCAAAAATGGAAAAGCTATAGGTGTTGACCGCATCTACGCTGAGAGATCCAGCTGTTCGGGAAGAGAGGAGTAAAATGGCATCTCGAGATTTTCAATGTTTATATAGTTGTAAGATTCCAAAGCTCTGGAGGAAAGCTCAAGTTGTAGCACTACTAAAACCTAACAAACCCCCAGACGATGCTAATAGCTACTGCCCGATATCACTCCTCAGCAACGTCTATAAACTATTTGAGAGGATGCTTATAAAACGTCTCTCGCCAGTTACTGAAGACAAACTGATACTTCAACAAGCCGGATTCAGAACAGCTCGCTCCAGCTCAGATCAAGTCCTACATCTAACACAATATATTGAAGATGACTTCGAAAAGGGTTTAGTTACTCGAGTAATCTTCTTTGACCTGACAGCAGCCTATGACAATCAGAAAAAAAATTCCTTCCTAAAGTATACAACATGACGCGGGATTTCGGTTTCACAAAAATAGTCTACCAACTTCTGAGCAATATGCAATTCTTCGTCAGCTTTTAGAATTCAAAAAGGTGTCCACGCAAACAGAAAAATGGACTTCCTCAAGGCAATGTTCTTGCGCCAGCTTTATTTAACATCTATACCAATAATCAACCCCTGAACAGCAAGTTCTTTATCTATGCTGATGATCTTGCCCTAGCTGCTCAACATGTTACTTTTGAATTCGTCGAGGGTAGACTTACAACAGCTGTTGACTCCCTTGGAACTTATTACAAGCAGATGACATCAAGCAAAAAAAAAAAAAAAAAAAAAAAAAAAAAAAGAAAGTCTGTTCGTTCCACTTGCGCAATAAATGCATTAAGCGAAAGTTGGACCTGCGATGGATCGACTCTGCTACACAGTGTAAAAATACCTCGGCTTAACTCTTGACCGAGGTCTCACTTTTAAAAGTCATTGTCGCAACGTCAAGATGAAAGTATCATCACGCAACAATATCTTAAGCAGGTTGACCGTATCTAGCTGGGTAGCTAACCCAAGTGTCATCCACACCTTTGCCTTATCATTATGCTATTCCGCAGCAGAGTATGCATGTCCTGTGTGGCAAAAATCAAGTGATGTTTACTTACTTACTTTCCGTGTCCGGACCGTTTCAGATTGTATTTTCCCAGAAACTAGCTGCTTGGATCGCTTTATCATTGGCTAAGAACAGGTATTCATCTTGGCACGTGAAACCCATGTCTCTGCACTCGAGGAGATGTTCTGGTGTCTGAATGTAGCTGCAGTCACACTTGTCGCCATCCGTGTATCCCCACTTTTCATGTTGCACCTTGATACTCCTGTTCTAAGTCTGTTCAAAGTCTTCCATTTCTCGTACGGCAGGTTCCACCCGGGGGCCAGTTCTTCTTGGGCCCTAAAGCTTGAAGGTTTGGGAAGCACCTCCTCCCATAAGGATAGTTTTCTTTCTTCTGGAGTTCTGTCTAGACCTCTGCCGCTTTTTAAGAAACTTCTCCGTGATCGGAGGCGTGGTGGCGCCATAATTTTATTTTACATTGGGTGCTATGGGTCAGTCTCTTGTTTGAGCTTCTCCTTTTGTGTGGCGACTCTCCGTCTTATATCCGGTGGTGCCATGCCTGCCAGTGCATATATTTTTGATGTTGGAGTTGGTCTCATGCACCCAGTTACCAGCCTGACAGTCTCATTGAGCGCCATTGAACGTCTACCTCTTTAGAATGAGTGGAGGATTCCCATACCGGTGCGCAATATTCTGCAGCCGAAAAGCAGAGAGTCATAGCTGTGGATCTTAAAACTTTGGAGTGTATGTGCTCCGCAGGTGGAGCCAGTAAGTTTGCGTACTACATTATTTCTGGCACTTATTTTGCCTTTCAGCTCTTTGCAGTGATTTTTACGTATAAAAGAGACCTATCGAGTTTAACTCCCAGGTACTTTGGGTGGCTAGTGTGTTCCAAAAGGGTCCCCTTCCATACTATCTTTAGTGGCTTCATTGTTTCCATGCTTCTCAGATGGAAGGCACAGACCTGAGTTTTCCTTGGGTTTGGTCGTAGCAGGTTATCACCATCGTAAACTGATAAAGCCTCAAGGGTCAGCTTCCTTTCTACCTTTTACCCTTTTTACCTTGGGCAGTGATAGCCGTGTCATCTACATAAATGAAGCTTCTTATGCCCTTGTATCTCGGTTGGTCATTTGTATAGATGTTAAAGAGTATTGGAGACAGCACGCTCTTTTGGGGTAGTCCGTTTTTCTGGTCTCTTCATCTGCTTTTCTTACCCTGTGGAGTTATGTAGAACCTTCTATAGTGCAGCATACTTTTAATGGTTTGTGTAAGTAGATAATCTTTTGTTAATGAGTATGCTTTATAGATTAATTTCTGGTGGTTTAAAGTGTCATATGCAGCTGTAAGATCTATGAAGACTGCTTCCGTGATGATTTTTCTTTCGTAGCCATTTTCTATGTGTTGGGTTAAATTCAAGACTTGATTACTGCATCCTTTTTCAACTCTAAATCCTTCTTGCACCGGGATAAGTTTTTCATCAACAGTAGCTCCTAACCGCTCTAGAATCATTCGCCCGAAAGTCTTTTACAAGTGGCAGAGGAGCGAGATTGGCCGAAAGTTTTTAGCATCAGTTGGTTCCTTTCCCGGTTTTAAGATGGCAACCTCGTGTGCTTTCCTCCATTTTTTCGGGATAGTCTGAGTAGTCACGCATTTATTCAACATTTGCACCAACCAACTAAGAGTTCTTGGGCCGAAATGTTTAATCTGTTCAGTTCGAATTTCATCTGGGCCTGCTGCTTTATTTTCTTTCATTTGGCTTTTGGCCTTCATTAACTCTTCGACACTGAAAGTGTTCTCGAGGCCACTTACTTTTTCACTGCTCTGGGAGCGTTGGCATTTTTATTTGCGAACTCTGTGGCAAGGCTTTCCATTCAATAAAAGCTGCTGGGATATTTCATTCGGACTCACTTTGTTGTAATCTGCTTTTGGTTGTGCGGGATCATTACTGAGGATTATTACTAGTTTCCATGCTCTCCTGTTATTTTGCTTCATATCCAGGTCATGGAGAAGTTTGGTCTACTTTCGCTTTCTTCCTTCGCTTATACATTGCATGAGTTTTTCACCCAGTTCTATGGTTTGTGTAGAAAAGGGGTCTCTGTTACAGTGTTCTCGATAACTATCCAAAGGTTCTCGAGCACTGGTGGTAAAGTCCTGTAATGAACTGGGTACGACATCCTCTGAGGATGTGCTTGCTAGAAGTGTTTCTAACGATTTCAATAAATGCCTCGTAGTTCAACGGCGCAGCTTCCAAGTCACACTGATTGTCATCCAGTTCTTGCGAGAAATTTTCCCATCTTGCATTTTTTAAATTAAATCTCCTCTTAAAAGGCACTGTTAATGAATCCACCTATGGTGCATGTAATTGGTCTATGTTGGGTTCTTGGTATGGGAGAGTCCACTGTTTTTACTATATTTTGTGCAGTGAAACTACGAGCTAAAATATTATCCGGGTTATAGCCTTTCCGCCATCGTCCACTGTTAAAAGAGGGCGGGAGTTTGGTATCATGGATCAGTTTCAGGTCTTCTTTCTCTATCCAGTTCTCTAGCAATTCTCCATTTCTGTCAGTTGTGCTGTAGCCCCAGTTGATACTATGACAATTGAAATCCCCTAGAACCAATTTGGTTTTCTTATTTTTGTAGTTGATAGATGGAAAAAAGTTACAATCAGCTCCTGGTGGTTTATATACAGATGTTACAGTATATGACTTCATTTCTATTATTAGGATCTCAATATCATCCAGTTCCGTCAGATATTTTGATTTTATTGTAACATTTGGTTTTGCAAAAATCGCACTGCCACACTTCTCATTAGGACGTTCAATGATTAAAACCACTCCTTCCATGTGGGGGGTCTATTGTCTTTAACTCCTCGGTGTATTTCCTGCATGGTTAAGATGTCACAATCGTCTTGTCTACACTGTTCAGCTACTAGAATGTCCTTATCTTTACTAAGTCCTTCCACGTTAATGGAGGTTGTCTTGAAAAGTCTTGAAAAAGACCGATTTTGATTTCGGTTACCCATTTTCTCCGAAGAAAAACAGTCCGGTGGTGAAAGGATTGGCCACATAAAGCGTTGCCCAGGGTGCGCCCAATCGCTAGAATTAAGGACACTCTAGAAACGATCTTAGGGGAGGCTCCTTCTTTGCACCCGAAGACAGTAGACATTGCGCTCCACAGAACATGCGGGCTCATCATAGGTTGCCTTAGACCATCGCCTGTGGAAAGTGGAGATATTAGCTGGCATTGCGCCTGGAGACATACGCCGGGAAGTTGCCACTAGTGTGGCAAGGCTAAGAGTGAATGAAAACGCCCGACATCCTTTACATGGCTATACACCAGCGCCATAGGGACTAAAGTCCCGATCAAGCTTCCTGCAGACTTGAAAGCCACTAAATGGAGCACAAAGCAATGAAGAATATAGGCTTGAAACAAGAGATTGCAGCATGATATCGAGTGAATCAAGCCAAAAAGAGGGTCTACCGCCTGGGTCTGGACAGCCATGGCCCATATGGAAGTCGCTAAATAGGCTTCGAGTTGGAGTTGGTCCCAAAGACACTCTTGCCTCATGAGGATACCTGGGAGAACAGCCAAATACCACATGTTCTTGCGGAGAGAAATAAATCATGGTACATCTGTTGTCTTGTCCACAAATTGTAATGAATGTATCCCAGTTTGGCCTCCAATCAGCTACCGACAAAGCCATCGAATTTGCGGAAAAACTTTCTGATATTTGATGCTGTCATCGACACAAAAAGAAGAAGATTGATTAAAAATTGAAAGTTTTACATGTAATAGTATGAGAATTCCGGGGATATTTACTATGCAAAATTGTTATATTTTTTAGCATGCAATTGGTGAAACATATGGTTTAACAGACAATTTTTTTCCACAAGTTCTTGTTGACCAAATATGCCAAGGCGAAAAGTGACGACCCTCAACACCCAAATATCTAACTGTGAGAGAGGTTGAAGAATTGGCGTGTTTGAAATGGGTGCATCATATTTTGAAATCTCCACAAGGATTGGCCGTAGTTCAATTTTAGTATACGGTGGATGAAAGAAGGTGCTAGAACTCCTAGAGCAGGCAAAGGTCCATACAGAAGGACAACAGCACGTGAAGACCGTCAAATTGTGTGGGTGGTTGTTGCTGCCAGATCCAAACAGTAGTTACATAGAGAGTCACCCCCCCCCCCGGAAGATCGAAAACCATTGCTTCAAGCTGGGTTACACCTGACCTCTACGCAATGTTCATTGCCAGCATCGTTAACCTGGTGTACTGAAAACACAAATGGACACGTAAATGGCGTACATTTGTGTTTAGAGACGAGTCTCGATTCTGTATGTGGCAAAGTGATAATCGGCAACATATACGCAGGCGCAGTGGATAAACGGCTTACCCTGCTGTGTTTTCAGAACGTCACAGTGCTCAAGCCACTGGTGTCATGGTTTGGGGGCAACCGATTTTGACAGCAGGACTGAGTTGGTTAAAGTCGAAGGCACAATGACAGCCCATCACTATGTGAAAGGGGTACTGCACCCTATTATAATACCCTTTATGTCCACCATCCAACTCGCAATTCCAAAAGGTTAATTTCCGTCCTTATACTGTGGCCATCACAACACAAGCCTCTAAAGGGGTTACTAACACAATTTGGATAGCACAGTCCCATGATCTGTCCCCAATAGAGCATGTCTGGGATGACACGTTAGAACACATGGTCACCCAGCATAACTGAGCAACAACTGACTTCACAAGACATGCAGGCATAGAGAGACATACCCCAAGAAGACATCCGAACAATTTTGAGTCAATGCCGGCAAGGATCCACAAATTTATAGGTGCTAAAAGTGGGCGCGCTTCTTGCTGACAACTGTATCTAAAGGTGGTAAACCTAGCCTGTTCCATTTCAATTTGTTATCATTTCTTCTGGGTATGAACCTGCATATATCTACAAAGTTTCCTAAAATTCTACCATTCCTGTCTGGGTGTTTAATTTCCGCCAGTGTATGTACGCGATTTGGTGAGAGTCTTCGGAATAAATATTTTTGTTATTATAGCCTACATAGTACTACTACTTACTCGACTGGTTGGCGAACTAAGTCCTTTTACCAAATTCTGTCATATTTCTGTCCCCCCAAATTTTATCCCAATTTTGTGGTCTATATTCAATGCATCTCCTAACCATTTCCTTATATATAATCCCTGCTCGTCCATTGGGTAGATTGCTGAACAATTACAGCTCGTATATCATTGTAGTATCTGTTTCTTTAATATGCTAATATGAAATAATTCTAAGAATGTTTATTTTATCCTACATTCTGACATGTTTGACCACGTCACTCTCGTTGGGAGGAGAGAGTTGGAAGGAATAAGAATTGGGGGAAAGGGAATCTGTGTGGAGTCTCAAGGTTATTGTGTCTCCCTGCTATCAATAGCATTTGGTTGAGAAAGTGTCTCCTCTCCTCTGTTCAGGAATCTTACTACCTTGCTATTATGAAAGCGAAAGGTAAAAAATAAGTTCGATTTTAGATGAACTTGTTGTACTGGGTACAGGGAAGATGCACCCATGCTGCCGGAATACACAGTGTATCGGAGTAGGGTGGATGGAGGCACAGCATACTGGTGATATTCAGTGTCGTGACTATTGCTAAATGCAAAAACGAAGATTGATCCTTTTAGCTGAGTGAAGTGACGCGTTCCTGCTGTTTGGTAGAATCTTGGTTGAATCGAAAACGGCGAACGAAGCTGAACGGGATAGTTGTGCCATCTACTGCCGGCAAGCATTCTGTGACGTTAATTCCGACGCATTGGGGTGAATGCAATTTTAGTGATGGGATCCTAAAGCACGACACCCAACAGTCACCTGAATTCTTTATAACACGATCCGAATTTCGAAGCAAGACTTCCTTAAACTTTGGAGGTAGTGTGCACGAAGCGATGTGTTTTACATCAGTTGAGTTGGTTTTCGCCTCAGTGGATGCCACCAATGCAAAGTTATTCATGAGTGACGTTTGGAGGTTAAAGTCGTTTCTCTTAGGAGATACCATCCTTCTATAGTGAAGGGTATTTCTGTTTCGCCTGCTCTCGGTGTGATAGTGATGCCGGTTCGTAGTTTCTGGTGGGTAAAGTCAGCGTTTTACATAGAAAATTCAGTTACATCTAAAACTTCAGCAGGTTCAGACTCGACCATTACGCCATCAACGTGGAGGAAGGATTGAAAAGAGCACACCTCCATCCTACTAGCTTCACCAACTTGGACGTCTGGAGAGGGAGAACCACGCTTGCCATGGGATTTATTATTTTTTTCACGATCACAACTTTACTACTGCAATCTGATATATGTGTGGCTACCTGTATTGTGTTTACGTCTCATATAATTATGTATATACAAAATATATTTGAGGATGTGACACAATATTTAATCAGTTATATACATTCATATGCCAGAGTAATTAAAACAAAACAAAAAACACCTTTTTACTGTTGGAAAAGTGCTTTGGCGATAGAAGAAAAAGTTTGTTTCGCCCGGAACACATTCCGCCTTGACACCTGCATGATAAGGGCAGCAAGAAACACAGAAACCATTAAAATAGATATTGTATATTTGTCAGCAACCATTTTTCAGTTAGTTACCATCGTCATTTCTGGTATTTGCGACCACGTTCGATGGGGGTGCACAATAAAAATCTTCATCCCTCTGTTGCATGTGCGTGTGTATGAATGTGTGGGGGGAAATCACAAAACTTATTTAATTTTGAATTTGTGAACGAATCTGTTTTGCAGTCAATAAAACGCAGTTACTAGGCTATGACTTACAGATGAAGACCTGACGGAACGATTTTGTAAGGGTTATATTTTGGCAACAGAATATTTAAAAGTATATGTAATACATTTATTCGTACCACACGATTGGTAACACCGCAGCTGCCTAGACAGTATTTGCAGGCTGTTCTCACATGGTTCCACAGTCTCAAAGAAGCATTGTTTCATGTCGTACAGAATTCAGCGACGAAGGAATAAGATACGCAGCGCTGTTGGCATACTCCACAAGAAGCATCACTGCCATATTTTTTTATTAGCAATGTTTATTTAATCTCTAATGGGCGGATAGTAACAAAAACCTTTCACCTTGTTGAGCGGTTAACTATTGGGTCTGGCATTCGGGTGAACGCGGGTTTGATTTTCCTGTTGGACCATCCTGATTTCGGTTTTCCACGGTTTTCTTAAATGATTCCAGGCCAATGTCAGGATGTTTCCTTCGAAATAGCTTATTCCTTCTCGGCCCTTGTCGTCTTCCTACTCAGATTTTAATGACGTCGACGAGCCGTCAAGACATTTTCTAACCCCCCAGATGTTATTAAGCTTGAATAACTGGCCAAGTTTAGTTTCACCACTCTAGGGACTCGTTTCTAATTCCAATCCATCCCTTCTTAATCACACTTTTTTCGTACTACCATACCTACTAATATAATACTGACGATGATGTAAAAAAAAATAATATTCATTGCAGGTTGTAAACAGACTAGATCGGTTACAGTCATAAAAAAGCATTTCAATTCGATATTAATTTGTTATTTTAATAAGAACACATATACAGTGAGCCATAAAACTTCTAGTCTTTAATTCTGATTGCAGTATCATCTCAGCTAAGGATCCCTTAATTTCAATCAACCTATTTATCTGCTATTAAGTACTAGTAAGGACTTTCAAGATTTATTAATTTGAAGAAGACGATCTCTGACATCTCATACGCACATACACGCTCATATATTGTAATTGTTTTGTTATCTTTCATTGTTATATTTACCTCTTATATTTTTATACGTTATTCATAGTTACAAGCAATTTTACAACAGATCATAAGATTGTTCGAAGTAATTTCCTTTTTTTTTTTCTCACTGAGCACCATTATTTTCATCAACCCTTAAATATGACCTAAGTTGAAATATGTTCAGTTTTAGTGTCCCTGTTTTTTTCTACAGCTTCTCCTACGTGTTTGAATACAATTATTCTCAATAATCTTTAAAGAAGTTCTATATCGGAAAATGTTCATTAAAGTGGTTACGGAGCAGAACTTTGATCAGAGGTGGAAACTAAAGGAAGTAGTGACTCACAGTAAAGATGTTTCGTCTTGCATGGGACGAATACAAAATGGTACTCACTGTAGAAGTATAGTACGTAGAGGACATAGAAGAGGTTGCTGCCCTGTTCTACTGTGATGCTGCAGCTGTAGAGTAGCAGACCCAACACACCAATCACCATCCACAGCAGACCCTGCAACTATACCAACACACAAGTAAGCAGTAAGTTGTTTTTGTAACTTACACGACGTTGTAGGTGAAGAATGATGGTTATCGCTGAGAAATCTGTGTTTAATTAATTGACTTTCTGGTATTATACACGTATATATGAGACAATTATGATTGTTGCAAGTAGCCCAGCGTAGATTATTGCAACTTACCCTTCGGGAACTCAGGTCCGCCCCTGCCATTCATCATCAGTCATCTAGTTGAGGGAAAAAACTTAAAAGTATCTTAACTAATGATGTCTGATGTAGCCTTGGAATAAATTCATGAACTGAAAATGACTGGCATTTATTTTTTAACTTGTGAGGATGCAAATTAAGTGATACAGTTAGCTGTAAGAGCCTTTCATCTTATAAATATATAAAAATCTCACGTCACAATGTTTGTCCGAGATAAACTTCAAAACTACTTAACCGATTTTGATGAAATTTGGCTTACTGCGTGTAATTTGGTCCAACTTATTATTATTACTCCGCGATTCACTAAATGTATGTGGCGGAGGGTGCATTGCACCTACCGAAAAGGGTGATGGTTTGGAAGGGATATGCGGGATATGGCAGGAGGCGCCCATGGGCTATTGTGAGGAACCATCCCAGCATTCGCCTGGAGTGATCCGGGAAAACCATGGAAAACGCTGATCAGGACTTAAAAGGTATGACAGTTTTTATCACGATTATTGACCTCAATATTTAAAATTGCGAATTGAATGTTCATTAAATGTTTGTCATAGGACAATGGTTTGTAATTATTTGTAAGTTCCGTAAGTTCAAGCGGTCTGGTGGCTGAGTGGTTAAGGCACCCGACTAGAGATCGAAAGGTCCCCGGTTCGAATCCCTGTCTCGGCGGGTATTTTCATAGCCACCTAACCCGGCCTTCATCTCTGCCGCAGCTGCTGTGTAATGTGAAGCACGCCAGGACGGTACCGTGGTCCGGATGCCACGTTTAACTGTAGGTTCTCTGTACCCGGCAGGATTGTCGGATTAGTTGAAGGCGGCTACGGCGGGCGTGGAATGCGCAGCCAATAGAAACCCTGTCACCAGGTCATTACGACCACATGAAATTATTATTATTATAGTTCCATAAGTTTCTAACAGATGGTGAAGGGTCAATTTATCGACACAACACTTGGTTATCTAGCCCGTGTGACCATCCAGTACATGGCGTTGTGTTTCGGTTTCTTTATACTACAGTCTATTCGACGCCATATATGTTTACCACATAACCGAGTTTCTTGAATTTTTCGTGTATTATCATTTTTATAAGTGTGCTGTGTATCTATACTAATATTATAAATGCGAAAGCAAGTCCATCTGTCTCTCTCTGTCTGTTTGTTACGTTTCATGGGCTAAAAGGATAATCCGATCGTGATGAAATTTGACGAGGAGATGCTATTTGGCATTAGGAGGGACATAGCATACTTTTTTTCTGTATAAATAATACATGTTGCTTTATAATTTTGAAAAATTACTGAATGGCGATAGACAGACGGGTAGAATGTGTATGTATCTGTTCTACCTATCTATATAGCAGTCTGGTAGCTCAGTGGTTAAAGCGCTTGCTTACTGATGTTTGGAGCGTGGTCTCCGGTTCAAATCGCGCGGAAGCAAAGATTTAAAAAAAATTGTTTTTGGTGGCATGATCATGCCTGGACCGTCGGTTCTTCGGATTTCGTGTTAAACTGTAGATATCACAAAATTAGGGGTACAATGCGAGGCAAATCGTAGGTAGTCTACCAATGCTGTGCGTGTTCACTTTTCCTCATGGGTTGTTACTCTCGGAGTGTGTTTGATCTGTACTAATCTTTATAAATAAAGATGAATGTATGTATGTATGTTTGTTTGTTTGTTTGTTGGTTTGTTTGTTCTTCATACAAATCCACAGTTTTTATCCGTTCTCGATGAAACTTTGTACACTTATCCTTTGAAACAAGGAGAAAAATACTGTCTACATTTGGTTGAAAAATTATCTGTATAAATAACACATTTGTCTCATAACTTCGAAATACGGCGGTAGACTGACACGTTGGATGTGGACGACTCCGTACCGAGTTTCCCCGTAGTGGCCTGGCAGCTGAGAGGCTTAAGTGCTGGCTTACGCAGGTCGTGGTCTCCCGTTCAAATCTCCGTCCGGGATAAGATTTTTAAAAATTGTTTTTCATCGTAAGAGTCAGGCCTGGGCCGTAGGTTATTCGGATTGAATGTTAAACCGTAGATATTAAAAAGTTAGGGGTGCAATGCGAGGCAAATCGTAGGTATTCTTGCAATGTTGTAGGTGTATACTTTTTTACGTTATAATGATCCCTCAGGTTTTGTTCGCAGTCAGTGTGTAAGTGTGAACCACAGGAATCTTTATATATAAAGATGAATGTATGTTTGTTTGTTTGTTTGTTTGTTTGCTTGTTTGTTGGTTTGTTGGTTTGTTCTTTTGTTTGTTCTTCATACAAATCCACAGTTTTTATCCGTTCTGGATGAAACATTGCATACTTATCCTTTGAAACAAGGAGAAAAATACTGTCTACATCTGGTTGAAAAATTATCTGTATAAATAACACATTTGTCTCATAACTTCGAAATACGGCGGTAGACTGACACGTTGGATGTGGACGACTCCGTACCGAATTTCCACGTAGTGGCCTGGCAGCTGAGTGGCTTAAGCGCTGGCTTACGAACGTCGTTGTCTCCGGTTTAAATTTCCGTCAGGGATAAGATTTTTAAAAATTGTTTTTCATCGTAAGAGTCAGGCCTGGGCCGTAGGTTATTCGGATTGAATGTTAAACCGTAGATATTAGAAAGTTAGGGGTGCAATGCGAGGCAAAGCGTAGGTATTCTTGCAATGTTGTAGGTGTATACTTTTTACGTTATAATGATCCCTCAGGTTTTGTTCGCAGTCAGTGTGGAAGTGTGAAGCACAGTAATATTATTATAATTAGGGATGTAAGTCTCTGTCTTTTTGATACGTTATGACGACCAAATGGCTATAATGGACTTTATAAGGAAATCTGTATGAAGGGCACAGGATATTTTTTCCAGTATGATTAACAGTTGTAGTCACGAAATTTTGAGACCTTCTAGAATGGTGACAGAAATATGTTGGCAATTGATTCTCATAATTTGGAAATACGGCGATAGACAGACACGTTGGATATGCACGTCTTCAGACCGTGTTTCCGTGTAGTGAGCTGGAAGCTCAGTGGCTAAAGAGCTTGCTTACGAACGTCTTGGTCTCCGGTTGAAATCTCCGTGGAGGCTAAGATTTTTAAAAAATGTTTTTCATCGTAAGAGTCAGGCCTGGGTCGTAGGTTATTCGGATTGAATGTTAAACTGTAGATATTAGAAAGTTAGGGGCGCAATGCGAGGCAAGTCGTATGTAGTCTTGCAATGTTGTACGGGTACACTTTTTTACGTTATAATGATCCCTCAGGTGTTGTTCACAGTCAGTGTGTGAGTGTGAACCACAGTAATATTATTATAAATACGGAAGTAAGTCTCTGTCTTTTTGTTACGTTTTGACGACTAAATGGCTATATCGTTGTGATGTAATTTTATAAGGAAATGTGTATGAAGGGCACAGGATATTTTTTCCAGTATGATTAAGAGTTGTAGTCACGAAATTTTGAGATCTTATCGAATAGTGACAGAAATATGTTGGAAATTAATTCTCTTCAAGAGGCAGGTTCGACGGTAGAATGATATAGTGATAGCTTTCCTGTCATATTATGCCGACTCGATATTGTTTGGGACTAATCCTTCGTTACCAACAACTTACTATATTTAATTCTGGCAAAAAAATTCTTAATCCACGCGTACGAAGTCGCGGGTACGAGGCTAGTAATAATATAAATGCGAAAGTAAATCTCTGTCTTTTTGTTACGTTTTGACGACTAAATGGCTATACCGATATTGATTGAATTTGGCAAGGAAATACTTTGTATCTGTAGGAAGGGCACAGGACATTTTTTCAGTATGAATAACAGTTGTACTCACGAAATTTTGAGAACTTATCGAATGGTGACAGAGAGACGGATTTGTATTGTAGTCTGTAATGTTACGTCGGTTGCTCAAGCTGTGCTTCTAGCGCATTAGTTTAGTTTAAGATTTGTTAATAAATTTCGTTTAGAGACAAAACGTATTATTTAGTGTAGATGTTGATTTTCTCCATACTATTACTATGTGTCTGCTTAAATGTTTCTTGCACCAGTTTATTTTGCCTTTTTTTTTTGACATGCCTTGCGTTCGTAAACTGGCCTTAGGTATAGCTCTAGCAAAGCATGAGCAGCTAAATTTATTATAACCCAATAATCGGATGCTCATGCTGAAGAAAGAAGAAAAGATCAAGTTGAAATAAAGCTGCCCTTAGTTAACCCCCTTCCCTCCCACATCCGCGCACCTTCGTTTGTTTTTCTGTTTTTAAATATATTAAAAATTTATTCTTTTCATGAGACAGTTTGAGGGTAGAATGATATTGTGATGGCTTTCCTGTCATATTATGCCGAATCGGTGTTATTTGAGACCAATCCTACGTTACCAACAGCTTTATATATTCAATTCTGGCAACGGTATTCTTAATCCACGCGTACGAAGGATGTGAATAGAGTTGTAAGGATTGGAAAGAAAGTCTCTCAGCACTTTACAATTAACAAAGGTCTAAAGCAAGGTTGATGCCTTTCTCCAACTTAGTTTAAAATACACGTTCAAGGTGTCTTAGAGAACTGGAGAAGAAAGTGTTTAAGAATGGAGATAGAAATGGATGGAACCATTTATATAGTCTGTTGTTTGCAGATGACCAGGTAGTGGTAGCAGGGAATGAAGAGGACTAGCGTACATGCTAGGGAAGTAAGTAGATGAGTAAGATAAATGGGGACTAAAAATCAACACCACAAAGACAGAATACCTGGTTGTTGGAAAGATGACATCATCTCTCAAAGTATCAGATAACTTAACGATGAATACGCGTGAAAAGTATTAGTGTTTAGGGAGCATTATTAGTAATAAGGGAACATGTGAAGAAGATATCAGACATAGATAGGAGGAGTAAGGAGGGTGTGGAATCAATTCAAACTTCAGGCTTCGCAGAGCCTCTACAGTTGCGGGCGAGGTGTGTGAACAAACGTTGTCAAGTTGGAAGAATATTGGCGCCTCGAAAGCAGCTGTGTCTTAGAGTCTGTATTTAAGAATTTACTGTTGCCACTGAAAACCACTAGAAGAAGTCTCCGTAGCTGGCCTCTGTAGCGTAGGGGCAGCATGCCGCAGGTCACCGGCCGCGGGCATGGGTATTTGTGTGTTGTGTCTGTGAATGTTGTTCCCGTCTAATTAGAAGTAAAAAATTCATCAGGCTGGCTGTATGGCCTACCATGCCGAAAGTCATTAAATAATAATAATAAGTATCCATACTTCCGCTTCTCAAAATACACTGGATGAATTCAACGACTTGAAACCAGCGCATGCTATAGAGTGGAAATGTACTTCCACTTGCCACTGGATGCGCTTCTGAAGGTCATTTAGTTCGCGCTCTACAAGCTTGTGTGAATTTCTTCCAGCCTACCCTCTTATAAATGTGCACTACGAATTCTCTAAATCATGCTAAGTGGCTAAATAAAAATATTAAGTAACTTCTCTCTGAGTTTACGAATGGTGGAAAGATACTTCATAAACGTCAAAATCTATTCTGGACTAAAATGCGACTTTAATTGTAAGAGTTTCACAAAAGAACTGCACTGAATTGCGCTCTGCCTGGCGCCTCGGGAGGGGAAATTTACTAAATAAAATTTCATTCTATACAGCTGTGTTCATTACAAATACTGTAGTGATTTAATTTTTTTGCTTTATGCCTCGTCTAGTTCATTAGAGGCAGGAAAGCACTTAGGGAAAACCGGAATCAGGATGACCGGACGAGGTTCGAACCTTCGCCCTCCCGAAAATGAGGCCACAGCATTACCTCTGACCCACCACGTTCCGCGCAACTCTTGTAGCTGTGATGAATTCCTGCAGAAGGGGAGTGTATTGAAAGATTTTTTAAATTTTTTATTCAGATTCAGATTAAATATTATTATAATTGATAATGTTGCGGGGTTAGAATTTTAAAGAGGTTACTGGTATTTTTTTTTTAAATTTTAATGTGTTATCAGCTTCTAATAACAGGATTTTTACGTGTTTCTACTTATTCATTTCTGTGTTGCTAAGTTAAATGCTGGGTTTCGTCTGTGTCCTGAATATTTTATCAAACAGTTCCTTAAGTCCCATCAACTTACCAATTTCTATTTTTTCATTTTTTTGTGATGATCACTCAGGGCAGGCAGTTCCTTACTAATCTCACCTGTATGTAGCTGCTTCAGGAATACATCTTGATTTTAAATTTTTTGATACGATTCGAATCGAAGTACTGACATGTCGCTGCTGCATTGCGCCTACAGAAATTTAGTATCAAAACTGTCAATTTTTGTTTTCAGAAAACTTACGGCAGCTTCCTGAGTAGTTTCCTTTGTTGGGTTCTTACTCCACGGGAGCCCTATTGCTCGCTCTCCCCCTGTCTCAGGCCTCCGGCAATTAAACAGAATACGCTGGAGGCTTCGGATTTCTAACTGTTATATGTATATTTCGTTGACCCAAAGCATAAAATTGTATTTAAAATTTTATAAAAAAATTTATTCTACTGAAAAAGAGTTTGATGCAAATAAAGGGAGTCTACTTTTATTTATTATTATTTTTTTAATTTATTTTTTAGTTTTTAACAGACTGCATGAAATATAGATGTTTAGAGAAATTTATGTAGAGAACTAAGTTTTTTGTTTGTTTTTTACTTGAAAATAAATACGTTAACAGCCGTCAAAATGGTCAATGTTAGGGCATCTACTCTACATCTACATATATACTCTGGCAATTCACAAAATTGTGGGTGGCAGAGGGTGCTCAGCACCAAAGCTAATCTCTTTGCTGTGCATTCCAATCCCTAATGGTACGAGGGAAAAAGAATTCATGATAGAGAATCAGTCCCGGCACCTTATTTCTCTAATTTTATCTTCCTGTCCTTCCGACTCAAATAGGTTGGTGGAAGAAGTATTTCACTACACTCATGAGTGAAAGTTGGAGTACGCATGTTTCCAATAAATTTAAACGAAACGTGTGTCGTCTATCTACCAGAGACTCCCAACCTAATCTACTAATCAGTTCTGTGACGCTTTCATAAGGACTGTAGCAAGCGGTCACGAATCGAGCGGCTCTTCTCTGTACTTTCTCTATACTTTCGATCAATCCCTTACGAAACGGGTCCAAATGGCACAACAATAATCCAAATGTGGACGCACAAGAGATTTGTACGCTCTCCTTTGTTTGTTCATTACAATTTTTCAAGATTCTACCTATGAAATCGCAGCCTAGAATTTGCTCTACCTACTAAAGAATTAATGTGTATGTCCCATTTCATGTTCCTTTGTACTGTTACTCCCAAATATTTAATAGAATCGACCATATCAATAACTGTATTGTTTAACTCGTATTTCTGAACAATCGGATTCTTTTTGTTAGTTATGCTCATTGTCTTGCACTTTTACAGTTTAGAGTAAGTTGCCACTCAGCGCACCAAGCCAAAATAACATCCAGATCGCGCTGAATTTCTAAGCAATCGGCCAAAGTTCTTACTTCCCTATAAATAACCGCATCATCAGCAAACAATCTAAAAAGGCTTTTCACTTTGTCTCCGAGATCGTTTATAAAAATTAAGAAAAGAAGTGGTCCTATTACACTTCCTTGAGGTACACCCGATGTAACATCTAGATTAGAAGAACTTTCTCCTTCAACGACAACATACTGCGACCGACCAGTTAGAAAATCCTTTATCCATTCACAAAGCTGATCCGATATACCGTACGCTCGAAGCTTCGCTAAAAGGCGGTTGTGTGGCACAGAGTCAAAGGCTTTCTGGAAATCTAAAAAAAATTGCATCTACTTGTGAACCTGTATCGATAACTTTCATTACATCGTGTGTAAATAGGGCCAGCTGTGTTTCACATGATCTTTTCTTCCGAAATCCATGTTGATTTGTTGTAAGCAAATTATTATAATCTAGAAAATTCATAATGTTCGAGCATATAATATGCTCCATAACTCTACTACAAACAGATGTTATAGATATGGGACGATAGTTCCCAGGATCACTTCGATCACCTTTTTTGAAAATCGGAGTTACTTGCGCGATTTTCCAGTCTGAAGGTACTTTTCGCTCTTCTAATGATTTACTGAATATATCAGACAGAAATGGCCCGATTTCTGCAGCATACTCTGAAAATACTCTTACTGGAATTCCATCCGGGCCCGCTGCTTTCCCCCACTTCAGGAGCTCTAATTGCTTAACGATACCTGCAGTATCTATTCGTAATGATTCCATCACCGACTCGCCACGGCGTGGGAAAACGGGAATACTGTCTTTATGTTCATTTGTAAATGAATTTTTGAATACAGTATTTAGTACGTTAGCTTTATCGCGGCTTTCATTAACCTCGGAACCTTCACGAATTAGTGCTGGAATATTGCTGTTGGTACAATTAACTTTTCGTACATACGACCAAAATTTCTTTGGGTTTTCTGTGAGACTCTTAGAGAGAGAGTTGGAATGAAAATCGTTAAAGGCCTCGCGCATTACATTCTTAATACGTCCTCTTAAATCAGCTAAGGTTTCTAAATCGCTGCGACACCCCTTCCTTCTTGAGCGTGCGTGTATTTTCCTTTGTTTTTTGAGTAATCTTTTGACTTCGCATGTGTACCACGGTGGATCATCCTCTCCCTTTATTGTCCGCTTTGGTATATGTATTTCCATGCCTTCCCTGACTATATGTATAAAACGATGCCACATCTCTTCAACGGTGTCCTTTGTTGACTTGAAGTTATGGTATTTATTCCTCAGGTAGGTTCTAAAACACTCCTTTGAGGCCTTACTGAATCTGTATACAATCCGCCCTTTTTTCCTTTTTCGCTCGGTCATTAATTTGATAGTCGCAATTACCGCTTTGTGATCGCTTATTCCTGTGGTCGTTGAAATGTCGGTGAATAATTCTGGCCTGTTGGTAACCAGCAAGTCTAAAATGTTTTCGCTACCGTTATGACACCGCGTAGGTTCATTAACTAGCTGCTCGAGATGATTATCTGACAACAAATCGAGAATTACTTCAGAAGCTGCCTTATCCCTGCTACCTGTGATGTGAACGTAATTACGCCAGTCAATATAAGGCAGATTGAAGTCGCCTCCTAGAATCATAGCATGATCTTTAAAACGGCTAGCTATACTATTTACATTATTTCTTAACTCCTCGACGATAGCTATATCCGAATCAGGTGGACGGTAGAAGGCACCTATGATGAGTTTTGACCCAGCAACGTTGAGTTTAATCCATATGATTTCACAGTTCGTATCGACGTCTATTTCATTACATGGGAGAAATTTACTCACAGCTATAAATACCCCACCTCCATGAGAATGTAATCTGTCTTTACGAAAAACGTTCATGCTATCTTTAAAAGTTTCGGCTGAACTTATTTCCGGTTTCAACCAACTTTCTGTACCGATAACGATATCCGCTTCTGTACTACAAATAACGCTTTCAAGTTCCGGTTGTTTGTTACAAACGCTTCTACAGTTAATTACGAGAACTTTTAACTGACGAGATTCTTTTACGTTGCTCCTACATTCCGGTGTTGTATCTGATTGGGTTGCCCGTAACTGAATTTCGTGTTTCGGGTCTTCCTCCCTCAGCCTAAAAAACCACCCAGTGCATTCCACACGGCCCCTGCCACCCGTGGCATTTTTGATAACCGGCCTATCTTCAAAACGGTATTATCTAAGAGCTTGAAATTTTTCCCCAATATCGACCATATACTGTATTTAAATATCAAATAGGAAACATAATTTATATGTTTTGAGAAAAACCGAGAGAAAGTTTTTATTGTGAGATTATTTTGCCAATTATTAATACTTTTGTTTTGTTTTGAAAAGTACTCTTCATTGAGAGTTCTTTACATATTAATAATCCTATAATAAATTTTATTGGAACCAAATAATTGTCCTAGAGGTTCTACGATCAATGTGGCCCGGCTTTGAAAGCCGTTGCCTGAGAGAAAACGTATCATGCGTTGGTTTTTTTAAGCCAGAGACTACCTTCTGAGACATATACCAGAGACGTTTTAGGAGAGTTAAAGTATTTTCACAGTGGGAGAGCAAACAAAACCATACAGAATAAATTAGTATTTTAGAAGTATGTGTAAAGAGGTTTTTCCGCTTATCTGAAAATATCTTCAAAACTTGCGGAGGTCCTGAGACCAAACGCGACCTCCTCCAAGCTCACCAAAAATATGTCATTCGTTAGTAAACCCACTTCTAAGGGTTAGGGATGGATTGCAAGATACACCGGTAAGTTCTGATTTTATATTTGTGATGATACAGACCGTAACTTGGTTTTCCTTATACATATTGGCTAATGAGAGAAAATATTGCTTAAAACGAGTTAACACCACTGAAAGTGAGTTCATGTGTTTTTATTATGTCAACACTATTTATACATTTGTTGGAGATGAACACATTAAAATTTTGAAATTGATAGGTTTCAGGATGGAAACTGTATAGTGAATTCAGCGCTTAATATATCAAACAAATATCGAAGTTAACAGTAATTAACCTATTACCAGTAATAATCTATTTCTGTCGTCCAGTAGTTAAAAATGTTATTCGTTTCACATATTTGAGTGGAGAAAAAGTGAAGCCGAACGTACAACGACCTATTCAAGACAGAACAAAACAAGAAACCATTAGAAATTGGAAAGATACTCAAAAAAATAATTTTATGGACAAATATTGACAAACATAAGCATCTGAAAATGAAGTCAGATTTGAAAAATTATTAAGAAAGTGTGGGGAATCAACAAAAGTCTAGCTTGTCCACGCCCTCCAGAAACACCGAAATATGTTACTTTGCCTCCGGAAAGAGAGCGTTAGTAAACTGATCGTGCGTGGAAGGGGCACTATTTTGAAATATATCAGAATTCAAATTACTGTTTTAGGTTACTTTTTAAGTAATAATATATTTGAAAGCCCCTCGCAATTTAACATTCTTTTTCCTAAGTTGTGAGTACTGTACCACTTTACTTCTGTTGATAACACTTGTTCTGATAAAGTTTTGGGTATCAGATCTTTGTGGCGCGTCTATGTAAACTAGCTCCTGCTTCGCTATCAGTAACTGTGTGTCCCCACCATAAGATAACAACTATCAGGAACGCGTCCGTAAGATTAACACCACCGTCTGACAAACGTGAAATTTAGCTGAAATTGCAAGTGCGGGCCCTCCACCTAACTTACTAATCTATTATTGCAACCCATTTTCATGTCTCAATTAACATTACTTTGCAGTTAAGACGGAAGGGAAACTATGCTCAGAGATATTAACACTACAAGAAATTTTACGTTTCTTTTTTCACTATACCCTGTCGTGTATATTTTTAAATCATTTATGCTATATATTGTTAAAAAATAATGTTTATGATTTATCAGTCGAGGTTTGAGGAAGACAAGAAAATTAATGTAGGAACACCAATAATTTTAAGAACCTTGCAAAGTTATTGCATTCAATTTCTGAGATCTGAGAGGTTACTAAAGTCCTTTTAAAATTAATCTTTATTAGGCATTAAATGCTCAAATGAGTAAACAAAATCTACTAGAATTTCGTTAATTGCTGTCAACTCTTCATCTTCCCTGGATGAAAACAACTGAATATTAGGCAAAATTTGAATATAACGAATCGGAAAAGAACAAAGTAATACAGACTGATTAAAGAGACATATATATTTATATCTGAAGTGGTCACAAAAAATAATAATAATAAAAAATAGAGAGAATCATGTAAATATATTATGTTTACCGTGTAAATAGAATGTTAAACAAACATTATTAATAAGCAGTACCATTATGTTAATAAATTTTGCATGAAAGTAAGGGCAACCGCAATAGCGGTGTAAGGTAAACCTAAATCAGGGGCAGATGTGACAGGTACCCCTCCCCAAGATAAGTTAACTCTACTAAAGGAATTAGCAGCAATTTCGTGCGCTCTCACTTTTACGAGCGATCGTAATTCCTTTGTTATTGAACATTTCAGGAAAATTACTAGAAATCTTGTAAGGGAAAGTGATTTCTCACTGATGATAAAATCTTGAATTTCAAAAACATTGGGCAAATTTTGTGAAAGTGTTTTTACAACGCCAAAGTGGTAGGTTAGGACTAAAAATTTTAGGAGGGGGCATCCTTTCAAAAAATCCATTGGAATACGATATGTTTACAAGTTGTAAATATTTTAACAACTGCTCAAAGAAGAAATGAAATTTATTCTGGAAAATTGAGATTAACATAAAAAATTGATGAAATTTTATAATTACACGATTCTTCTTATATTTTGGTCTTGTTCCCTTCTAAAAGACAACTCAGCTTCAGTTAGGCAGGTAAAAAATGCAGTTAGCTTCACGAAACCGAATTGGAAACGTGTATTCTGTATGATCTTGCAGGACAGAGTTTTTTTAATTTTTAATTTTTAAAAAAAATGGCATTTGGCAACGGAGGCCATACAGCCAGCTCAATGTAATTATTGTAGATTTCAGTGTATAAGTCGTCATCCAGTATATATATTTTTCCAATGTATGGACGCCACAGGACGGACAGGTCATTCACACAGACACACAACACTTAAACATCCATGCCCACGGCTGGATTCGAACCGGCGGCCTTCCCTACGCTACCGAGGCCGGCCAGGAGAAAGTTACAAAGTCATCTGTCGACAGGGAGCCAACAGCGTACAGGAAATGGAGAAGTCAATCTTAAGCAAAACACATCTCGAGGCAAAAGTCCATAAATTTGATCAGCTTGCTAATATCGACAGCCATCTGGAACAAACATCTTACGTAAATTTACAAAAGTTTCTCACTTGAGAAAGGAAATGACTTTGTAGTAATATAGAAAATGCCATGTACGAATTTTAATTCGGCTGCAATACGTTCATTTAGGTGAAGTATTAACGTCAAAATAAATACGGAGTTGAAATTGCTGAACCCAGCTCTAGCAATCTCACAATTTGGATATCAAATTGATTCAGTATACGATTGAACTGAACAAAAGAATATGTCGATGTTTGTAACTCATATTAGGTTCTTTTAAAATGGAAAATGGCTAGTTATTGTCTGTTTGAATAAGGTTTAAAACTGAAATAATGCATAATTTTGTTTGTCTCACGTTTTGTGTGTTCGCGGCATCCCTCCTGCCTTCTTGGTGAGTGATGGTTTTATTTTCCTATAATCTGTAATTTACATTGCCTAACAGCGTTTGATTTTCCTTAGTATGATTATTATAGTAAGAAATAAATATTCCCTAGAAATGACGGGTGAAGAAAGATGTTTGTAGAAGAGTCTCACAAGAAGAGCATGACAGTGGTTTACGTTTTAACGTACGCAGGGTTCGTTAATTTGTTGATGGTGGAATAGTCGAATTGTGAAGGAA
The DNA here is from genome assembly GCA_031002005.1 of Vandiemenella viatica. NCBI lineage: Eukaryota > Metazoa > Arthropoda > Insecta > Orthoptera > Morabidae > Vandiemenella > Vandiemenella viatica. Next base: position 63,164,691 of record JARYHS010011408.1, on the reverse strand, counting down.
GACAAAACTTACAAAACATGAAGTATATAACTGAGAATGTAGGTTGCAATGGTGAGATTAAGGGATTCGCTTTGGGAGGAAAGAGATAGCATCAAATCAATCGAGAAATTGATTACTGTGGGGAAGTTGTTATGATCTATGAACATGCCTTAAATTTTCCGTACTTCTGTTTCTATTTAATTGTCTAAGTTTTTTTTTAGGGGGGGGGGGGGGTCACCGACGTCGAAAACATTAGAGTCGTGAAAGGACTAGGGGAAAGGATTGGAAAGGAAATCGATCATGGCCTTTTAAAGGAAACATCCCGGAATTAGCGATACTGTGCTATCAGAAGTTTGCTTTATTGCGTCCTCTAAACTGCAATCAGATCGTATGAAATGTGGCACAAAGATATGTTTTCGCAAAGACTAAATGCCAATAACAATACTCGTATATATCGTTGATAGACGTCAGACCAAGTTGGGATGGTAATTGAATCGAACGATACATTCAGGGACTGCAATCCAGCAAAGCGGGACCCCGCAAATCCGCGAGATCCCAAATCATAAGACAGTCTGGCGGATCCCGCACAAAATTAAGTGGATTCACAATACGCAAAATGCAGAGAAAACGTGTGTCAGTCTGCGTGACTCGCTGCCCCACTCGGTCTCTATCGGATGTATTGCAGTGTTTGCTTGTACCCTTGCAGTTGGCATTTGACTCGTGTGAACAAACGTTCGTTTTTGTTAACTTTCGTCATTCGTAAGTAAATAGATCCACTTTCATTAAAACTTACGTTTGTTTTGAGTACACATTTCTATAATTTGAGTTTTGTTGCATATTTAGTACGATTTTCTTACTACATAATAAGTACCTATTTTTTATGTGTCGCACACGTTATCTGAACTACAAAGTTAAAACTTTTTATTCTCGGTTTCATTATTTCCATTTTCCGTATTTGCAGATATAATAATTGTGACAACTTCCTGTATTTTCGACTGAAAATTTGCTTATTCGTTGATACGAAACTAATGTTATTGTAATTTTAACGATTGCATACCTATTTATTTAGCAGTTATAAAAAGGCAGTTGTATATCCTTTGACTTGTCTCGACCGCCGCCTCAATGCGTTTGAAACACATGTTCTTTGACGAAAGCCGCCTGCTTATATGTGCCGCTCTGGTTTTCGATTAATCCCTCTTGGGATGATTTGCTAAATCGCCACAATACATTGGTTTTGAGTAAATAGCATCAACTCCTTGTTATTATTTCGACTAAAGGCAACAAAAGTTACAATGAAGTATTCATGGGAGTATCACCGAATTGTGTTGTAAAAACCCATGCCTCCGCCGTCTTCCTCACGTGTGAAATTTAGTGTTTGTACAATGCAACCCGGCGATGCATCCGTGAACACTTCATTGAAATTATACGCCGAGAACGTTTCCTTTCTTACATAAAAAATTAATTTCCGCTCTAAAAACGTTGTTACGCCACCTAACATAAAACTGAAATACTTGAAAGTTTATGTCTTAGTGAGCAGTTTCTTTTAATAACAACGAATCAACTATAAGATCAATGAAGAAATCCGGAGACATAATAATGAATCCCACAGAAACAATTCATGTAAAAATAGACCAAGTCTCGTGCTTGTGCCATTACAAAAAGTTATGAAATCTTGTTCTGGGCCAAGTCTACACTTTACAAAATATATTCACGCCGGCCTCGGTAGCGTAGGGGCATAGATGTTAAGTGTTGTGTGTCTGTGTGAATGTCCTGTCCGTCCTGTGACGTCCATACACTGAAAGCAATTATAATTACCTTGAGCTGGCTGTATGGCCTCCGTTGCCAAATGCCATTTTTAAAAAAAAAATCAAAAAAAAAAAAAAAGTATATTCACTTCACTTTGTGAAATAGAATGCTTTCTCTGGTGTCACGCTGGTGACTTGGCCATTATGCATATCATGTTTTCAAACTGATATGATTTATTTTGAGGTACATAATATGTCCTAAGGCTTAATATTTTGCATTTTTAATTATTTATTTAAAAATTGTCTTAGATTTTAAAAAATGTAAAGCTCGAAATATTCTTAAGACAGGAAAAGAAAATTTTAATGTTACTTTGGCAATTAAAATATTGTTAACTGTTAATTTTTGTCATTTAACATTAAAATTGATTTATTAATATAATTAACAGACGTTTATTATTTAATTTGTTAACACTTTAAATAACTATGTTTTAAAAATATGCGTTGAAAAACTATATGTGAAAATCCCGCGGGATTGAAAACACCGCGATATTACAATCCTTAGATACATTGTTGTAAAAGGAAACTACGATATAGATAAAAAAAATAGCATCTTTGGGATATAAGTTAAATTCACTATGAGCTATGATATGAAAAAGTTGTGTATATACTGTTTTACAGCAAGTTAAATATGAGGAGACAATAAAGAATCTGGTTATTTCATTCGGATGGAATATATTAGCTTTAGTTTTTCTTTATTGGACCGTTAAGACACTATATAGAAGATACGTGAATGAAGATGAATTCATAATCAATCATTTCTGAACAAAATAATGTAAGGAACAAGTACTCTTTTACAGCAGTGGTGAAGAGAGCTCGGCGTGGGAAGTGAAGAAATAGTAGTGGGGTGCCACCGACTTGAAAGTTTAGATAGGATAATTAAGATTTTACTCTGTGTTATATTTCTGTATTTTAAATACCGTGCCACAGATGTAATAATATTTTGATTTTACACATTTTGTGTCTACTTATAAAGTGCATTTATCTACACTTGAGTCACGAGAATGAGTAAATTCTGGAGAAAGATATCTGATATATCTTTTTCTGTAACTGCGGAGGTGAAGTACTATTCCAGCTTGTTTTTCCTTTTCCATATAACTATATTTATAACTTTTGCTATATCATCCTACCCATTAGTTCCTCAATGGCACCTTCCACAAAAGAGAATTTTTTTTTTTTTTTTTTTTTGCTGTCGTCAGTCTTTAGAATGGTTTGATGCAATCCTCCATCCCTTCCTATCCTGTGCTAACCTTTTCGTTTCTACATACCCCTTACAACCCACGTCCCCATATATCTGCTTCATATATTCTAATCTCTGTCTCCCTCTATAGTTCTTACCTTCGACTGTTCCCTCCACTAACAAATTAACCAATCCAGCATGTCTCAAAATATGACCTACCAGCCTGTCTCTTCTTCCTGTAAGCTTCTTCCATAAACTTCTTTTCTCACCCATCATTTCCAAAACTCGTTCATTTCTTACTTTGTCTGTCCACCTAATTTTTAGCATTCTTCTGTAGCACCACATTTCAAATGCTTCAAGTTTCTTTCTTTCCGGTATTCCTAAAGTCCATGTTTCGCTACCGTAAAGTGCTGTGCTCCACACATAGAGTTTTAAAAAGTTTTTTCTAATTCCTAGATCAATATTTGAAACTAAAAGGTTTCTCTTTTTCATGAAGGCTCTTTTAGCTAGTGCTATTCTGCTTTCAACATCTTTCCTGCTTCGGCCATCGTTTGTAATTTTGCTTCCCAAGTAACAGAACTCACTCACTTCTCCTATAGCATCCGATCCTATTTTTATATATAATCTGCTACTATCGGTATCATTTCTGCTACATTTCATCCCTTTTGTCTTACTTCGATTTATATTCAGTCCAAAATCTTCCTTCAGTATTTTTTTCATGCGATTCAATAACTTCTCAATATCCTCAGCCCTCTCTGCTAACAAGACAATGTCATAAGCAAATCGTAGCATACTGATTTTTTCTCCCTGAAAGTTATGCCGCATGGAAATTTTTCTTTGACTTTCATCATTGCTTCTTCTACATACAAGTTGAATATTAACTGGGATAGACTACAACCTTGTCTCACCCCCTTTTTAACCGATGCATGTCTCTCGTGATTCTCTACTTTTATTACAGCCACTTGATTCTTATATAGTTTATAGAGTATTCTTCTATCTCGATACTTTAGACCTGACTTCTTTAAAATTTTGAACATCTTGTCCCACCTAACATTATCAAAAGCTTTTTCTAAATCAACAAATGCCATAAAAGTATCTTTGTTTTTCTTGATCCGCCCTTCAAGTATTAATCTTAAAGACAGAATTGCTTCCCTTGTACCGCGATTTTTCCTAAACCCAAACTGATCTTCACCTACTATCTCTTCTACTATCCTTTCCATCCTTCTGTATATTATTCTGGTCAGTAATTTTGAAGCATGTGATGTTAGACTAATGGTGCGATAATTCTCACATTTGTCGGCTTGTGCTTTCTTTGGAAGTGTGAAGATGAAATTTTTGTTAAAATCAGTTGGAATTTCTCCTGTTTCATAACTTTTTGATATCAGATTGAATAATCTTTCGATTCCTTACTCTCCTAGAGATTTAAGAAGTTCTGCAGGGATCTCATCAATACCAACTGCCTTATTTGCTTTCAAGTCATTCAGAGCTTTATTAAATTCTGTTCTCAAAACAGGATCACCTAAGTCATCAATGTCGACATCGCCTTCCTTTTACAATACACTATTGTTCAAGTCGTCCCCATCATACACTTTCTCAATGTATTCCTTCCATTGGTTAGCTCTATCTTCTGAGCTTAAAATAGGTTTCCCATCGGCAGCTTTAATGTTCATACCTCTTTTCTTCATTTCTCCAAATTCTGTTTGATCTTTCTATTTGCTACATCTACTTTTCCTACGACCATTTCCTTTTCTACTTCTTCACACTTTTCTTGTAGCCACTTTTCTTTTGCTGTTTTGCATTTCCTATTTATTTGATTTCTAAATTGCCTGTACTGCTCTCTTCCTGCTTCAACCTGAGCATGTTTGTACCTTCTCCTCTGATCCATCAGCTGCAAAATTTCTTCGTTGATCCAAGGTTTTCGGGCAGCTTGTTCCCTAAAGCCTAATGTTTCTTTGCCAGCTTTCATTATTTCGGTCTTTAATGCATTCCATTCGTCCTCGGTTGAGCCCCTTTCAGAGTTAATTCTTAGACCTAAGTCTACCATTTCTGCAATTTTTTCTCTTGGGCTAAATTGTTTCTTTTTATTCACTGCCAGTCTGTTCTGCTTATGCTGCTTCCTTATTCGCTTGAATTTCAGCCTGCACTTCATTACGATCAAATTATGGTAATGGTCCGAGTCTATGTCTGCTCCTGGGTACGTTTTACAGTCTAGTACTTGATTCCTGAATCTCTGTTTGACCATGATATAATCTAGCTGATATCTGCCTGTATCCCCAGGACGTTTCCAGGTGTATATTCTTCTTGCATGGTTCTTAAACAGTGTGTTCGCCACTACTAGCTTATATCTTTCACAAAATTCTAGCAACCTGCTTCCTCGATCATTTCTTTATCCTAGGCCAAAACTTGCAACAGTATTCCCCTCTTATCCTTCTCACACTATTGCATTCCAATCACTCATGATTATTAAATTTTCCTCCCCTTTCACATATTGGATTAATTCTTCAATTTCAGGGAATATTTTTTCTATTTCTTCGTCATCTTCCTGTGACGTTGGCATATATACTTGTACTAATGTGGTTGGGACGGGCTTAGTTTCTAACCTCATCAAAATAATCCTGTCACTAAACTGTTCATAATAACTCACCCGTTTCCCTACTTTCTTGTTCATTACAAATCCTACACCAGTGACTCCATTGACAGCTTGTGTGCTAATTATCCTGTGTTCCCCAGACCAGAAATCCTGTGCGTCCTTCCATTTAATCTCACTAATCCGAACAACATCTAACTTAAGTTGTTTCATCCTCCCTTTTTAAGTTTTCTAACCTACCTGCCTTATTCAGACTTCTAACATTCCACGCTCCGACTCGTAGAATATTTCTATCCATTCTGATGACTCCTCCCTGAGCAGTCCCCACCCGGTGATCCGATTGGGGGACTATTTTACCTCCGGAATATTTTACCCAGGAAGAAGCCATCATGATATATGTAATTTGAGAGGATTACATGTCCTCGGGATACCCTTTGGGTCTTTAATGCAGTGGTTTCCCTTTACCTTCTGCATCCCCATGCCGTTGATCATTTCTGATTCATCCGCCTTTAGAGGCTGTTTCCAACCCCAAGGGCAAGAGGGTGCCCTGAACCACTCCCCGCTCTTCCGCCCTCCTTTCGGAGGCCGTTGGCAAGCAGTGGGATGACTCCTTATACCGGGAATCTTTCAGTCGCCAGAGCCTCGTCCGTGCAAACAGGGTGCACCACGTGAAGGAGAGGTTGACATTTGGTTGGAAAAGACTAGTATTGTCCTGTCCCAAATCATTACACCCCGAGAATTCGTAGTTTGTCAAAATGGCTGAAGAGGCTTATGCTTTGTCAGGATGAACGGAGAAGCAAGAAGAAAGTCAAGACTTTAGTTAGTTACAACAGGAGCTGGACCTGAAACAGCAGGTGCCTCATCTCGTAACACAGAGTAGTAGTTATTAAAAACTTTCTTGTTAGTGTAAATTAAAATGGCATTGTACAAAGACTCTGGGACTAAGAAGTTTGGAATAATAAATTTGGTAGAAATACGGCTATGTAACATGAAGAGAATAAACACAAATACAAAAATTAACTAAAAAATTACTCGTCTTTGCGATTTATTGACGAATGTGACGGAGTATGAAGTTGTCATTATTTCGCGTTGTTGCGATGTGAAAGACACTAATCCTAATGATCATCCGTCCCCTTTTACCCACTCAAACAATAAACAAAGACAACTGAAACAAATAAAAGTAACCCCTATCCACGTTTGATTGAAAGTTGTGTACCTTCCACCATTACTGCTTTCCGTCTGGCCAAGTAATGGGTAGCGAGAATTTCTTACACCCCCACAGTTCCAGCCAGCCCAGCCCGTGGTGCATAGACCAAGGGGAAGATGGTTCAGAACATTAAACAAGGTAGGGACGGTTGAAACAAAAATTGTAAGACCGTATTGATCAGAAGGTCATCCGAAGGTCTCACTCAGAAGCTACAGTGAAAGCTATCATAAAATGAAAAAAAAATATATTGATAAGAGTGATAGTGGCAAGTGATATCATCGCATGAGATGAAGATATCACCGTCGATAACATAATCGGGAGACATCCTGTTAGTTCAAACAGTAACAACAGAAGACATATTTTTATCACACAAACTCAATGGTCTGAGTAGATGTTTATATTGAAAAATAGCATACCTAATGGAACACGAACAAGCTAACTACATGGAACAATGGGAATCACTTGTATTTGCTGTTAGTAAACAACAGTAACAAAATCTGAATGAAATTTCAAATATAAGGAAAAAATTATGAAGAAACTGTAAAAATACATAGTTGTTATTGAATGAGTGTTAGCTTCAGAAACCAAGAAAAACACAAATCAAGAACATTAGGACGATCATACATTAGAAGAAGCTACGGAATAGCCAAAGAGTCTGTACTTTTGCTGGCTGTTGTATTCGTTCTTCCTAAAAAAATTTGAGTGAAAAACTTCTCATACCTCACTATCATGAGATTTTTCTACATTCTTCTTAGCTTCTTATAGCTACCCATTTACATTAATAGAGCGGAAATTTATATATTCTCAACTCTTAACTTTCGGATTTTCAAGTGATTTCTGGAATTGGAGAGTTCTACTACCGCATATGTGGATTACAGACTTAGTATATACTTATGCCTTTTTCCTTCTTTTTTATTAAGGAAAAAATAGGCTTTTCTTCATAGTGCCTATTTAAATCATCTCATGAGAACATTGTCTTTAATCATTCCTTGACTTGGAATAATAACAACGATTCTAAAACATTAGATATTTTTTGTTCAATCATCTGTGCAGACAGTATAAAATCGGCATAAATGTGAAGATATCGGGAGAGACGATGACGAGGTATGTAAAAAATAGTCACCGATAGTTTGATATTTTTTTCTGTTAAAAAAAAAGCTGTTAACTTATTGCTATGCTTCGTTCCAAATAATACTACTCGAGTCACAAAAACGAATAATTCTTGATGTAACAAATACTAAACTAGTATTCGGCGTCTTCAATTAGAAGAAACTACTGATTTTGAAAAATGTACCACCCAGAAGGAATGGTCAGAATCACTCTAAAATCGGAAGCTGTGTATAATAATAAAACCAAAACGTCATTAATACTGCAGAGAGATGGCGCGCACGTAGGCCCAGCAGCGCTGTCTTTGGCGTGACCGCACAGGTCAGTGGCTTGCTACGCACAGTCGGTGCAAGGCCGTCAAACAAGTGCTGGTATGCCTCGTCGACGTCAGTATCAGCATGTGAGCGAGTTAGAATGATTGGTCTTCGGGACACCGCAACGTTGCGGCTTGTGCGCGGCACGCTGCTACGACAGTGACGCGTGGGTGAAACCAGTGGATAGAAGACAACTAGGAAGTACTGAACCAGACAATGATACCACAGCGTTGGTTTACAGCCATTGTCCGCATGGCCGTGAGCGACATAACAGCTTAGTCCACGGTATTGACTTTGGAACACTTCAACAGCTGTGGACATGTCGGGTCGACGTCGTCTACTGGACTGTCGGCACGCAAACCACTTGCGTCGGCTTCCACTGACCAGAAACCACCAACGCCTCACACTACTGGCGTGCTAAGCGGCAAACTGTACCGTTTTCGGAGGAGTTCCGCTTCAATTTGTTCTATAGTTATGGCCGCGTACGTGTTAGACGCTACCGTGGTGAACGCAATCTAACAGACTGCGTTGTTGAGCGGCTTAGCGCCCAAGCACCAAATGTTTTAGGTGCCATTGACTGTAACATGTCATCTCCCCTCCTATGTACTGTGGGCAATCTAAACTGCAACCACTGCATCAGGGAGGTTTTAGAGCCCGAAGAACTGCCCCTCCTGCCGGCAAATCCACATGCCATATTTCAGCAAGACAATGCCCGGGCACATGTGGCGAGGAATGTGCAAGACCTCTTTGAAGAACTGCTTATGCACGTTCGCCTAACGTTTTGTTAATCGAATGTCTAGTATATGGTTGGTCGACAACTTGTTCGTTCCGCTGTCGATGCTTTGCACATACCACTTGACAGTGTGTTCCCCAGCTGCATATTCAGGGTCTAAAGTCTCTGATTGCAATACGTGGGACCTTCACACCTTACTGAATTCTCACAGTCAAACGAGTCTATAATTATAATCATTAGGGTTTTCTCATGTCCATAATCTGTAGAGTAAATTTTATTGCAATCACAGGTCTCCTTTTTGATGTTACAATTTTCAAAAACAGTGTACATGATTTCATACAGTTTCACTATAAAGGTACGTATTGTCTTTATTGGCATTCATTATGTTCTTGATCATAGCAAATAGATGGACTCTATTATTCCGATGTATATGAATCACCGAAACAAGATTTCTTTGTACTTTCTTTTGTTAATACCACCTAGAAGTCCAGAAGCCACAACGAAGATATAATGTCGCCTTGAAAGTTCTTGGATGAAACTGAAAAACGATGTCAGATATTAATCGTATGATTACTTTATAAAATGTTGGACATATATTTGTAATGTATAGCAACTTCAGAATTTTTTCTTAGCCGCAGTTTCATAACAAAAAGGAAAAGATGAAAACTCAAAAAATTGCTTTGAAATCCATGGTCGAACTTCATATCAACACTTGAGGCCTTCACATTGTACTGAGTTCTCACAGTCAAATATGTCTGTAATTCGAATCATTAGTGTTTTCTCATGTCATAAATGTGAAATAAATTTTACTGTAATCACATGTCCCCTTGCTGTCCCTCTTTTGAGAAGATAGAGATCATAAATTTAAAATAGAAAAAATAAATATAATCGCAAAAAAATTGTAACTGTTTGTCGCATTAAATTTGATAACAAATGACATTACCTGATATACACATGTATAATGTTTAACCGAATGCAAAGTGATCCACAAACTCCGCCTAGACAAAGCTTCAACGTAAACCTGATGAATAATTTACTGTTAAAGTGTGAGGAACAGGTATAAAATAATGAACCTTTTTCGCTAATCATTTTTCGCTTCTGGTTTACGACGAGGCATTCAGAGCCGGAAGAGCATTGTGAATGCCATTGAGGAATAAATAAGAAGGTTGTGTCAGTTTTTAATAACCCATCACGAAGTGTATTGATTTTGGGAAATCATGCAAAATTGAAATCTGGACATCCGTATGGGGAACCGAAGTAGGGTGTTCCTAACCGTCAACACTCTCAATGTGTCAAGATCGGCTTTTCTATCACTTAATGTGAGAAAGTGAAGCTTTAAGGCACCTTGAAGCAACAGAGTATCTTAGCTGCTTGGTCACTGTAGCCTTAACACCTATAGTGAGAAAACATTCGTCACATGTTCATGCACGAGCAAATACACACGTAATGTCCAGTCTAACCTCCATATACGTGTCTGTTAGACAAATTGCGCAACATTTACATGGTAGAAACGAGTTTACTCTCAAGTGGCTACATGTATCCATCCTCTCAATCTTCAAATCCTTTTCTTCTTTTCCAACTGTAATATTAAATTCTGTCGTTTATGCATTTCTGTTTTTGGGATTTTCCATTTGGCACAAATACATGATGGTACCATCAAAGAGGCAGGGATTAAAGAACGATTTCAAAATCACATGAGAAGTTTTTTGAAGTGAAAACTTCCTTAGGCGAGTTCCACGATTTTTGGATGGGTAAAATCTTATGATTTCGAGTCACCGACGTGCTAATGTTAACAGGACATCTGTAGCTGTAAGTATGACGTTTTGCGCTTGGGTAGCGGTCAGGTGCCTCAATTGGTTTCGAATTTCTGTCTCGGCTGGAATTTTTCTTAGGTATTTAACCTCTGCAATACATCATGCAATGAGTATTTCATAGTGGTTTCGGAGTAATCTTATTATCATGGTAAAACAGATTTCTAGTTGTTGGATAGTATTTTTGCCGCAGATTTAAAAATTCTATAAAATATTTTAATAATTTTAAATTTAAATGTTGAATTTTGAAAATATGGTTACTGTATAATAGCTATATCACCGAAATATTGGATTAAAAAATTTGCAAAAAAAGATCTTAAATTTTGCAATTAAAACCTAAACATGCAAATTGACTTTTCTTTCAAATTTCGGGTTTATTAGCATTTTGTATCGAAATTTGATGTTGAAAATATGTATATTTTTTATTACTTCTGTTACCAAAAGCCAATTGTATCCTTTTTGGAATATAATGAAATGATTGGTAGTACGAATAGCCTAAGTATTGCTGAACTTTAATGATGATGATGGAAATAATGAAAATAATGTTGAAAATTTAGTTCATAGAAATTCTTCTAAATACCATGTATAAAAAATATAAAAGTATATTAATTGTTATATCAATTAAGCTGTATTTATATTTTGTAAACATAGATGTGAAAAAGAGTCTAATGTTAAACATTTTAATTTAAAAATTAAGAAATTTTAATTTTTTACACTAGATACAATTAAATCGAGAATCAAAAAAAAAATGTTATTTCATAGTTTTAAGTTTTCACTTCTGTCGGCTGTACCCAATTATTTTTTTCCTTATGGCTTGAAGCCTCTTCAACGTCGAGGTCAGTATAGGCTGGAAAGGACGAGAGGCAAGGAAGTGGAAGGAATTCGGCCATGGACTTTTGAGGAAACCATCCCAACATTCATCTGGAATGATTTCGGGAACCATGTTAAACCGAAATCTGGCTGGCGTAGAAAAACTGACAGCAGACTAGAAGATCTTTTTGTTTCGAATGGCGTTTAATTATTGTCGACTGCTACTGGCTATCATTAAAGAAGACTTGTATCTGCTCCTTTGGGACGTGGGTTATTTTTTCTGAAGCTCCTAGTTTTGGGGCAAAAATTAGTGAGCTTCGCGGCATGAAGTTACGAAAAATTGCAGTCAGAATGGTCGATATGGGGTTTGAAATCGTGCCAGTAGTACCCCCACAATTTCAGAAAGGAGATATCTTAATGTCCTAGCCACAGAGTGATCACTGGCTGAAGAGTCGCCTCCACGGCACGCGGGTTGAGGACTCCATCTTATCCTCTGAAAGAGGTAACTTTTCTAAACGAATATGTAGAAGGAAGGAAAAATCGGGTTAAAGATCGTTAGAATATTTCAAGTGCTAGTCATCTCTGAGAAAATCACTTTGGAGAAAGGAACTGGGAACTGGATCTCTGGGATAGGATGGTTAGAGATTGCTCGATGGTCATGAAGAAAGAAGAAAAAAGGGTTGGAGTCCCCGGAAACGTCGGGAAATAATCGTATTGGATCTATAGATAGGGGGCTTTAGTTAAATATTATATGTTACTGTTACTATGCGGTTGAATTACATTGCAAACAAACTGAAAAATAAGTTTAAAGTCTGAAAAAATCTAATTGTTTCTACCATACGGACAACATTCAAGGTGTAAATTTTAAATACAATAAAAAAACATTTAATAAAAGAAATAACGACTTGAACATGGACTGGGGAACAAGTGAGTTAAAAAGTTGAGGTTGAGTTTGTGTCTTTGACTGATTCTGTTCGCTCTTGTTCCCCACAGAATGTATAAATTTTGCACTGTTACTACGAATACGATACTGAAACTGTTTATTTAAATTTCAGTATCACCCACATGTCCAGTTCGCTCATTTGTTTGCGGCAACGTGATAACGCTGCTTGGTTGTCACGTGTTCAGCTAGTTCGACTCCTGGTAGTGGAAGATATTTTCGTCGTAAGGAAATGGCCGTTAGAGTAGGAGAGATCCTGTCCATCAGATTGTGCACTAAAGTCATGAGTAAAAGCCTAAAACCCTGAGCAGAGCGTGTGGAGGGCATACAACTTTTTTATGGTGACTTGTCCGTAGCATAATGACTATAAACTTGGCGTCCCCCATGTTGTCTTCCTTCATCTTTCATTATTTCACAACACACATCATACATCCACACAAAAGCACTACAGATACTCCATGCCTTTCCCAAGGAAGATATCATGGAGGGTTAATTCCATCCAAGGTAGCCACCAATCGTGGATCACTGGATAATGGAGACAGTCACCAGAAGGGCCAGAAGGTTAACTGCAGTAAGCATATAAGTAACGCCGATACATATTTGTATCTGAATCATTGCTCAAATATAAGTGAAGCGGTGTCCAACAATAGCTTTCTTGCAGTAATTAGCACTTTATTTATTTTTATTTTTTAAAAGTAGCAGTTTAATTTGATTTATTTTGCCGAAACGCAGAAACAAGTGACGTAAAGGAAAAATAGTATAATCCTGACTTGTCTCAGGTTCTTAGCAGGTATATGGCAGAATGTACCAAATTTCTGAGTTTACGGTAACATAAGACTCATGAAAAAGTAAGTAGCTATATTATCTAACGCTGTTACAAATAAAACAACGTATCGTTCTATATTATTTCTACTAGTCTCTAGGAAAACGGTAGTAAGTTAATAGTCTGTGTTATTCAATGAACAATGGATGTTAGAAGTTGAGGGTATGTAAAGTGTTATACTAAGAGATGTTACAACTCGAGGGTTGAATGCATCCCCCCCAAGGATACATAAACGGCCTTTTACTTACGTAGGAAGGACAGCCAGTTCCCCTCCTCAGTGTTTAAGTGTTGCATTTTTATTTAGATGACTTACTGCGTGTAGTGTTATTCTGTGTGTTGAAGACAAAGAATGAAACCAGTGGCTGATGCATTCAGGCATTCTGTTACAAAAAACACAGGGACCACTAACTTCTACATCTTCATCCACCAATATTGCTGTATGCGCTTACACCGTACTCACTGCTGCGAGGTTTGGGATTTGACCATCCTCTTTGGTGCTCAATCTGATGATCGATAATCGTGCACTGCCACCTCTCCTACGCTTTTGGTAAAGTCCAGATGGTAAAATTTATACGCGACAAGGGCTCGAACCAGCTATCTCCGGCTCTGGTAGCAGATTCCATCAAGGTTCCGCAACGACCTAAATCGACGGAGCTGTTGTTATACTGTAAGGCGCATTTAAATGTATTGAGGTTCTTCCCCCGCGATTCCAGACTATCAAACTCCAAGGCCATATAGAAAACGAAAGTACCTGTCCGAAATATATGCCGTTAAACTATACAATAAAACAGAAAATATCATTATTCTTTTCATCTTGCAGTTATACCTATTGAAATTATTGCATGTTTCTGTTGTACAATTTTATAAATAACTATTCAATAAGGATTGCATTTCCTTAACGGAAAAGGATCATTACTTTCCTCGGTACCATCGATCTTCATGAATTCACACAAATAATATATTAAATTCTCCCATAGCAAATATAAAACACAAATTTTTTACTACGAATATTTTGAGGTTTCCGACCATTGTTTTGCGGCGTTTTGTTGTTTCTTTCCTTTGTAGTACGAGACCTATGGTATTGAAGACGAATATTTATGCTGGTTTTAAGTCACTAGAGCACGTAAAGCAGTTTCATGCCATAAAGTTTCTGATTTGTTGTATCATCATTACGATAAACTGACAGCTTTCCGAGACATTTATGTGGGGGAGTGTATGATAACTAATTCGTTAAGCCCTTAGCAAATTGTTAGGAGTAGTGGATTAGGAAAAGATGGCATTTAAATTAAACCTACCTGTACGTGTTTGCTCGATCACTTGGTTCGCTAGACGATTGACAGTAAACGAACGCAATAGTTCAAACGGCTGCCAAGAAAATTTAATATGGCGACCAGAGTCTTGATCACATGAGGAAAAAGTTACAGCATTTCGCAATTATGTAATGGTAGTAACAAATTAAAAGAGACCGCAATAATGACAGAATGTGAGAATTTAATTCCTACATTTTTTTAGAATGAATAATATTATTTCCCATGTCGTGATGTGATACTTTTTTTGTTTTTGCTGAAATATCATGTGTCAATTTTGTATTTCTATATTCACAATTAGCATTCAATATCTTAACGTAATATTATTGATCTGTGTAGTAAGGTCAACACATGATAAGCACAAATCTTCATTAAAACCACTGATGCCCCAGCCGGGACTCGAGCCGGCGCCTCTCACTGCTGTAGCGACGCCGGGATGTGTCGGAGGTGCCCCATTCTACTCACCAGGCCTAGCGCCCCGGCGACTGCAGCTGCGGTGGCGTTCGAACACCCGCAACAGCCCATGCTACACTGACGCCGCTTATCTGCGCTCTCTGGCGCGGAGCGGCACACACCTGACGCCAAAGATTAGATTTGAGGCCGCTACCAGCTTCTGTCTCCATACGGAGGACATCTCTCTCCTTTCAGGCGCAGCCGTCTCACTCCATGCTGTAGAGCAGCTATCAACTAACTCGTGTATCAGTAATTAGGGAGCGTGCATAAACCACGTAGCTCCATTTTGGCCTCCTGTGGACCACCCCTCCCCGCCACATAGCCCTATGTGACTTTTGCCACTACCCCCCCCCCCTCGTAGCTTTTTTCCCTTTTGATTCCAGAAGACATTTTGTACTGTTTTCTCTTGTCAGGCGATTGTAATTTACATACAGAGATAATTAACTGAGGGAAATAAATATTCAGATGCGGTTGTGAGTTCTGTTCCTCATTTTAACTGTGAAAAATGTTATGAGAGGAAAGCTACGTGGCCTGGCTCGGAATCCCCCCCTCCCTGGACCGAGCCACGTAGTTTGTGCACGGTCCCTTAGCATTGCACATTATCGTAAGAGACGAGCTCACTGTTAGCTGAAACCTCAAACGTTGCACGCAACTGCATCTGTCGAATTAAGTAATCTTATGTACGAAACATTCAATTGTCTATAACTCTGATTCTCTGGAGCGTCCTTATTCAGTGCCCTAGCGACCGTCCATAAACAACGTAGCCCCATTTTGGCCTCCTCTGAACCCCGCCCCCTTCCCCCACGTAGCCTGACGCGGCTTTTGCTACTACCCCCGTACCCTCCTAGCAAGTTCCTATTGATTTCAGAAAATATTTTGTACTGATTTCTATTACATATGGAGGTAATTAAGTGACGGAAATAGATATTCACAGGCTGCAGTGTGTTCTGTACCTTATTTTAACTGTGACAAATAATATGAATCGAAAGCTACGTGGCTTGGCTGTGAACTGCCCCCTTCTCTACGTAGCCTAGCGTGGCTTTCTACCCCCTCCCCCCCCTATACTGAGCCACGTATTTTATAGACGCTTCACTACCACGAGAAATAACATGTTATCTACGAACTGCTTTAAATCGAAACTGAAAGAATTTTTGCTTCAGAACGCATTTTACTGTGTGAAAGAATTTCATTTTTGAGATATGGTATGGAATGATCGAGAAAACACATATTTGGTGCATGGAAAGGGAAGGCGAAGTTGTTCACAATTTGGTGTATGGTTTACTTTGTGTTTAAACCGTATACAAATGCAGTGATTACATTACCTAGATATGGGATAATATGTATCTGCAGATTACAACGGAAAACTATTATACTGATGGTTTTTAAGCAACTACCCGATTATCAGTTGTTGGTAATATTATTGATTTGCTAATAATTCTAAGGATTGTCCTCACTCCCGAGATTGTTCTCATATGGGATCAAAGTGAACATATCTGATCTATCTATCTATCTTTCTTTGTTCTTACCATCGTAAATTCAGTTTCTTTAGCCATCTTCTCTGTGTTCTGAGATACATATTGACGATTCTATAGATATCAGTTAGACCCAGGTTACTCATTATTATCATGGTATGGGTTGTTTCAGCCAGCCAGAGTAGTAAAGTGCCTGGAATAAATGTATACTTTTATTACGGAGCCAAACATTCAAGGCAAAACATTTAATCAGTCTGAAAAATGTTTTCCAAGGGCATGATGGATTTCACTATCTCCCTCATTCCTTGATATGAAATCGTAATTAACAACAGCGTAAGGTACTTTCCCATTCGTTTCTTGTACGGTTTAAATATCTTCTGACATTATCTGTTGTTCCCTCTGACGAATAGTATTTTTGGCTTTGAATTTAAATATCCTCCCTAGATATGTGTGAGCATCAGATAAAGGAGTTTGCGATATCGATTAATGGAGTGACTTTATCAGTGAATTGCAACGTGAAATATGGCCACTTCCGTAAACCAGCCCCCTCTGTCCTCAGCAAACTGACTGTTTTTACCATCCGAGTGGTTTGCAAACTAACGCAAATGCATCAAATGACATATAATTAACCAGCCTCTAAACTCCCACCAGTGTGACTCAGTGGGGGAGATACAACGAACCGGGCTCGATCCCAGCCCCCGAGGACCGGCCGACCCGAAGCCATCAAGGCGAATTGTGGGACCGTACATAATCTCCACCACCTAAAGTACACATTTCACAAACAAAATGTGCACTGATCACACGCTGAGCATAGTTACACGTTTCACAGACAATTGCCAACACTTTACTTCCTCCATTATTACTTATTCGTTAGTACGACTTGGCTGTAAGCATACGAGTAAAATGCTTGGCGTCAACAAGGACACGCGGCCTATAGCTACAAATAGCGCCATCATCGAAAGCAACCGACCCGAAAAATATTGGGAAAAAGGGCTAAAGAGGAAGAAGATAGATCTCTCTTAACTATGGCTACATGCCATATATTAATCCTACCGCCTTTGGGAGTGATGCTTAAATATCAGCCAAGAAAGATGACTGCGAAAAAAATTTGCTAACCTGCTTTGTTTATGGAACGAAATGAACTTTTTTAAAAATAGTTTGACTTTTTTCGCTGTAGTTCCGATAACATCGCAGCAGTTAACCGAATCACACAATACTTGCACATGTTATACTGATTACTTTAATACGAAGAGACTCACGGCACTCGCACATTATGCAGTTTTTTTATTTTATTCTGTGTCCAATTCCATGCTGTCTTGCAGTCCAATGTGGCTAAATGTAATTACGCCATAAAAACTAAGTGGATCTTTGAGAAAACAGCTTGATATTTCCGGTTCTCATGGCAGCAACTTCAGGTGTCTCCACACGCGATTATTAATTAAATTACCACTGCAGAAGCATAACCGAAAATGGCTGATAGAATATTTCAGTTCTCACAAGGGGCAACAACTACAGAAACTCATTAGTAACATTATGCTTCTATTATTTTAAAGAGAAACAACCATCAACCATTGCAGCGCGAATGTCTTCTGCAGGGTACATCACAGATAATTTAAATTCCATAGATAATATACTCTCTTTGTATAGTGGACTGAAGCACCGTTTGTAAATATAAATATTGCTGCGACGACGTAGTGCTCTCTCGCACGCACTGTTGCGCAAGCGTAAAGAGTGTGTTGATTCTGTGGGAAGGCAAGGACGCCATCTTCAAATAGTAGTGCGCTGGCTAATTTTCGTTAGAAGAGTTCATAATGACAAACAAAATCGAGACACCTGACTCGTTAGAAATAGCCGATTTTCTGAATGCGAGATCAATAAGCTCGTTAAATTTGCCGTCAAAAGTGTAATATTTATAGAAAAGAAACAATGAGTTTATCAATGGAGAAGATATGAGCGAGAGGCTTCAAAAAATACGCAAAATGTGAACGATGATTTGTTTGGAGATTACCGATGTTTGAGATTGAAACGATAAAATGAAAGCAAATTTAGTACACGAGAACAAGGCGTGTCATTTAAATTATTTAATTTGATTTGTTTAGTTTCGCCTACTGCTTGGGAAACGTCCATAAACTACGTAGTCCGATTTTGGCATCCTCTGAATCCCCCTCCTCCCCACGTAGCCTGACGTGGCTTTTGCCTCGACAGTTTGCCCTTCCCCCCCTCGCGTGGCACGTAACTTTTTTTCCCTATTTATTCCAGTTTTCTACTGTTTTTTGTTGTCAGACTCCCGTAAGTTATATACGGAAATAATTAAATGACGGGAATAAATATTCACATGCTGTTTTGTGTTCTGTGCCTTATTTTAAATGTGACAAATAATATGAATGAAAAGCTGTGTGGATTGGCTCAGAACCCCCCCCCCCCCTTTTTTTCAAACGTAGCCAAGCGTAGCTTTCTACCCCACCCCCTTTCCTCCACGTAGTTTATGGACGCTCCCTTATTACATGAAATATACGAGTGTGTCGACGAACAGTTGCGAATAGTCAGTATTGGTGTGATATCAGCTTGCGGTTCAAGGTGTGACAACGTGACGCCCCAGCAGCTACTTCGGTCTGATTTACAGCCTCTGAGCCGTATGACCCACGTCAGCAGTTCCACAACGTACTGAGAAAAATATTTCCACAAACCAGCTTCACAACTAACGATTAGTAACCTAAAGTCTGCGTTCCTCTTCAGTAAAATACTAATACAGCTGAAAATCGGCTCTTTTGGTAACGTTCTATCACACATAAAATACCAGGAGGTATTTCCAGCAATTAGACAGATCAGAACTTCGTATAAACCCGTATCTTCAGAGAACACTAATGTATTACTAGAGTAGTTAGCTCAGCCTCACTGCAGTATATTAACAAAATCTCGTTCCGCTGTTATGATTCTGACGTGACATACCAATTCGCGAACTACGTCAGAACGAATGTGAAATAGTATGTACTTTGTGAGGCGGCGACACGTTATATTGTGATGGTAATGCATTGTTTTACTGGGCCCAGGATCTACTTGATTGTTTTGAAGAACATTGTAGTCAATTCCAGCTCATGCTTCGCCACCTAGATAGCCAAACCGAACCCAGCGGAGCATTTCGGGATATAATTGGCATCGCCGTTCGATACGATGTGCAACACCTATCGCAAACATACAGGTATAGCGGTTATTGAGACCGTGGCTGCAGAACCCTCCTCAAGCACTTCTACCGACCGAGTCCATGTCACGTAGCTTCATTTTGCTAAGCTACAGGAAGTCCCCAGACGTTACGTTGGCACACAACTCTATTTAGAACGCTAGGTCTACAACCGGATATGAATCGGTGTTTAGATCTGCTGTAAAATAGTTAATCTCTATCGCATTTTTTCTTTAAGTATACTCCTAGATCAAAAATAGTAGTAATTAAACAGAATACTACATGACTAGTGACTATTACCATGATGCAAGAAACAAACTACACAAACTTAAAATATCAGTTATTCTTTGTTTCTCTTCATTCTAATTTAATTTAAATTGCAGTAGAGCATATGCTCCAACAAAAAATTTCCCTATACACCTACTCTCCAATCCCACATTTTTCTAAATGAAATTTTATCTACTACAGGCAACTACAAGGTACCAGTTGCTGGCATATTATGTAACAGGATATAAATAAATAAACACTACTAGAATTGTCCATTATTAATTTCAGTTTTAATGTCCTTCAGTGTACTTGGTACTTGCACCTTCGTTAATAATTTATTCCAATCACTAAGTTCCAAACCTTAAATTGAGTGCCAGTTTGTGTTAATGGTCATCTTTCCCCTTCCAAGTTCTAATGCTAATTCTTCTACCAATATTCATCCAAAAATACGTCTTATACACACCCAGCACTTTATCTTCCAATTACTCCTAACGCAGATCCTTTACGATTTCAATTATTGATCCTGTTCTATGGTAATTTAAAAAATATATCGATCTGCCCTCTTTGGACACCGTTTGTAACAGTTAACGTCTAGTGCATCTTTATACCAAATAAATTATGTGACAATGGAAATAAACTGTACGATACGCATGAAAGACGAACGACTGAATGAAGAGAGGGGAAAGGGATGCATAGCGAATAAGAACTCGGTAACAAAGAGCGTTTCTAATTATTTTTCAATTTTGTTTATTTTCTCGGCAAATTATCCAGAGAAGATATTTCCCGTCAGTCTGGATTTATGAAAAACATACATCGATCGAGCGTGGAAAGGTACACTGAAGTTTTAGAACGAAGGAGCAGCAGACGGTGAAGGTTTCGCTCCCTCCCGATCACTTATGATACATGGGGGAGACTGTCTTCAAGTTGATTACCGACTTAGACTGTAAAACAGTGAATCGACTACATTTTCAGAGAAGCTAAGTGTTGTGTCAGTGTCATTCCATGATGGTAGCTTGATGAGTAGCGAAACTGGGTGGCCTACACCCAGGCATTACGGAAGACATAATTACCGACTGGTAATGTGGCAGTGATAGACATTGTCCATTGTGCTTCTGCTAAATGCTAATTGCAGACACATCAGCCCGATAAGACCAAAGACTTTCTAATTAAACTCTGTGAATATCCTGGTGAGCGACACCACGCTATAGGAATTTTCATGTTCTGCTTATCTTTCACTGAGCTTATGCCATTTGTCACTGAACTGTTATTTGTTCTTGCTTTGACTGTGAAGATTATCTGGTGTCCATGAATTGTACGTCAATTATTCTTGTTAGTTTGTTTGAATAATGATACGTCGAATAAATTTGATTGAAGTTTACGTGTCACAATAACAAAACACTGAAAAATTGCTAACTTCATTTGGTTTATAATTAATGTAAAACAGATAACATCCCGCCCATCCTGTGTTTCACTTATTAATTTCAATGGTATATGTATTAATTAGGACTGATACAGTAAGAGATTATTTTCCGTTGTGGCAACATTAAATCATATTATTATGAATATTCACAAACGATATCATTTGAATTATTTTAAAAAATTCCATGTGGTACACCGCACACTCCAATTCTTGTACAGAACTCTGAGTAAACAAATAAAATGAAATATTCTCAAATGAAGTTTTATAGTTTTAAAAAATAAAGGCTGTACCGTTTTTGAGTTACGGTAGCGAAAACTGAGATTGAATCAAGTAAGAAATAGGGTGGAAATCATTATTTGCTTTTAAAAATAACGAAGGTTGTTCATGGCAGGACCGAACAAGTAACAAAGATGCGAGAGCATTAATCCAACTATTAATGAAAAAATAAATTAACCATTCAGAACCTTACTCCCAACTGAATAATAACATGAAGTTCGATATTCAAATTTTGAACAAAGATCGGTAAAGTAGTTGGACTTGCAGATAACGTTGTTTCAATAGCCAATCACAGAAATTCTGAAGATAATCTTTATATATTCAAAATAGATCTATACGCTTAATCAAGTAGGAACTGTGAGTATGATGTTAAAAAAAAATAGGATGAATATTGTTTGAGTCATGTAGAACAACACCATTATAATAACTTCTGTTGCGCACTTTTTAAAAGAATGTTTTATTTTTTATTCACCCCTATTAAGGAAACTATTTCAGTTAAATTCTTCACTTGCTATCATAATGATACCGAGACTATAACGCTCTGGCCTGGCATTCGGGAAGACACGAATACAAATCAAAGCTTGGTCATCTGGATTTCGGTTTTCCATGATTTTAAGAAATTACTCGGGTAGAATACGGGGACTGTTCCTTAAAAAGGCCACAGCTGATTCCTTCCCATTCGTTTCCTGCCTCTAATGACCTCGATGTTGACGAGGGACAAAGCCATGAAAAATATAGTGATTAATGAAAAGGCGTGTAAAAATAAGTCCTAGATAAATGATGATGCTCATCTCCAGTAATAGAATTGCTGAGGCCAGAAAAATGTGTATTAACTCCACATGCCATCGGGAAAGAGAAAAAGAAGTTTGGAGGGAAATAAAACTTGAAAACAAAAGTACCACCGCAAGGTAAATATCTAAAAGTAAAAGAAAATATATCTTAAGGTCTGTCTGAATTTTAATGAATATGTTGTAAAACCCGAACGTTAAAGAAAGACTTTTCATAAAGCGTGAGCGCCATGGACTGATGTGTGTCATCTGTGTATATGTGTGTGTGTGTGTGTGTGTAACGATTTAGTCTGAGGGCCAAGAGGTTGCAATACACTCAATGAACAAACTTCGCGGAATGCTGTGTGCGAAAGCATTTTAAGATGTGAAATCAAGATCAATGGTTTTATGAGATCCGTGTTCCGACGTAGGATAAAGAAAGGGGAACAACATGAAAGCTGGTTTTGCGAAGTTGCCGACCGTTCCGGGCATTTTGACATGAAGAGGGAGAACCCTGAGGCAGTTAAAAAAAAATCGGATGTTGTTATAAATGTTATTACGCGCGGACCTATGAGAAGAAAGAAGGATTCGGGTGGTATCTACACCGAGTCTTGCTGGTGAAAGAACACGGTGGAGAAAGGGATTCTGTTGTGGACTGTGATACTCCAAGTGAAATCAGCGTCTGCCTAGTCTCGTGGGGACAGAGAGCACCACTAGCCGACCGACTCCACCCTGCGACGGTAATCCAGTACTGTATTCGGTATACATTGGCAACATTCTTCTCAAAACCCGAGAGCAACCCAGAGATCTCACTTGCTGCCAACTGAGTTATTTTTTATAAAAATTAATTTCTGTTTTTTGTAATCTTTTTACTGAAACGGCTTCATTTTTGCTTGTCAGTAAAATCAGAGGGTTATTAGGGCGAGCGAAGCGAACCCTTACACTAGGCGACGGATTTTGCAGACCTAGTGGTACACTTTTTGAAAAAACGGCCGCACCTGAAGACGTGAAATTGAACATACTAATTCAAAGTCAATTTTAGATGTGCCATCAATCATTATTTTTACAAAAAAAAAAACAAATAAATTATAATTATTTTTATTCGTGCATGCTGGCAATGAGAAGTCTTAAGTTTGTAATTCGCTATCGTAGAACGAACAAGTCTGGTAAATATTACGTCACCTGTGGTTTCTCGCCCAAAAGCAGTTCTGTCTGATGGGCTTCAGTTTAAGAGAAATCAGGGATTAAAAAGTATAAAAATTGTGCCTAAATGAATTATACCGCTACGGAAGACCACTTGTAAAGAACGTCGTGTGTATTAAGGCGGTGGGTTGATGAGCGAAGTTTTTTTTATGTTATTTAATGCTAGTTGATTTTATAGCATTTCAAAACAAAATTGAAACAAACTCTCCAAATTATTTATTTTCATTTGAGAAATACGCAAATGTCTGGATGACATGAAACATTTGAAACCAAGAACATTTTTTGAAGGATATCCTTCCTCAGTCACATACAGTAATTATTATTGGTGTAAGAAAGCAGATTTCGTTAACATTTGTAAATTCATTATTTCAATTCAAAATTTGTTATTAATACTGATCAAATTCGCTGTTCGTATAAATATGCTTATAATCGCACTCTGGAATTCAAAGGCTCGAAGATTGTGCTCATGCGAAAGCAGAAGTTGGCAAAAATGAATCATTCATACATGGTGCAGTATGGTTTTACACTATTCGGAGAAATGCTACCACACATATTCTTTTGTACGCAGGAACCAGGCAACCAGTTTGGTCCAAGGATACATGGAGAAATTCGGCGTTTGGAGCTGGTGTATGGAAACGTTATTGTGACCTATTCAGAATCGGGAAAGCTGATGAAAGAATTGAATACAAAATTTTTGTATTTGGTCATTAAACCATACGTTACAAATGAAGATTTTTTGTTGTTGGTTGATTCGTGAGTGGTATCGTTGTAGGGTGGTTTCTGATGAAGACTTCTCAAATGAATATGGAAATGTTACTTGCACAGTAAAAGTGTTACCACCCAAATGTACGCAATAATGTCAGCCATGTGATGTGAATTTCTATCATCAGACTAAAAATAAGGCTTCAAAGCGCGCCCGAACTGTTGCAAGATAATCTGAAGCATCTTTCGTGAAGATGCTGTTAAGATACATTCAATTATTCATCACATTTTGCCTGTATTTTATGATATGGTGAAATATGCGTTATATGATTAAAAATTAATGAAGGAAAGACCGGAATTTGCAAATGTTAACGAAATTTGCTTTCCTACATCAATAATAAATACTGTATGTGTCTGTGGAAGGATATCCATCATAAAATGTTCTTGGTGTGCACGTAATTTTTGTTTCAAATGTTTTATATCATCCAGACATTTCGGTATTTCTGAAATGAAAATAAATAATTCGGAGAATTTGTTTCAAAACAAACTTGTAATGCCACAAGATCGAATAGCAATACAAAAAAATACAAATAGAAAAAAAAAATATCTAGGAACCTCCGCTTAGGAACACACCACCTCAAGATGCATGGTTAAACAGTCGTTATTAAGTAATTGTCTCATTTAGACACAATTTTTACACTTTTTAATCCCCGATTTGTTTTAAACGGAGGCCCACCAGGGAGAACTGCTTTTGGACAAAAAAATCAAAGGTGACGTACTATTTTTCAGACATTTCCTTTCTACGATAGCAATTTCCACACTGAAGAGCTCTCCTTGTGAGAGAAACCAGAGGCGATCGCGTCACGTGACCACGTCACGTGGTTTGAGACAGCCATTGTTGAGAGTTCAGTGCAGCATATTGGAGGTGTGTTAATGTGGTTTTGCTTTCCTTGCTTCTAAGTGTGTCCTTGGAGAGGGACGCAGTTTAAAGTCGCTGTTGGCATTGTATGGAATTATAGTGTGACGATTGTATGGCACCATTAAGTGCATATATAATACGTAACAGAGAAGATCCTAATGAAACAACTTACCACCACAACTAATACGGTAGGATAATCAAATAAACTGTTCACCAAAAGTGTAGTTTGTGAGTTCGATGTCTATCTGAGAATTTATTCTCCAGAAGGAGAGATTTTATTTTTTGTGTATTAAAGATTATATATAGTTGCTGAATGTTCTTTGTAAATAAATCTGTGACTTGCGTAAATATAGATGCAGCGTTTTTGTAATTATACAAAGAAATCCCACTGCCCCCCTTAATCAGTTATTTAAATAACTGTATAATTTTAATGATAAACTATGCAAAGCTCAATGACAATAAAAATTAAAGCACACTCTACATGGAGATTTTGAGAACTGTTTAACGGGAGAAATATGTTTCCACGTAACTGAAACAAAACAAAAATGCATGTAGGTCGGTAGTTTAATGAAGCCAAACACAAGAATCATAAAATATTTGATAAAACGAGAGGTCAATCATTACAATGCAATCACCCGAAATCCGCCTCGACAATACTGTCTGCATTTCAAAGATAATGGCTACGTCTCCAAGATCACCGAGCCACTGATTAAAATATTGACTAATTTCTGTCGGTAAAGTGACTCAGTGAAATCTGTTTTCATCACCATATGTTCATAAAAATATTCCGTGTTATTCTGTATCGTACTCCTCTCATCTCGAATTCCCAGAATTGAGTGATAGTTATTTCTGCGTTGGCTGGCCATGGCAAAGTCTGTTAGTCCCACTATTTAGAAATGTTCTACAATCAACCACAGCCAGATGCTTCTGTTGGTTTAACACATGTTGGATTATAGAGAGTAAATTTTTTAGAAAGCCTAGCATTAAATAGAAGATTTTATTATTACATAATTAGTAATATTAATAATTCAAGTATATAAAAATATAAACAAAACAGGAAGAAAATAGAAACAGAAATCTCGTATCCGGTAAAAACAAATTAAATTAATTGATGTTCCGAATATTTAAAGATAGCGCCTTATTATAAATGTGCCTAATTTTTTTTCAGCAAACTAAAAACATGGATTTTGATTACGGTATAGTTCGTGAAGTTTAAATATTAAAATTATTATGATTGTTAATTAATTCCTTTAATGTTTCTTATAACAAAACTTCGTGAGCCGCCACAAAGCCGTGCTTTTAGCTAGTAAAATATCTCGATTCCATTCATAATGAAATATTGAAAGTTCATATTCTTTCAGCTAAACAGCATATTCCAGCAGTAATGAAACATGCATTTGGAAGCTGTGTAAACTGAAATTAAGACAAAATGATCTTTTAACAGTAATGGCGCCCAGCATAGTCTGGTTAAAAAATAACGTCCTACTAGAAAGTCGATGTAATTTTTTTTTTGTTCATATTTTTTCATCCTGCTGTCAATAACTAACAAAATTGTAAATTTGTTGTCAATATGTTGCAAGTTATTTGACGTGATAAGAAACTTTCATACATCTACGAAGACGTTTCAGGATAAACTACTACCTTCATAAACAATTCAGGGAATAGCTTAGCAACCTTGACTGTAAACTACATTAAAACAAATAGGTCAGCATTCTCGTTGCGTCTCTTCTTATAACACAAAAAGGGAATTTTAGGTTAATTGAATCAATTCAATTGCAACTTTATTGAAATATTTTACAGGATAAAAGCGTAGCGATATGTACATGAGGGTACTATGTAGTATCCATAGCTGTGTGGTGAGTCGATGCTGGTGTAGGTTGCCAGCCGAAGAAACTTGTAGTCAGTGGCCATCACGTGGTCGTCTTCAGGGTTCCAGTCACAGCTGTTTAATAATAAGGCAATATATTATAGTACAGCCACTTAAAAGTTCATATTTCTATAAATGTGTTCTTATGTCATATATCATTCTCCCCAACTGACAAATTAATACATCAGGCATGTATTTCATAGCTCTGAATGAATTAGGATTTATTTTATCTGACTAAAGTCATAAATTGTTATGTATTTTTCCAATTATGCCACCAAAGAGGACCAACCCATTAAGTATTACATGAAGTATTAACCAAAATTACAATAAGCGATGTTTTTTTTAATCAGTATTGTATTAACATATGTGAACAAGAGGGAATTCCGTGGATATGTTATATCATAGCCACAGGATGATAGTTTCAGGTTGGAATGATATTGTGTATCCGTAATAAAACAAGAATTCAGAATTGTAAACTGTTCTTAGCATTCATCTTTGACCCTTACGCCGTTAGTAACCTCGTGATGGGACTGACCTTGATCGTTGGGTAAATACTAATTATAATTGAAAGGATTATTTTAGAATGAGTACTTTGAGCTGACTAATGTATCAGCTCGTTCTTTGGTGTCATTTACATGTTGTGAAGCACAGCGTTAATGCCTCTCTTAGAGAAACATTAAACAATGAATTGTGTCAGTTGGATGTTTAAAAATGTATGAGAACACTGAAAAGATCGCATGTGATCTTCAAAGGGATTAGTAATACCAGTTACAGATACTTCCCTGAGAATTACTGATTTAAAACTATAGCCAGAAAGGAATCAGAGTGAAATGGAATCATGGAGACCTGATATTTTATTATTATCTGATGCGCTGCGGGAAATTGAGATGAAGAAACTCAGGGATTGTTTCTTGAAACTCAGCAATTGTGATAAATTGTAATCACTTTACCATATGAATTTCTCACACTTTGGTATTGTTGTGTACAATTCCTATCCATTGTCTGCCATCCACACCATTGTGATGGACATCAACAAAGCAGAGGTACGCCCAATCTTTCTCACCACTCTCTGACGGAAATTTCAATAAGCGAACCTTATATTTAAATTCAATCGAGATTGTAAAGTAATAGTAGCAATATCCAGTTCCAAAATAGAGAGTGAGTCTACAGCACTGAGAGAGAACATTAATTTCTTTGTACTAGTCAAAGGATTTGGATCCGTAATAACCAGAGGACCTTCAACTAATGAATACCATTAACTCATATCTTAACCTTGCTGACTTCTCGACAACATTTTCTGCAGATGTGACGTAGAGCTTCTGGGATCTTTTATAACATACCCGCAGTGCATACCTTGTGCAAACGGTTGCAGACTGACTTTGTACTTTTACTTCACGATGCTTCGATTATAATGTCTCGTGATCCGAGGTCAACAGAAAACATGTTAATTATCCGTCTGGGAGATTCATCATGTCATTATGAATTAAATAACTATATTAATTTAACAATATTAAAATTATACTAAATAATTATTTTCTTGGAAATTTAATTGGACCTGCAATCAAGCTCCGCATTTGATAACACATTTTTTTTTTTTCACAGTGTTGTTTAAGAGCCCACCAACGTATTTATCTTACCAAACAATCAAAGACTTCGCGTAGAATGACTGCCGATAAGATTATTATATCTGCTTCACCAATAGAGTAATAAACAACGCAGTCGATATTGAAAACTTCACCTGTATCGTTTTATATAGGGAAATAATTTTATGTTTCATTTAATTACTTTCACTAAAGGACATAGTTTGACTGCAGGAAGTACAGTATTTAGGTGATAACAACAAGAATGAAGAACAGGGCGGACATAGGCATATCACTTAGAGGGGAGCAACTAAATAGAGTGGAATGTTTCAAATATTTGGGAAGTTGTATTGAAGAAAATGGAGGAAACAGGATGGAAATAAACGAAAGAAGAAGATGTGCAGATGGATTTTTTAAAAGTATTAGAAGCCTGGTATGGAGTAGGGATGTCCCACAAAAGAGTAAAGAGGCAATATATAAAACATATTTTGTACCAATTTTAACATATGGAGCAGAAACATGGGTGATGAAGGAGAGAGACAAAGGGAGGGTACAATCGGTAGAAATGAAATTTCAGAGGAGTAGAGTGGGAGTAACAAGAAGAGAAAGAATAAGGAATGAGAAAATCAGGGAGATGATAAAGGAAGAACCGCTACAACAAAGAATTGAAAAATCTAGGCTACAGTGGTACGGGCATGTAAAGATAATGGGAGAGGAGAGGCTACCAAGGAAGATTCTGGACATGGAGCTGAAAGGGAAGAGGCCTAGAGGAAGACCGAGGGACAGATGGATTAAAGGCGTTAAGAAATGTGAGGAGGAAAGAGGAGGAAATTGGGCGTCAGTGGAAGAAGAGAGATGGTGGTTAGACAGGAAGCGCTGGCGAGGCTTTTCTTCCCAGCAGACCCGGCCAGTGGCTGGAAGCTGTCCTAGATGATGATGATGATATATGTCTTCTGAAATTTGTCAGTGTTACTGCGCTACACTGTTGTACTGACCTGAAGTAGTCTACTTGTCGTCGGCGCCTGAGTCGGACTCCTGGGACGAGTCGTCGTCACTGCGCCTGAAACAACAGCAACCAGCCTCTCACCAACCGCAACTGTCTGTCTTTATCATCATAAACAATCTACCCTTGGTGGTTTTATTACAGGTTTGGTTTCAATTAACACTCCCCGCATTAAATTATATTACAATGGACTTGAACAGAATTCTTATGCGCTTTAATATATTTTTCAGATATGAATATCACAAGTGACTGGCAATAGAAAACTGAAACAATCCATGCTGATTGGGGTCTCTTCAGCGAGCTAGGACATTGTACACTAGAATATTTAGGACAATGAGTCCATTAACCATGAAAGATGCACATGTTCAAAAGAAGATACTTAACATACACTTGTCTTTATAGCGAAAAATATACGATATTCGATGTAACAAATCTTCATGGATAAGTAGAACCTGAACAATTCTAACATACAATTTTACGTCACATTTTCACACAGGAATATTACGTAAAATGCTATTTTTGAATAGCTGACTTTTACAAATACCCTTTGGTTTATTTAGAATGATTTTCCAGCAGTAAGACTTAATATCAGAGTAAATTAAGAGATAATTAACGTTATGTACAGGGTGTTTCAAAAAGGACTTTACAACTTTGAAAATTCATATAAATTTTATGAAACAAGGTACAGAGCTGGTTTTGGTGTTGTTTTAAAGGAAAACACTTCAAGTTTTGACTCGCGTAGTCCGCTAGTGCCTAATCGCACCGCACAAGCGCTAGCGGCAGTTACGTTAAAGATGGCTGCCTTCACTGGACCCGAGCGTGTTAGCTGTGTGTTTTGGTTTGAAGAATCCAAGTCTGCGACAACAGTTCAGCGTAATTTTCGTACCAAGTACGCTAAAGATCCTCCTAGTAGGCCTACAATTTATGAGTGGCATAGATGTTTTGTGGAAACAGGGTGCTCAGTAAAACATAAAAAATCCTCAGGTCGTCCAAGCACATCTGACGAGGTCGTTGAGCAAGTGAGAAAAAGTTTTGTCAACAGCCCTACGAAATCGACCCGGCGTGCATCTCGTGAGCTGCAAGTCCCACATACGACGGTTTGGCGTGTGTTGAGAAAACGTTTGCATTTGAAACCATACCGATATTCGCTTTTACAAGCAATTAAAGATACTGATAAGATTGTACGTAGGAACTTCTGTGTGGATATGTTAAATCGAGTGGATGATGATGAACATTTCTTGCACAACATAATCTTTTCTGACGAGTCAACTTTTCACTTAAGTGGCAAGGTTAACATACATAACTGTAGGATTTGGGGCAGTGAAAATCCACATGAAACATTGCAACATGTTCGTGATAGCCCTAAAGTGAACGTTTTTTGTGCGTTGAGCAAGAGGAAAATGTACGGCCCCCTTTTTTTCCAAGAGAGAACCATCAACGGGATAGTGTACCTTGATATGTTGCAACAATTTTTGATACCATAGATCGATGAGGATGACCGAGGACGAAAGGTTTTCTTGATGCAAGATGGCGCAGCACCACACTATCTGACTGACGTCCGGGATTTTCTCAATGACCGCTTTCCAGGTCAATGGATTGGCCGTGATGCGCCAATTGCATGCCCCCCCCCCCCCGTTCCCTGACACCGCTAGATTTTTTCTTCTGGGGTTTCATAAAAGATATGGTGTACGTACCTCCTTTGCTGGCCACTCTACCTGAACTTAGAGCAAGAATTTACGCTGCTGCTGAGCAAGTTACACCTGAAATGCTAGTGCGAGTCTGGGAAGAAATCGACTACCGATGGGATGTCTGCAGGATAACCAACGGAATCCACATAGAAGATCCTTAGTTTAAAGTAAAAAAACTTGAAGTTTTTTCCTTTAAAACAACACCAAAACCAGCTCTGTACCTTGTTTCATAAAATTTATATGAATTTTCAAAGTTGTAAAGTCCTTTTTGAAACACCCTGTATTATTATAC
Source organism: Vandiemenella viatica (assembly GCA_031002005.1). Classification (NCBI taxonomy): domain Eukaryota; kingdom Metazoa; phylum Arthropoda; class Insecta; order Orthoptera; family Morabidae; genus Vandiemenella; species Vandiemenella viatica. The sequence goes on along the minus strand of JARYHS010011408.1, from coordinate 63,133,004 downwards.
ATTTCTACTGTGAGATAATCCCTGAAAAGAGACACAAAGTTTCGTAAATGCCTTCCATTCTCAATTTGTAACACAATATCATAATATTCTGCTTCTTTCGGAAAGACATCATGACTATAATATAATTAAAGATTACAAGATTTCACAGTTAATTTCAGGTGATCTCAATCTATCAAGGATTACCACAGAAAATCAGTGGAGTATATCTTCAATCAAAAATTTCTATTGACAAGTTTTATTTGTATAAATTTATAAAGAGAACTTTCAATAAATAGCTGAATAGTTCTTCATTTTACTGCTACACACCCACAATTCGTGCATCAGTTTTCGTTCTCAATAATTTAATGAAAGTCGTGGAAACAAACCGAGATTAAAAATAATAATTTTTAATTAACCAATTAAAAATAACAATTTGGATAGAAAATAACAGAAATAATTGACAAACATAGTATATAATAGTGTTGTATGATTTCTTTAACTGCAATTACCATAATTTAGATATATATTTATACGCAGGGAAATAAAGACACTATACTATTCCAACCAAATACAGCATTTATGTAGAGATAAACAGATCTTCAACTCACCTTTGTCTCCGCCCGTTTTTTGACTGGTCATTGGTCCTAGAACGAAACATGACACTTTTCGTTAGACACGGCATAGAAATGTTAACAATATTCAGATGTATGGGTACTGTATTCAGATAATATGCGGAAGACAATTCAAGCGGCTTTATACGGAATTGTGCAGTTTATCCGTCAAACAGTTCTCATAACCAATATCCTTTAATTATTTTACTGACACGAACTAAATACTGAACTATTTCTTGTTTTAAAGGATCAGTAGGTAGCCATATCTAGTAATATCTACTTAGTTCACGTTAGTAAAATTATTAAAGTATAATAGTTATGAGACCGTGTGATGCATGAAACGCATATAAAAATTAAATAAAAAGAAAATAACACATGATAGCTCAACTTAAGGTTGTAAAATTATTCAAATGAAAAACTTTTGACGCAGATCCATTGTGAATCAGTTGCAACAAGCAAGCAAGGCGGAAACATCCTTCACACATTATAGGAAAATTTAGTGAGTAGCCTATTATGGAACTGCGTTGCGCAGTACACTCACCTGCTAGGCTTCTGCTCGCCGTGCTGATGTCCGCTCCTGAAAAACATACAAACATAGTCACAACGCTGCTACAGTGACATTCTCATTTCCGTTTCGTAGAATTTCTTTTTTAAGCGCTACAACCCCATAGAGAGAATTGGTGTAGCTTAATAAAAAACTGTTAAGTTTGATCGGGTAGTTGACATTCAGAACTATATGCTTTGTTCAAATGCTCACAAAATCATTACATTACTTACTATTACAGAAGTGACTATTATGGACTATTAGCTGATTTACACGGCGTTGATCGGGTCTTGATTTGAAACCTCTAATGTTTTATACGGTTTGTTCGGATTGTTGTAAACATTTTGCTTAAGTAGGATAAACGGGGAGAGGGGTTGGGTGTTTGGAAACCAAATTTAGACAGTATTTTGCTCTTTGTTTCAAACTAGAATCATGTAAAGTACCATCGAAATTGAATAAAAATTGCGGATTTTTATAAAGAATTTTTTTTCAAAAAACTTAACAGTTTCACGTGTAAATTTCGCTTCGGGGTGGTGGGGGGAGTAAGGAGGAGAGGGATATGGTTTTGTAAACAAAAATGTGATCAGTATTTTCAAGTTGTTTTAAAGTTTACGGGTACAAAGTTTCATTGAGATTGGGTAAAAGCTGTGGATTTGCAAAAAGAATTTACAACAGTATATACACACATCCATTTAAATATACATTTGTATAAAGATTACAGTACAATGGAGCAGGAAGAACTTTCGGTAGGCAATATGTATATGGAAGAGAATGATAAACTTCACCCAACACTCACCAAAGTTTAAGGGAGGAGGCCAACAGCAACAAAACAACACACGACACAAATGGTGAGTGTTGGGTGTAGATTAACTTCTAGATATATATATATAGGGTTTCCAAGAATGAAAAGATCCTTCAGCCGCACATAGGTAACATCATGTCCTACTATATAGGCCAAAATTTTATGTTAGATATTATATTTCCAAATATTGATTTTTAAAATATTTTTTCAAAACATATAACTTTGTTCAGTTTATTCCATACGATTTCTACAAATTAAGACTTTTTGAACCCTGTTTTTTTTTTTTTTAATTTACCCAAAGATATTTTATTCATCTAAAAGAATGTTTTTCCCTTAAAACCTTAAAAAAAAAACTTATAAAAATATTCAATACTTCTTTTTATACTTCTTTTAAAATGATTGTTTTATGGTAGTTCAATCTCCTAAAGAGACCATTTTGTATTTTAAACATGTAGTAAAAAAATTGCTATGGTGTGCATGCAAATAATAGACAGAATAAATGCAAGTAATATTTTATTATTTCGTTAACTATAAAAAATGTTCACAATGGCACCATTTGCTCTTAAGTATACCCTAAATCTTTTGATACATGATCTTTTTATTCGACGAGCCTAACCTTTGCGGTTAATGTGTTCCGCGGCTGTTTTTATTTCCTCGCCCGGCTGTGAAATCGAAGTTACTTCCGTCGCGTTTACATAATATTTTTTACGTTTTAAGAAAAAGAAACATTGTTTTAAATGACTCAAACATCCTTGAGTAAATTAAAAAACAAAACAGGGTTCAAAAAATTTTAATTTGTAGAAATGGCATGGAATAAACCGAACAAAGTCACTAGTTTCGAAAAATATTTAAAAAAAATCAATATCTCGAAAACGGTGAGACTTTAACTAAAATAAAGTTTTGTCATATAGTAGGACATGTGCGGTTGCAGGATCATCCGTTCACTCCTCGACACCCTGTATATATATATAATCATCAGGTACATAAAGGTATTATCAAGCGTTAGAATGCGATTGGACGGTTAAAAATTTTGGAAAACGTATTACGTCAGAGAAGTTATCTGGAGAGTGGAATGTTTTGAATTGGCCCACCTGCGTGACTCGCCTCGTCGCTCCTCTGCAGCCCGCCTGCAACACAAACCACTATGTGAGCCAGGGCTGCCAACACTAGCAGTCGCTACGCACTGCACTCACCCACACACTGACCTGCTGCGACCCTTGGAGCCTTCAGACTTCTTCTCCTCTGACGAGTCGTCGTCGTCGTCATCATTATCGTCGTCATCGTCTCCTTCCGCCGACCTGCGACGCACAACAGACGATCGTCAGAAACCAACATTTCTCGAGTATTGCAGGCATAGTTTATAATTGCGTTTTGCCTTTTGCATTTTTCCATTCCTGCTTTTAGGCCTCGACAACTGAGAACAACATATTCTTAGGGGAATTTCGTAGTACCATTAGAACAGATGTAAAATATTATTTGAAACGAATCTGACTTAACGAAATTACAAATTTGCCCAGTACATACAGGTGAGAGAGACAAAGAAATAGCTTCATAATATCAAATCATTTGAGTAATGTACCTCTTTTCTTGAAGAAAACTTTACGCTTAAGTCAATATTCAAGATTACACTGGCCTGAAAAGTTCTGAGCCTACACCACAGGTGAAGTACAAGCTGTTAGTACTTTGCCCAGTGATTTATATCCTTTGTAGGACAATAGTGTGAGGCTCCGCAAACCCGTAACTGAGAGGCTAAGGACGAGTTGGCCTACAACAAGCTGAATAACCAAGATACTGTCTCCATTCAAAGGACGGGTTATCTAAGCCAATTATTTACTACTATTTAAAACCTCACAAAATAGTTTCGTGGAAAGGACCAGTTAAAATGAAAAATCGTAACATTACAAAATTCTGACTGTGACAGAACACGAAACTACTGATTAAAAAAATAATAAAAAAATAGATAAAATAGAAAAATAAATAAAAAATAAAATAAAACCTAGGTTTTGCAGCGGAAATTGCCGAAAGTAATGCAAGACAACCTAATTATAAATAGGTTTCAGAGAACTGAAAATTTCTGTATGTGGTCGAACGGTTGGATAGATGGAATGTGTCACCGGGGTACTGCTAACATAGGGAATATTAACACCGAAATGAGAAAAGGAATAACTATCATAGAAAATATAGAGTAAACGATATGTCATAGAGAGAGAACGTCATGAATAACAGAGGACGATGCCGGCATTCAGCAGAAGGTGAAGAAAGAGGAGATTTGAAAGAAATGCGAATATTTAAGTGGGGATAATTGGTTTATAGAGAATGGTGATTAATACATTTTAAGAAGATTTACAATTAGCAGTTAACTGATGGCTTCGACATCTTTGTTCGTATCCGAGAATTTTACAGACCACAACGAAACGGAAAATAACGTGTATTCAATTTGAGACGATTACAGACCGTGGAAAAATGTAAGAATTAAAATTAATTGTAATGATTACTGCAACAAACAACATAGTGCTCTGATATAGCCTATCCCTCGAAACATAAATCCAATGCTGTACGATATGACGAAACTGTAGCCTAGGTCTTAAATACATCATACTATTAACGGAAAAAACAGCCTCCGTATGAACCCTATCGGAAAGTGAATTTTCACAAAAATCGTAGCCAAATACAATTATAAAATTAAAATGATTTCCAGGCCACGAAAAAAATAAAAACTATGAATAACCCGCATGTAATACTAGTTCTGCATATTCAGAATTTGCTAAAGGAAGACTTACTTCAATCTGTCGAAGTGAACGATGAAGTGTTTTCCTGTATAAAAATCTAGAAAGATTTCTTCTTTTCTTCTCCCCACGGATGAAGTGTAGGCAAACACAACATTGTGAAAATGTCATACGCATACGACCTTTCTTGTACAAGATCAAGTAACAAAAAGTGTTGAAACAATAACTTCATGTAGCTGAAAGACCATCTGTCTTTGTTTCTAATATTTGTATTTGTTATCATGGGACAAATACTGCCTGTCTCTTGACTGCGACTGTTTAAATATGTTATAAAAAATTAATATAGGAATTTGCGAGCTTAAGATAAATTTTGGGGTTTGTATGAACAAAACTGCATTCACCATCACTGTCTCTCGACTGTCGGTTCAATAGAGCAACTACAATGAGGAAGCTACTTCGAGGATGTTATATTCGCTTACTGAAATACTCTTTCTGTATTTTCAACGGTAGTAAATTGTCAAGCAGAGCAGATATTAGAAACGTATTTCACTCGTATATTCTGTCCCAGTCGGAGTTCTTTTATTTGCTATGGCTGCCGTACTGGCACCTAGAATATTTTCGTCAAAGGATTAAATGTTTTTTAAATGAATAGTGAGTAAAAAGATAAAATACTGGCTCAAGACATTTTGGAATAACGGAACTGCTATAAGGCTCAGGTACAGTAGAGTCAAGGTGGGAAGAGTTCAAGGAGATAATAAGAAAGGGGGGAAAAATTTATTCCAAAGCAGAAAATAAAGAGAAGTAGAGAACCTATTTACTGTATTAGGGAAGTGAGGAGGTTAAAGAGGTTGGTAAGAAAAGGACCTAGCAGAGTTAAGAGACAGCTGGGTAGTAGGGAATATTTAAAACAACTAAACAAGGACTTAATAACAGGAAAGAAAATGACTAAAGATGGGTTTATGAAGAGTATTGTCAGTGCAGGAGGACCATTGACTGATGCATCTAGAAATTTCTATGGCTATATCAGGAAACTGAGGGGAAGGGAGGGTGTAGAGACACTTATAGATAAGGATGGAGAAGAAGTTACTGACGATTTGAGAAAGGCAGAGATTTTAAGTATCTGGTTCAGTGAAAGCATTAGCGACAATGAATCAGAAACAGTAGGGTCTAATTCGGAGAACGAGCTTAACAACACAATTAGAAATGACGATAGTAAAAAATTTGATATCCATCCTGAGGAAATCATGAAGGAAATAAGAAAACTGAAAAAACATAAAGGGGCTGGTGAAGATAATATTACTACAGATATCTTAAAGATAGCCGGATGTGACATTGTACCTTATCTTGAAATATTATTTAAATTGAGTCTAGACACTTGCTGCTTACCACAGGGCTGGGAAAGTGCAATAGTAGTACCGGTACATAAGGGAGGGGTGAGAAATACTGTTGAGAATTACTGGCCAATCAGTTTGACATCAGTGGTAGGTAAATTAATGGAAAGATTGATATGCAACCACATCAGAAATATATGTGAGGAACGTAAGTGGTTTTCAAGCAGGCAACATGGTTTCAGGCAAGGATATTCATGCGAATCTAAGTTGGTGGGATATATGCAAGATATTTCAGATGAAATAGACAAGGGAGGCCAAATTGATAGTGTAGCACTAGATCTGTCTAAGGCGTTTGACAGAATAAGCCATAAATTGGTAGTAAATAAGGTAAAAACCATTGGAGTGGATACGAAAATCATCTGCTGGGTAGAAGAATTTTTAAAAGGTAGAAAACAGAAAGTTAGGGTAGGAAATGTAGTATCAAAAGAAGTTGAAGTAAAAATGGGTGTGCCACAGGGTAGCGTATTGGGACCATTGCTATTCATTATTCTAATGAATAATTGTGTTGAATGTTTACTATCTGAAATTAGATTGTTTGCAGATGACATAATGCTGTATAAAAGAATCAAAACGATAGAGGATTGTAAACAGTTGCAGGGTGATCTGGACAGGATATCTAATTGGGTTGGTAAACATGGAATGAAGATAAATGCAAAGAAGAGTCAGTTTATTAGATACACAAATAAAAAACAAAAGGTTAATTATGAATATAAGGTGGGGAAAGAATTGCTTGCTGAAGACTTGAAATCTAAATATCTTGGAATTACTTTTGATAACAAACTTAACTGGGCAGGACACATAGGACAGGTGGTAGGAAAAGGTTTCAAAGTTCTGCACTTGTTGGAGAGAGTGATGGGGTGATGTACGAGAGAAGTCAAGTAATTGGGTTACAAAACTTTGGTCAGACCATTGCTCGAATATGGTAGTGTAGTATGGGACCCTCATTTTACGTATCAAATACAGGAGTTGGAGAGGGTGCAAAGAAGGGCTGCTAGATTTTTTCTGGAAATTATCGCAGAATGCAATCAGTGAAGGATATGATAAAGGAGCTGGAATGAGATTCACTGCAAGACAGGAGGAGGATGAGGAGGGTCATGGGAGTGTACAGGGCATATACTGGCGATGAGGCATGGAAAGATATTGCAATAGGTATGAAAAGTAGTGCATGGAAGGGAAAAGATGACCATGACCACAAGCTGGCACTCGATTTCAGGCACAATGGTGTGGGAAGATTCTCTTTTTTAGGTAAGGGTGTCAGGGATTGGAATGAGTTACCAAGAGAAATGATGAATAATTTACCGAAAACTTTGAAGGAATTTAAAGATAAAATTTGTAGAGGGCAAATGTAGGTAGGTGCAGGATAGGGGGAAGATGGGTGTGTAGGGAAATTGCCACCGGAGCCTGTGCTCCATTGCAATTAAATTAAATTAAAATAATTATCTAGTGATTATATTCAATAATTCATCCCAATAACCATATCTCGTTGTTTTTTCCACAACAAATAAGAAATAAACCATTAAAAGCAGTAAAAACATATATAAGACATACGTTGAATTGCAGTTAAATACGGACTGTTCACTTTTTCCTTTTATCTATCGTTGCTAACACAATATAGTTAATCTCTTACTTCTTTGCAATACCTTGTAGAAATTAATTCTTAAAATTTAAAGTCTGATATGTGTTTGTTGATATAATTCCTCCTTATATCATATTTGGACTTTGAATTACAAATGTTTATTGGTTTGTGATGACTGGTGTGTTTCTGAGGTAACAGATACTCACCTCTTTTCCTCGCTGGACCCTGATTTGCTCTTGGGCGCGTCAGGTCTGAAAAAGAAGAAGGTATAATAACTTATATATTTATCGTGTTGTGAAATTAATATAAAGGAAAATATTTTCGGTTAAAATCTCACACGTGATTTTGAAAATCTAACATTTATAAACACTAGAGATACATACAATTTACAAACAGAAACAGTGACTTCACTGCAGAAAGACATTAAAAAAATACTGCGGTGTTATTAATTACCGACAATCAAATCAATGTAGTTCTGAAAACACCACTACAAGAGCGGGTAGCAATGGCGGATCCAGGGTAGGGGGTTAGGGGGCTCAAGCCCCCTCCTCAAAAGTATCTAGATCCACACCCGACACCGTAATTTTGGAGACCTTTTTTTCAGTTCTACTGATCTTTTAATGGCGGCATGACTATATTTACCCGACTCAAGCCCCCCACCCCAAACCAAATTCCGCTCAAGACCCCCTTCCCAACCTAAAATAATACTCAAGCCCCTCCCTAACCAAAATCCTGGATCCGCCACTGGCGGGTAGTATAACCAGATCACATCACAAAATCAATAAAATCTACCGTAATGTGACAAGTTAGTGACATCTGTTATAACAATTCTCATTTGATACTAAAATATTGGAGAGGTCTGGTGGTTCAGTGGTTAATACGTTTGACTGGAGATCGAAAGGTCCCCGGTTCGAATTCACTGACTTGGAGTGTATTCTCATAGGCCCTTAACCCGACCTTCACACCTGGCACAGCTTGTTGAGTAATGTGAAGTACGTTGTTAGATTTCACTTTAAACTGTAGGTTGCCAGGCTGGGGTGGGTTAGGTTACCTTTTGGAAGGTCATGTCAACCTTCGAGTTGAATACCAAGCAGAGCTTTTTTACTAAAATATTATCATCGTTGTTAATTGGTTATACAGCAGCTAGAAACCGCATATTTAATTTTAACATTATTTGTAAGACCATTTTTAACCTAACAGGGAATAAAATTAATGGATTTACTAACAAATAGACATTTCTCAAAAAGGTAAGATTATATAATATACGGAGTAGTGCAATAATTACAAGAATGCTATAAGAACAGTTTGTTATTAAACAGCATCACATTGACTGTTATCGACCAACTTAAAAATTTTACAGTCTTGTATTTTATACAAAGGAAATTATTTCCGTGTAGTAAATGCTGAACCACTCACTTGTTATCTGATTTCTCCGCTTCTGCTTTTTTCACTTCAGTCTTGTCTTTATTTTCGGCATCTTTCACTTCTGGCCTGAAACAACATTTTCCAGTAACAGTAATACTATCTTTCTCCTCTTATCTATGTATTGGTTGAAATGTGTTGCGGTACTGACGCTTTTTGAATTGTATTGCAGCAGTGCGTAATTATAGGGTGCTTTGCACTATTTTTAAAGCACTGTATGGCTGATTTACATTTGTGCCAGTGGCATGTAACAAGGGTTAGTGTTAACTTCTGATGGAGCGGGCTGATTTTCAGTTACCTGCACTTCAGTAATCTGTTTTTGAGGTATGATCTAACTGCAATATTGTGACAATTACTCAGTAAGGACTGACAAATGTGTTCCATGAATTATGTAGACATTTCCATGGCAGGGTCACATAGTATGTATTCAGATGCAGCCTTATAGGTATTAACCCAACGTTGAGATTACTCAGAGTCATTTGTTTTTGTCTGTAATGTCCGCCAAACTTTTAATTCTAAATCTGTCTGGTGCCAAAATCCCACATTTATGAATTTACACGTTTCCTTCAGAATAATATGCAAGTAAAATCTCGTTTCCTGATGAATTTTTTAGTCTGTGAAATATAACGGATACTAATTTAGAAAATGTCCCCCCGAAGAGTGAAGGAAAACTGGAAAATTGTTTTCGTTTACTTCAGAATATAAAAGGGAGGTTGAAAGAATTTTTTTTTTCCTTTTTACTGTTTTTTAGCAATAACTCTGTGAGTAGATCTGTACATAATAATGCTAGTTTTTAATGCAGTTTAAATTAAGTGTTGTTTGAGATAGGTCCGGCGCGATCTTCCCTTAGAATATGCATTTTGCCTAATTATACACGTACACATTAGAGTACCATATTAAAATGTGCAAGACTGACAGTATGTGTAGTACGTAATATTAATAGACATTAAATAAGTCTTTCATAACGCAACTGTGATTCTCTTATGACATTATTTCTGCACTTACTTAGCAGGATCTTCTTTGGCGTCCTTCGCAGCTCTGAAATAGACAAACATAGGTGTTAATAGAGATAAATAAGGTAACCGACTGCAGATTTCCCTCATTACACTATTCTTAGGCTTACTTGTCAGAATCTTCTTTGGTTTCCTCCGTAGTCCTGAAACAGATAAGTGTTAACAGAGTTAAGTAAGCCAGACAAAAGTTAATGGTAGTAAGTGTTTTCCTTATGACAGTGTTCCTGTACTAACTTGGCAGTATCTTCTTTGGCGACCGTCGTAGGTCTGGAACAGAAAAACACAAGTGTTAACAGAGATAAGTAAGTCCCACGTAAGGTAAATGTGACTTCTGTTTCCTTTACGACAGTATTTTGATACTTACTTCGTAGACTCTTCTTTGGTGTCCTTCGTAGCTCTGAAACAAACAAACACATGTTGTTTAGTCAAAGATGACACCAACATTCTAAAAGTTATATTTGAAGACGCGAGTGCAAACACTGAAATTTTGAGAATAAGACTAGAAGAGTGGGGAGCATAGATAACATCTAACACACGGGAGTAATCAAAGGCTCTCTGTTTTAGGATTCGACGACACCAACAGGTGGGAGAAAAAGCAAAACTAGTATTCGTTAATAGACCGAATGTTAAGCTCTGTACAGTCTTTGCACTTTGTTTATCTCAACACAGATATGCCTGATATGGATCAGAAGTCGATCCATATCTTCTTTTACGTGTGAAAATTTCTATAAAAATAGACATACATCTATGAATTTGTTCTACTTGAAACACCATTTGTCAGAATAAGTTAACAGCCACTCAGAATGCAGTCTATACACCGACTTGAAACCAAAATCTTTCGACCCCAAATAATTCACCAACAGTTGAGTCACAGTGCCCGTCATTTAGTTGTAAGAGACATCCATCGACTTAACTACATCTAACTTGGAAGTTATGTTCGATGAAATAATTCAAGTGAAAATCACGGTCGATTATTAATAAAAATGACTGTTACTTGAATGAGTATGTGGTGTTTGGGACGTCGGCATGAGTAGCCAGATACTAGGCTGTCTGCGTTTAATAATAGTTCTAACTTCAATTCCAATTTGCAATGAATCCCGCTTTAAAACACCACTTTGGAACTAGTATATGTCCGTACTCTTCCGAGACTATTTAATTTCTCCACCATGCACAATAAATGGTTTCTATTTTTAAATTTTTAAAGTATATATATAACATAGAACCATCTGGCGGAGAATCGATGTACTCACGTTTCGTCCGCTGGGGCGCTGCTAGCCAGGAGGCAGACTGCAGCCAATGTCGCCAACAACTAAAACACAAAACACAGGATTCTTATTAAAAAAAAAAAAAAAAAATTATTGAAACCTTACAAAATTTCTACATTACAAGATTAAAGTTTCATAATACACTCTACGTTACAGAAACACAGAAACATCAATATGAGTACTCTGGTCAAATGAATGGCTGAATATATGCGTCATCAAGATTGGTCACGGAGAAAAAGTCCATATGCTCCAAAGTGTTATTTTAAGTGTGGATAAATAATCTTCTAGATCCTTAGGTTTTTTTTTTTATTAGAATATTGTTCACTGCTTTTCCTAATACCCAAACCAGTGAGTTATGTTTTTCTCGTGGTATGGTCTTGATGTCTGGTCGTATTAGAATCTCGCATGTAACCTCAGATGGAGAAGTTGCCGTTGCATGCTTAGTCCAATTCCAGATAAGTGCGGCCTTTCCACAAGTAAAACGATGAATTAGTGTGTCAGTATTCCCACATGTATCACACCTATCTGTAGATTTTATATGGATTCGAAATAATATTACATTTGTAGGTACAGTGTTATTGACAACTTTGTACCACACGGCTTGAATTTCGGATGGTAGCACTTTAAGAAATATGTTAGACCAGTGGTTCCCAATTATTTTCTCCCGAGTACCACTGCAAGAAGGAGCTCAACCGCGCGTACCCCTTACAGCTGAAATGATAAATAAATGAATTCGTTCATCCCAGTAGAGTGCTTCTCACAACCACAGGATTACAATAATATAATTGAAAGAAACACAGTTTATCTTAAAAAATATTTGGGTGATAGTAATGTTTCTTTTGGCTGATAAAAGTGGATTTTTTTCAATTATTTTAGTGATCACCTTAGCCAAGAGACTAACGCGCGTACCCCCTGAAGAAACCTCACGTACCCCTGGGGGTACGTTTACCACTAATCGGGAACCACTGTATTAGACCATACGTTTCGCCAATTTGTTTCTACGAATTTTGATTCAACAATGTTTTTGCGTCCTTCAGATGTCAAAGTTTTGTATAGGTCGTTGGTTGTTACAGGTAGTTTATCTTTTCGGGCTGATGTAATATAACTTGGTTCTTGACAATAGAATCTTATATATTCGAAGGTCTTGTCAATAAGAGCTATATTTACAGGCGGATCTATACTGGGTGGTTTGTAGTAATTGATAATTTGTGACGTTATAGTGTTTTTATTTCTCTGGATGTTATTCATAGCTCGTAAGAAAATAGCCCTTGCTTTGCAGTTAGCGTCCATTAGACCAAAACCACCTCTTGTTGTTGGTAATGTCAGTGTTTGAAAATTGACTCTAAATAATTTGCTCTGACATAAGAACCAAGATGTGGCTCGTTGAACATTCTGAATTATTTCTCTGGGAGGCGGAAGCACTTGCGCTATGAAATTTAGTTTCCCAAGTACAGCCAAGTTAATTAGTTTTGATTTTTGAATTGCTTTAATTTGTTTGCTTCTCTGAAGTTGTAACGTTACCCTGGTACGATCAAAACATTGCGCCAGTTAACTGTGCACATTTTACGAGGGTCGGGCTCCAGAACTACGCCCAGTGAATTGTGCGTATATACTTGTTCCGAATCCTGCATATCTGTGTTAAGTTGGATTCCCGCTCCAATATGAGCTGATTTAGTCATGTTAATTACAGTGTCACTCGCAGTGCTGAATAAATTTAATTGCTCTCGAATTATATCCAAGTCTTCCTCGTTGGTAATGTAAAACCCTATATCATCGGCATAAGCTTTTCCCTTGGAGAGTTATTCCATTGGTCAGGTTATAAATTGACCACAGTAAGGGTTCAGTGTAGAATGCGAAAAGAATCATTGAAAGTGTACATCCTCGGCCCATAATTAAATATTTCGACAAAAAACCGTTAACTGAAATTCTTGTTTTTGCGTTAGTTATTAATTTTCTGATAGCAGAAACTAAAACCTGTGGCATATCCATGGTTTCTAACAGAAATTCATGATCGACACGATCAAATACCTTGTGAGAGTCCAGGAAGAAAATTCCCGCCTTTAGTTTTGAATGTGCTTCCAAAGCTACCACTTCACTATATTCCAATAGAGCCTGTTGAATGCCACGGTATGGTATAAATCTTGATTGGTAAGTTCCGAAAATTTTCTATAAAAAAAGGAACTATTCCTCTTTTAAGAATGCGCGCCAAAATCTTATAATCAGAATTTAGAAAAGTAATTGGTCTGGTTTTTTTTATGCCATTAGTGATAGGTGTTTTGGGGATTAGTACCAGAACACCTTCACCGAAAGCATCAGGTAAATGATCGAGGTACCAGATTTCATTAAAAATCTCGATCATTTTTCTCGAAATGATCTTCCAGTAACACCTATAAAATTCAAGAGAGAGATTGTCTATTCCTGGTGATTTCCGTAATTTCCTGTCCATCAGAGAAAGTTCTGCCTCTTTGAGTGTGATTCGACCAGATAAGCTTTCTCTTTCAATGTTGTTTATTGAAATAATAGGAAAATTCAGTTTGGTATTTATATATTCACGTTAGTTGGTATAGTTTTGTAGAAATTTGAAAAGTTATTCCAGATGGATAATGAGATATGAGTTTGGTTGATAACCCTAACATCCTCCGGAGATGTGATCTTTGTGATAAGTTGTGATTTCTTTCTTTTTATCGCTTTAATAAAGTGATAGAGCGAGGCTTTTTCCCCTTCAATCACATCAACAGTGTCGGTATTAGAAAATAGAGTTTCAATTTTTAATGCTTGGAGCTGTGTTATTTTCGCTTTGAATTTTTTTACTATCACCAAATCTTGAACGGTGTGGTTTTCTTTATTATATAATTCTCTCAGACCCTTGAAATTATATTCCATGGTGCGATTTGACCAAAGATTTTTCCAACGAAAATATGCCATGATCGTTTGCCTGATTTTGAGTTTGGCATAGGAAAGCCACCAAGCCAAATTAGAATTGTAATTCTGACAATGGTTGATGCACGACAACCAGGTCTTGATAACGAGCTATTCACATTCTCTGTCCTTTAGCAGAGAGATATTCAGTTTCCAGAAACCCCTACCACGAACGAGTCTATTTGGAGACATCTTGAAACGGCAAACATAAGCACAATGGTCGGAGAAATTTAATGGAGCAATATCATCACTACTTACTGAGGATATTAGGTTATTAGCAGCATATTTTCTGTCCAATCTACTTTTTGATGTGGAAGTTATGTGCGTAAAACAAAGCTGATTTCCATGTAATGTCCTGAAGGTTTCACTCAGCCCAATACTAGCCACCATCATTCCTAGCTCTGTACAGAAGTTGGGGTTGGGACTTTGATCCGTACGGTCTAAGACAGAATTGAAATCACCTCCTGTTATTATTCTAGATGGCTTTTTTCGCAATAAATATGGAATTTCTGTTTTAAAGAAAGCTGCTCTTTCCGCCTTTTTATTTGTACCTGACGGAGCATAAACGTTAACGCCACATGTATCGTTAACATAAAGAGATGTCGCCAACAACTGAAACACAAAGCACAGGCTTCTTAGTTTCAAGAACCCAGTAGGAGACACGTTGGCATGTCCATGAGTGTCTCATCCCAGTTAGGCTTAGAATGTTAACTGCAATTATTATGTCCTGGTGTGAGGACTGGAAACCTAGCACCGGGTTTGACATATGGCCTAGGTCCAAGCATTGGCTTCCCATCTCCACATTACCTACTATGAAATACCTGCTACTTGTATTTTTTTATCAACTTGGATTTAAATGGTACCTATGGTATCATGATAGTACGTAACTGGTCGGTTTTCTTCCTCTCATTGTCAAGTGAAAATTGTGAGAAAAAAAATGAAAGTTAACCATATGGTATTCAACGGAAGGAGCCATTTTCATAGTAGTGTTACCTTGGAACACTTTCTACATCGTTCTCAATCACGTCTTCCGACAGTATGCTAGTACTAGTACCTAATGCGCCCTACACAGATAACTGACAGCCAATTAGCGACGAGTGCTAAGGGGAAAACGTTATTGGCTTCGTCCCGGTCTCTAAGCTATTATTATTATCCCAGTTTTCCCAAAAATAAAAAATCTGATACAACTGATAAACTCAAAAAAACTCCTCATTAAATTCCGTTTTAGCTTGCCGCGTTGGTTCAGTTCCTGCGGCACCGTGATGGTGTCTGGCTTTTACACGAGTCCTTGTGGTGGAAGAAAATTTCGTCATCAGGACTTGGACGGCTGAGTGGGAGAGGTGGTATAGCACCAAAGTTCTGGGATAAATCTCAAACATCTCAGTAGTGTGTATGGAGTGATTCGTCCGTCGGATGGGCAAGTTAAGTCTGCTGGTAACCGGTGTCTTTCGGAAGATTAGGCCTGATTGGATTCTCTCCTTTCTTTCGTATCTTATCCACAACACAAATAACACTCTACAATTAACACACACATCCATAAACAGACACGTCTGTAGACCGGTTAAATTGTGCTCCTAGCGGGAGACTGGTGGCGTAGTTTTGATTTCTTCCATTCTTTTTTTGTTTTTTTGTTTTTTTTGTTTTTTTGTGCTTGTTCTGAATCTTATGTTTGATAGCAAAATTTCGTGACATAACATTGAAAAAACTAGAAAAATGCAAAAAATCTCAATTTTTTGGCGATGGTTTGTTTATAACTTGGAAACTATCATGTTTTCGTAGTTAACCTCCATATTCAAAATGGAAGTCCATAAAATTTCGTACAAATTTCACTACTTAGGTTTTTTCTCGGGTGAACCGTTCGGGCTCAACCGCTACGAGTAGTTGAAAATTGGCATATTTTCTCGGCCTCTGCAAAAGCCCACTTTTTTCCATTTCAAAACTCAAGTTTATTATTAAAGTCTGTTAATATTAGTGAATTCCTCCTAGTTCTAAGTTAAAGACAGTTAAGACTAGTTTTCACCTTTTCTAAACATGACCTTTTCTAATATAATTTTTTTTAAAGTCGAATTCCGAGAGCTGATTGTGGGGCTCTAGCCTCCTACTCTACTATCACATGTAATGTGTTTATTCAATAACTTCATACATAACATCCGAGACTTTTATATTTTCTTTAAGTTATCATGGAACAATTCATTCATTTATTTAATCTTGTACAAGGGGACAGAACAGTGATTCTTTCTAATAAATTGAAGGAGATTGTAAAAGATGTCCAACAAGAATCCAAAGCTAAGCTTCAACTGTTGGCAGAACGTGGCCATACTGCTAGCTCTGGGTTGTATATTTTTAAATGATGACTTTGATGAATCACTGCATTGAAAAAAAGTAGCAGCGACTGGGATTTACCCCTCAAAATGCTTCCTTTTCTTACATGCCAGTTGCCATAATCTCAATGCCATCTTTACCTCCAGGACATACATACCTTTAACACTGCAACGCCATCTGCAGAATACGAGTATTTCATCATCGGAGGATGTTTCTCTATTCGTAGGAGTGAGAAACTGTAGTATGGCACCTGGTGTGATATGGCCACTGAACAAACTCTAGTGAAGACAAATGGTGGTCTCACTCATGACCGCGGAGTAACTGCAGGCGTTGTGGCAAGATGGACACAAGGGATGACAGCATTGCATAATGCGTGTCAAGGGATTGAGTACTTTACGGGAGTGGAACTAGAAACTTCAGAACAACTAGTTGACAAAATAGAAGCTAAGCAAAAGCAGAGACACCACTGATGCAAATAAGTTGCGGAATTGGTTCCTCGAGCATCTTTCTTTCCAGAGACCTATTTTCACTAAGCACAAGTGCTGTCGCAGATGAGAGGATCACTGCCACTTGCCCAAGGAGATGTGCATGAAAGCAATACAGCGCATTGGTGGTGATTTTCATGTTGCAAAATCAAACGAATCGAAAGAGTGCCGCCTCTTGCGATCATGAACAGCTCTATTCAGATAGAAGACAGGGCTGTAGTGATCAATCTAATCACACTTTTCCAACGAATAACCATCATGTAGCATTCAGATGAAGAGCTGCGAGAGTTTTTGTGCTATCAGCTTAGCCCTTACCCTCTCTCTCTTTTTGATGAGAGTGAGACGAGGAAAGGAACAAAATCGAGCTTGTACTGAACAGGTGGACTTGAACAATACAAAATATGTCATCCACGGAGGGTTTTTATAACATCGGCTAAAATGGCACCAAGCAAAACATATCCAGAAATTTGCAGCAGTTGTGTCTCTTATATTAAGTCAAACCACAAAATAAACGCAATTGTCTTTCTCGACGGCTACCCTGACGAAGCTCGTGAAAGTACCAAGCTCATAGAACAATTGAGAAGAGCTCAAAGAAAAGAATCTGCTGTCATACCATTTAGTGAATCGATGGCACCCAATGTCTCAAGCACAGTTTGCTTGCAAGCTCCAAAAAATAAGAGCCGGTTGATAAATACAGCAATGAAAAATTTTCATGAGTCAATAATTGATTCTCAACAAGCAGTTGAGGATGCTGATATCCTAATTATCATAACAGCTCTTAAGCTGGTCTCTTCAAATGAATCTGTGACAATGGTAGGGGAAGATATCAACCTTTCCGTGATTTTGATTGACCTGTGTAGCCATGGTATAAAGTAAGTCTAATTTATAAAACCAGAAAAAGTAAGGGTATCTCAAATCATTTATCTTGCTTATAAAATCCTATCAGACCATACATTGTTCCTGCACGCGATGAGTGGTTGTGACACCACTTCTGCTTTGTTCAATCAGTGTAAATTAAAATTTATCATTGTCCTATAGAAGAACGATGACTGCTACCAGTCATTGATGCTTTCAAAGACACTTATGCACACCAGGACGAGATTGCCGAAGCAGGAAACATGTTTCTCACGTCTCTCTGTATGGGAAAGCATCAGTGGCTAGCCTGAACGATTTGAGATACAGGCAATACGTATCATCATCGTACAGGAGCAAGCCTAACATTGCCTCACTACCCCCAACCGAAGAAGCTGCACACAACATTCACTGAGAGTTTACGTTCAGATGCGGCAGTGATTATCTGGTCAAACCACACTCAACGAACAACAAAGAGACCCGAATGAGTGCGGGAGAAAAAAAAAACAGATTGGTCTCGTACCAGTACAAACCACTTGAAACTCTGCACAGGCTCAATACTCCGGCACATTTCTTGTAAATGTAAAAAAGGCTGCCAACTGACAACGAAATTGTGAAGGCTGAAAGTCAGGTTTACATTGGTCCCCGACGGTCAAGCGGACGAAGAGGAACCGAAGAAAGATACCGAGAACAGACTGGAGGAGGACTCTTTCATGATGTGGAATGTATGTCTAACACAACAATCTATTTCGTAATAATCCATTTCTCCTTGATATATGATGAAAAATTAATGTTTCCTCACATCTCTTTCATTTCCCAGATGAACAAACCTGACGCTGAAGAAACAGAAACTCGAACCTTCATCAGGACCCTCCTCCTCAGCCAGTACCCTCTAAACGGCAACGGCTCACATAATCTAAATGATGGTAACATGTAATATACTTAAATATAAAAACATTTGACAATTTTTAAAGATTTTTGTTGGGATTTCAATTTTTTTTATCTGTACAATTTCGGGCTCCATTAAATAGTCTGAACACTATGTAATTTAAAAAAATATATGTTCTGTTACGAATACGATCTAAATAATATATGTGCAGAGAGATGGGTGGAATTCACTAATATTTTCAGCCTTTTTTTAATAATAAATTTTAGTTCTGGAGTGGAATGAGTGGGTTTTTGCGGAGATAGAGAATATATGGTAATTTTCAACTAGCGATTGAATCCGAACGGTTAGTTCGAGAAAGTAAAATCGCCAAAAATGAGATTTTAGACCTTTATCTCATTTTTTCGTTAAGAAATTTTGTTAGGAAACCTCAGATTTGGATTCAGCACCACAAAAAAACATTTAAAATAGAAGAAATCATAACCATCCCACAACTTTCCTGGTAAAAACACTATTTGACTCAAGGAGTTCATAAGAATTCGTAAGAAGACTTACGTTTTGTATTTATTTCTTTGTATTTAACAATATTTTAATGTAATATGACTGCAACGAATATGAATTTATCTTTTTATTCATATGTTTATAACAGAAACAACCAGTTCCAAATGGCCCAAATTATTACCTTAATGTGCTTCTGAGTCGTTTATAAGAACTGAAATTAGAGAAAACAGCTTTTAAATACACGCTGCCACAGACTTTTAAAAAGTCATGTAAGCAACTCAATTTGCTCGGTTAGGCAACAGTAGCAATAACTGCAGCCTCGAAATTTCATGAAGTCCGACAGTAGAAGTTTCATAGCCTATATGACAGAAGCAAACATTTAACCTATTATTACCTTATCACACACATCTGTATATGCTAAATGGTCGTTCCGAGTTTACAAAATCATGGCATAACGGACAGAACTAATGGAAACCAATCTAGATTAACGCCTGATGAAAAGGTCGTAGAAATATCGACATGAGGTCTATCAGAAGTTCGATAACCTAGAATAATTTGCGTGGGAAATAAAAACAAATAGTTTGAACGGAATATGTTTTACATTAAGCATGGCTACTGTTTTCTCAAAGTCAGTTCCACTGTGTGAGATGTGCACTTGAAGTATTAACAGACTAGGGCTAGGCTGACAGCATGTTGTCGAGTGGGAGTTGTCGCTGTCAACTGTAAGGGAAACAGTGAGTGGGTTTCGGTGGCTTACACTCGAAGCTGAGGTGGACAATGCCCCGTAATACAAAAAATCACCTCAACTTATTAGCTGTACTGTATGTAAAATTCTTACTCTTAGCTTAGTGTATGTTTTGATATTCTTATTAACAATTTAATTTTGTATATCGAAAACAATTTATCTGATATTATCATTTACAATTAAAATATGATATAATGTGTTTGCAGCTTACCAGCAGTAGAGTTCTCGTTGAGGCCATGGTAGATGATCTGTGGGCTGCGCGCAGGTCCCAGGGTCCTATATACGCACCCACCGGTAGTCGCTAAGTGGTGAACAATGAGTGGTGCCAGCAGCGGAGGACATCGCCAACTCACAGCCCGTCACTAACACAAGAAACAAAGCAGGAACAGATTGTAAAGTAGACTCTCATTACACAGACTGGACGGAAAGACTGAATAGATGGACGAACCAAGGATCGCGACTGCGTGTTTCCGAATGCCAGATCCAAAAGTTATGCGTTCGCTCTCCAATCTCGGTGTATGTATATCCGATTGAGGAAATCGTGATACATTTATCACTCAAAGCTGTTAAAAATGTATTTAACAATGACAAACATGAAGGATTTGATTTAATTGCGATAGGCGCACGCTCCGGTGGCAATTACCCTACACACACACATTTCCCCCTTTCCTTTACCCACCTACTTTTCCCCCCTATAAATTTCAAAATTAAATTCTTTCAGCGGTTTTGGTAAATTATTCATTATCTTTCTTGGTAATTTATTCCAATCCCTTACCTCTTTAACTACGAAAGATTTTCCCACACCCTTATTCCTTAAATCGGGTGCCAGCTTGTCGTCATGGTTATTATTATTACGTCGATGTCATTAGAGGCGGGAAAGGATGGGGGCTAGGAGCGGAAAGGAATTCGACCATGGCCTTCTGTAGGAAGCATCCCGGCATTCGCCTGGAGTGGTTTGGGGAAACCATGGAAAACCCAAATCTGGATACTCGGACAGGGATTCGAACCCAAATCCTCCCGAATGCGAGGCCAGAGCGTTAACCGCTCACCAACCAAGCTCGGTGTGGTCATGGTCATATTTTCCCTTCCACACACCTCTTCTAATTCTTCCACCAATATCTTTCCACGTCTCATCACCAATATCACCAATATACGCCTTATACACTCTCATGACCCTTTTCACCTTACTGAGCGTGGTAATGCTCTGGCCTCGCATTCGGGAGGTCGCGTGTTGGAATCCCCGTCTGGGCATCCAGATTTGGATTTTCCTTTGTTTCCCCAAATCATTCCAAGCAAATTGTGTTATATTTCCTCCAAGGCCAAATTCCTTCTAACCAGTCCTTTCGCGCCTCTAATGAAACTGACGTCAACAAGGCGTAAAGCCATAAGCAAAAAAAAAAAAAAAAAAAAAAAAACACTTTACGCTTCTCCTGGCTTAGAATGACTCCCATTCCAGCTCCTTCATTTTATGAGTTAGGCCTACTGATTAGGATTGTCGGCAACGATGGTTCAATTGAAAGAAGATTTACACAGCCAAAGAAAGCTTGACCGATTCGTTTAACCGGCTAAATACGCAATTCAAGACAAAGCAGATACTGTTATAACCTATGGGAAGTGTTTTTCATAAAGTCATATTCTTTACTTCCACAATGAGATTGTTCTTTTTTGCAAGCTGGCAGAGCAGTTTGAGAACGGCTTGGTTAAAATAAAACTATGTTCTTTTTTCTAACACTATATGTAATAAATTGCTGAGTCAATTTTTATACAATAAGTTAACAGAGGAGTCAGTATCACCAAGCATATAATGTTGTTGATGATTTCACAAATAATGTAATCATTTTATTAGCATCAGCATAATTCCAGCTCGAGATTGACATTGATCAACTGCAGTGATAAAATTGAAGGAAATGTTTGTTGCGAGAATATCTTAACGTTTTGATGTACAAAAAAGTTTATTTAGACTGAAGATATAGTAGGAATTCTTAAACATCTATCAGGTGGATAAATTAACGCTAAGCATGAGTCTAATTACCAGCGCAAAGATTTACAAGAAAAAGAAATTGTAGTTTAATTCTTTAAACTATTTTTTTAACTTATAGCTTTACACCTCATCGACATCGAGGTCGTTAGAGGCGGGAAAGGATTATTTCAAGATACGGGAAGGAAATCCGCCATGATTTTTTGAAAGAACCATACTGGAATTCACCTGGAGTGAAAACCATGGAAAATCAAATTTGGATAGGCCGGAGATTCGAACTCGCGCCCTCCCGAATCAGAAGCCTTACCGCACCTCCATCACTCTCGGTAATTGTTTAGAAATTTTTTCTTGAAGTTAACATCGTTCATTGAGTTCCATCCTTCACACAATTTTGGGTTCTCAATCTGAATTATGAACAAAATAATTAACACCGATGAGCGAAGTACAAGTATTGATCTCGAGAATAACGAAATAAATATTCTTTTTTCATATACCAGTGCCACGACAAGTGCTAATGGAAGTACAAGCAACCTTAAACAGAACGCTACAGGTTACTAAACATAGCTCTAATTATGCGCCCTACGTCAGCCCTGTTCCAAGAACAAATGGCCAAACGTTTCCATCGCGTAGTGACTCCTGTTTATGACATCTAAACATTTTTATTAAGTGTTAACGCAGGTAATCATGCGGATAGGTGACGGTACTGTTTAAAGCCATATAGTATGCCATAATTCTGACATTTAATCGCATTTAGATGAATTCCTTATTATGTTGTTAGGTTAAAATCAGAGTAAGATAATGAAAAAGACATCTCTGAAAGTTTCTGCCAAAGAACTGGGCCTGCATTCCGATTACTGTGCGTATATTTTTTCGATTTTCTTCCCAAGATATTGCGTAAGGAGCTGCGAACAGACACACCTGTTGGTGTTTACTGAAGTTCCAAATCCACTATTGATTGCTGGAGATCAATTCAAAGTTACATCAGTATATGGCTTGCAGTTGATTAGACTTATAGAGTAATTGCACATTTCTGAGTCAGCAGCACCTTAAACGATTGCTTTGTTGCTATACTTAAGGAATTATCGGAGCAAGACAAGTGGAACATCCGGAGCACAAAGCTGTGAAATATTTGCATGGTTTTAAATTCGCAACTGCAACTCGGCATGAATTTTCTTACCGCTACTGTGCTTTCATACGGGGAATTAAAACCACAAAGCGAAATGTATCAATCTTAAGATACATTTCGCTAATATTTCATGGTGTATCGTGGATTTTGAGTGAAGAAGGTGGCTGCCATGCCGAAATCCGACTATAATCACGTCAAAAACAACAAATTTAATAATATGCGTAACCATGTTGTGTTTAGGTTGAATGGCAGCCTGGACCAGAATGATTACTAATATTCAATGGTGCTTAGCGGATTTTGAGTGAAGAAGACAGTGGACATGAAAAATTCTGATTATAATTACGTCGCAGGTAGTTCAAGACGTCTATTAACCCAAAGTCAGTAATATGCGTAACCGTATGTTTCGGCGCAGATTGCACCTTTATTACATATTTTGCGGCAGTATTTTCAAACCGAATTAACAGTTTTCTCTACTGGCCGTACTTTGCACAGTGACCATTAGTTTTATGACACTGATGAAAGTACGGGGTAAATATTATGGTGCCTAGCTGTAAACCGTTTGTGATTTATGATCCGTAGGTTCTACAAATTATTTTTTAGATTTTGGCAATAAATCATCACTTCACTCCACTATGGCACCAAACAGTCAGATAAGAAGCGCTAAACGTATTAACGTGTGTGGAGGGCAAAGTCAAGGTGACTCATAAGAACAGTGCGCGAGCTACAAACGTTGGCCACTTCAATATTAGAGTGGTTGATAGACTCTAGAGTCGAGACAATTACCATACCCTCGACTTGATAGCGTTTAAATGAATTGATTTAATTGCCACCGTTATTGCAAGAACAAGCCACAAGGTTACATACTTCCCTCCTAGGTTTACACTATTCTCACGTGATCATGTTCTTCCTCCATCTTTGGGTGATTATATTAAGGTGAAGAACATCGTTTGATATGTTGTAAGCTGTTATATGAAAACACATCCCTATTCCATTCAAAAATTGTAGACATTTTATTCGCATTTATATTTAAAGAAATCCGATTAAAAATTAACGGAGATGAAATTAATCGAACTTGGTTTGCAGGTGCGGCAAGGAAACTGATTTTTCATGCTACATAGTATTTGCTTTATATGGTTATTGTGGGCTGTATACACAAGGCAGAAATTTCACTGCCTGTAATTCTTTGATCAAGATATTATTCATAAATCTGAAACAGGAATTTCAACTAATGTTGTGTTAGAAACAACTCAAATTCATAAAAGAAAGGTAATATAAAAATTCATTACAGTAATTAATAATTTTGGTACGTAAGTGCCTATTGGTATAATCAAGTGACAATTTTGCCAAATATTGTGGTGAGAAAAGTTATTGCGCATTTAGACTTGAATCTTCGAGTTACTCGAATGTCATTAAAAAAAAAAAAAATCCTCAGCGGCCGCAACATATGCCACTCGAATGTACACAAATCTTGAGAGAAAGTAACCAGTCTTTAACAATTTGGTTTTAAACTATTCACACAATATTTTCAATACCACTTGGTTACATCGAAAATAAAAATATACTCAGGATTCAAAATTACTTTTTTAGAATATCTCTAAAATAACTATATTTTCTTTACTGATTTATCCACTGACAAAGTGTATACCTTTGGTAACTGTATCATGTACCAAATGCTGCTTCGATTCCACTCATACGGTAGATACTATTAAGGCTTATGTGTTACACACACAATTAATTTATCATAGAACGATGACAAAATTAATAAACGTCTTAGATTATAGTTTGCGCGATACGGTTGCTGCCTGATCCATTGCCGAACAGTAGAACCAGCACGCAAGCTATCTTAAGGAATTCGTTTCTTCTCAAGGGCAGACATAACAATTACTTTCAGCTTTAAATCATCATTCGTAACGAACTCTGGATTATCAACAAAAAAAATTCTATTACAATAAATTTTAGTTAAACGAAAATACGTTGAAAGAGTTTAAAGTTGAAATTTGAAGAGGGAAAAAGTAGGTGGATATAGGAAAGGGGAAAATTGGGTGTGTATGTAAATTGCCACCGGAGCTTGTGCTCCATCGCAATTGAATTAAAAAGGTACAAATATGAAGAGTAGTAACAAAAACACTGAAGGATATGATACGGAATATAGATACAAGAGCTCCATGTAAAGTGCAAAACATAAGAAGACTGATAAAAGAAAGAAAAAAGAACTATTAGAATGTACACATAGAAAATTAGGCGAAGAAAGAAAATCAAGAGAAAATAATACATTTGTCAAGGGAAAGAGATTAAGGGTAAAATCGTTAAACATTGGAAGGAGTGCTTTTTAACAACTTCAAAAGACGAATAAATGGATGCATAATTTGTATCTGTAGTCTACTAAGAATAAGAGAAAAAGTAGTGGGGAAAGCTCTTTGATTTATTGCTGTTTCCTGTTACAATATACTTCATATCTAATGTTGCGAAGCTCAACATGGAACTACAGTAATTTCAGTTCAGACAGCTACTTACCCTGCAAAGATAATTCTGTCAGATCAACGTGGAACGAGGTATTACCGGGATGGGATTTAGGGTCATTGATGCTGACAAGCAAGGCAGCGGCGGTAATTCTCTCCCACTTCGAGGCCTAAACTTTCTCCCCAATTTTACGCTAGTAGGCTCTTACAATCATACACACTACCCTTTGTATTAAAAATCCAAAACTTGCGCAACGGCTTTTGTTAAGTTCGGAGATCATTAACGTTGACATAGAAAGTACTACTGACAACTTGAAGTATACCACATCCTTTCACCATTCCTTCCACTATTTGCCGTTTATGAATCAAATCGAATTAATCATGAATTCTGTGCATGAAAGTAGTACATTGCGTCATGTAAGTACTAGGAGTGTTTTCATCAGTAGCAACACTGATTCAAGTAATTTATTGAATCTATTTTCTGCATATTCTGTTTTATGAAGTCTAAGTAATGTTTTGATGTAGCTCCAATCTACATATAGTAGAGGGAGACACTATGTTAAAAATTTCTATTCGCCTTCTTCCTCACACACGCTTATTTGTATCAGGTATGAAACTTATACATGAAATAAGTAGGAAAATGCCTAAAATTACCAACTTATAGGAATCTGGATATACGATCCTCTATCTTTAACACAATACAGCATGTAGTTAATGAATAAAGCAGATAGTCACGTGCCGGTGGTACGCCCCCATTGGCCAATATAACACGTGACGCGTTAGGCTTCCCGATTGGCCAGATGTAGCGAACTTTCTAGACGGTTAGTGAGTGGGCTGTTAGTATAGAAGACCACACAAATGACAACACAGTTCTGTCCGAGAAGAAGGCCGCAGTATGGTGGTCGAAATGTCGGCTTCCTACACAAAGATGCGCCGAAACGCAGACAGTCAATAGATCAATAAGTTTTTTATTTAGGTTGGTTGCAATGGACCAAACATCACGGTGGACGTTTTCTTACCACTTTCACATTTTATGAATATTTATCTTAAATTCTTTCATCGCTAGAAAACATTTTGTCAGAATTTCACTCCGTGACATTCCTGCATCTCACTCCCTAACCTAAAAAAGAAAATTTTCCTGAAAGCATCTGCTAGTTTGTGGTCTTTGTCCCATCGTTCCTGACAGCACTATTACTAATTCTTCTACCAGATCATCCAGGACTTATCTACTCTCCGCACCCTACTCCTGTCTTCCATTGACTCCGTCCTTTATCATATCAGTTATTCTGCGGTAGTTTTCACAATCAAATCTAGCTTCCCTCATTTGCCTCCCCTTCGACTCCTGTATTTGATACTTATAATGTGTATCCCATGCTACACCACAATAATCAGGCTATTACGTGACTGAGCATAAATCTCTGGTATATCTCCTCATCGCCCATTACAGTAAATGTAGGTTTATGAAATCTCACATTACCAGTGGAGTTTAATATTATTAATGAAGTTGTGTCGTGACTTCGACCTCGTGGTATTTGAGATTTATGCATTTCGAAAAAATGTTCCCTGGATAGGAAGCAACATTTTTTTCCTTTCTGGTTCTGTTTCTTGCCTTCTGAATTTCTGTTATATGTCACTATTTTAAACGTGTTTATGCAGGTCATTTATATGAGCCACCTCTTGAAACTGCAACTACTTCCAAAGATTTTATGGTAGTGGATGACCCACAGGCACACTAGAATATTGTTCAAAAAACTTCTCTGTAAGCAACATCTGAAATGGTTCCATCGGGCTCCTGCACAAACAGATTGCTTTATTTGAGTGTATATAAAATATCGTATATTGACTTTCAAAGTAAATCTATTATAATTTGTACGTTTTACTGTCACCGCGTATAAGGAGCTAATCTTGTCATTTGTTGGCAATTAAGAGAACTATGCGTACCTTTACGAAGGTAAAAACAAATACGTTTTTCCTTGCTCGCATAGATTTTACGAGTATTGTGGAACTTAGTAGTTGCATAAACTATCATTGCGTTATAATACTTTAAAATCGATACACTGTTTCAATGGGTTTTTTTTACGTTTTGTTCGGCAACTACGCAATAAAAAGTATTCTGTTTGTTAACCCATGACATAAGCCATCAAAAAATGTAGTTTAGTTGAAATCTGTTCCTTAATGTGTGCATTCGCACACAAAAATGTAAAAATTAGCCATTTTGGTCGCAGTGTCATCGGGAACAGTGTTGTTAATCAGAACAATATATGTTGGCCGGTGACTTAGCTATTACCGTGTGCAGCATCGTTAAGATCCACTCATTAGTTTGTACCTGATACGCGCACAATACACAAATAGGCATGTAGACAAAAATACCTAATTTTATTCTATGGACAGTTATTTACATTTGAATACCTCTCTTTGAAATAAATTCCTCGTACAGCCATCAGGTAGCTAGATTTTATATATTTAAAAATGTTATGCCAAATTTAATTTTTATGTTTTAACAATGTTTATTTTAACATCATGCAGGCATCTTGCAAAATTCGAAGACATTTTTTATAGCGTACTTGAAAATCAGCAATATAATCGTGAGTCTTTAAAAATATGAACATAGTACCTCTCTTAATCTTATCCTTTCTTGTTACTGACCGTGGAATATAGATTTACTCGAAAAGAGAAAGCAGAGGACATCAATAATAGCACCAGCCATAGAACTTGTATGAACATATCTTTCCAGCAATTTACTTTTCAGTACAAAAACTGAAAATACACGGATCACTTGAGGATGACAGGGATAAATAACTGTTTTAGCTTCTTCAGACAGATTGATTCGAACTCAGCAAGCGTTCCTATCAGAAACTAGTGGGTAAATAGAAGCTATGATTCTATCATCTTAAATAATAAAAGAATCTCTATTTAGCAAAACTACAACTGACCCAAATTCATATCTTTATATTAATTACGGAAACGATGACAGAGAGACTCTAGTCTGCGAGGTGACTAGTGAATGCTCAGTGTGGGTTTGTTCACTTCCCAGCACCCTCCAGATTAACGCGCGATGTTGATTGATCGACCAGACCGAAAATTTTCAGAAACAACAAATTCCTGGAAATATTTTTTTACAAAACAAATATCGAATTATTTACTCACTCTAAATTGTTCATCAACTTCTGCAACTTCCAGATGTTGAAATCTATTTGGGATCATTTACTTGCATATCTCTTTTGGCTTTGAATTTATCTTATTATTTTCTAATGGTTAAATTCCTTCTGACTATATCTGCTCTGTATTTCTAATTTTTTGCATGTTCCATCTTTCTCAGAAAGCTTGCTTCTCACCTGTTATTAGGCAGTTTTAAAATACGCCTTTACCTCAAAGTTAAGCTCTTTATTTTCTCCATATGCGAATTTGCCTACAAAGGGTGGTTGGTTGTTTATGTGACATTTGCTTACAGGAGATAAAGTTTTCGAAATACACAAGTGATAATTAATCCATTGCCAATAAATTTCAAAGCAAGGATTTTGAGGATAAGTTTCGTGTATTTTTTATCACTTTCTACCTGAGATGTTTTACTGTAGAGCTTGTCTGTAGTATGTTATAAAAGTAAACCAAGATTAACTTTTCGTCCGCATAATAGATGTAGTAAAAAAATTGTAGTTAGATTGTAGAAATTTTTTTAAACGTATCTAAAGTTGTTTTGTTGTTATTTGACGCTTGAGCCGGAAATCTGTTTTTAATTGTTATATATTGTTATGTTCCACCTTAGTTTTAGGTTTCAGTAAATAGATCGGTTATAAGCATAATTTAATACTTTGATATGTCTGATTTATGTTTAGAAAATATTTTAGTAATTCAAATGCGTAAGTATTACTCCCTGATCATGTGAAGGGGATGAATGCGTATTAAGTGAAATTATGGACAAACTATAAGAAGTAGCTTAAGCGACAACAGCAAAAGGAAGTCATAACCACGGTCCGTGCTATGATTCTCGGACCCCGGGTAAGCGTTCTTAGCAGTGACGTAACCGGTTGGGGTCCATGGTAAATTCGTAAATTCCACGGCGGCCCCGGTCGTAATGGTCTTGAATGTATACCATCCATTGTGGAGATTTATGTAAACTTCTTGTCGAGGGCTGTCAGGTGTTAAAATATCTAAAAATGACCCAATTTTCAGCCATTGATTACTCTCTGCATTTCAAATGTTTGAGCGGAGTTAATGATTAGAAGGTAAGCGAGGATAGAATCAGGCGTTGCCCGCAGTGTTTTCTGTCAGTAGGCGAGGAATGTCAATCAGATTTCTTACTCAACGACAACTGCTTACTTACGCCTGATACGTTTGCTTTCTATTCTGTCTTCTCTAGTCTGGTGGCTCAGTGGTAAAGGTGCCTCAACGGGGATCGACAGGTCCTCGGTTCGAATCCCTATCTTGGCGAGGATTATCATAGGGCCTTAACCCGAGCTTCACTTCTGGCACAGCTTGCTGTGTAATGTGAATTACCCCAGAACGCTTCTGTGGTTCGGATTCCACGTTAAACATTAGGTCCCCTGTATCTGGTAGCCGGTAGGACTACCAGGTTAGGTTAAGGCGGCTACGACAGGGGCGGAATGCGCAGCCAATAGAAACCCTATTACCAGGTCATTACGACCACAGGAAATTATCATTATCTCCTCCAGTACAGCCTTTGAGTGATCGTACAGGGTATAGTGAGCGGTAAAGCTCTGGTCTCGCATTCGGGAGGACGTTTGTTTGAATCCCCGTCCGGCCATCCATATTCCGGTCTTCCATGGTTTCGCGTAATAATTCCAGGCGAATGCCATGATGCTTCTTTTCAAAAGGTCATTGCCAAATACTTCCTTTTTCTTTCCCCCAGTCCTTTCCGCCACTAATGACCTCGACGTCGACGAGGTCATTAGAAAAAAATCATTTCTGTTCATAATTCACTCCCATATAACAAAACCTTATAAAATTTATGCTGAGTTTATTTGTTTGCCCCTGCGTTTAGGGTACGTCTTACGATCCCGTATTTTGCTTGAAACTTTTGGAACTTATTTGTGATGTGATTGTCGTAACCGTAGATTAGGTCAAATCCCAAATAGCTGAAATTTGCTGAATAGGTATCCAATCCAATAAGATTTTGGTTCCAATTGGGACTGCCATTCCCTTCGTCTTGTGGCTGCAAGTTTGAAAGCTTGATGGCTGAGTTTGAGGAGGGCAAGCTGCAATTTATTCTTCTCCTTTTCAGTATTAGGAAGATCAACTACGACTTTAAGACTATTCAATGCCACATTTCTACTCAACTTTATTTCCATTCGTTTAGTTTATTCCCTCCATTCCTTGAGGTGAATGTCAAAGCGTCGGATACAAAGTGTAGCTTCGCTTTATTTCTTATTGGTACCAATACTACCTGTAATAAATTTTATTCCCATGACCTGTGCTGCCATATAAGCTGCTAATACGTTCAATCAAATTTTGAGGATATTTATTCTAACTGAGAACAGTCCAGAGGATATCACAATCCACTTTGTCGAATCCTTTCTCAATATCCTTAAATGTGCGTTTAACAGATACATTCTCTTCTTTTTTCTATTATCTGCTATTTAATGAAGATATTGTTAGAGCATATTGTTCTCCTTATAATTTTGCTTCACTGATTATCAAATCTATTGTTTACAATTTTGGAGTATATTTTATAAAATGAGTTTAAGACATTAATTCATCTGCAATTTTTTCTATTATTTCTATAGCACTTCTCGAAAAGTGATATTATACTAACTGTCATCCAAGTTCTTGATATTTTCCCATCTGTCTATCGCATATCCTCTTTTTTTTAGCTCTATAGGAATTCCTTCAGCGCCTGCTAATTTTAGCTTTATGCAGAGCTGCAGTTATGGGGTGTATGGGTTTACAGTAATATCCTCCTGGTCTTACCTACTGAGACTGTCATTCATCTCGTGGTAGTGTTTTCCCTTGACTCTCCATTGTGACATTTTTTTGTCAGCTATGTGTTTTTCCCTAGTATTAAATGCCTCATGATTTTCAACAACACTTTCGATTCTGCTTATAAACCTGTCCCATCTAACCCATGTAGATTCCTGACTGCTGTCTTGACTTTTATTCATTTCTCTCTACAGATTTCTTTTGTATAATCAGCTGTTTGTTGCAAGCTGTTTCTTTCCCTCTATAACTTCCAAATTCTTAGCCCCTGTTTGCTATTGAATCGAAGTTGTTTCCCTAAAATTTCTGGCGGTTTTATGAATGCGTACTTAATGTTTTCCCATTCTCTATCAATGTCATCTTCTGTTGCAGCGTAAGACAGATAATTTTTGAGGCTTTGTTTATAAAAAAGATTAATGCTGACTTCCGTTAGAAGATAAATTTTATACGTCATATCTTCTTTAAGGGACTCGTGTCTATTTTTCTTCCAACTGCTGAATAGATTTAATTTTGATCTAACAAGAAAATTACCAACTGTAATATTGTGAAGTTAGTTTCTCATGACGGTTACACTCCATTATGGATAACTGCAGAATTCTTTCAATTTATCGCCATTTTGATTTCTGCACGCTTCTCCGTATGGAGCCATAATTTGTTTGGTTAAATATACTACCGACAAGAACGTTGAGACCTCACAGAATTAAGAAATAATCATTCCCATAAATCCGGTCCAGAACTATCTGTAAAGTCTCATAGAAGTTGATGTTGTCTTCTGTCCCACCTTACTCTTACTGTAACTCCTTTTACTGTAAGTTGTCATTTCAAATAATTCTGGATGTAACAGGGGACACGTTTTGAATTTCATGGCAACAATTAATTTAGGGTTCGAAAAAAGTTATTTCACAGCGGACTCTTGGTCTTAGTATAGAGAATTCTAGAAACGTTATAAGTGGTGAGTTATGTTAGTTATTTTTGATTGCACTGTTCACCGCCTCGTTTTACGTACTATGGCAGCTAACTGTTAAACCACACGCATGGTAAGATCAGCGATCAAAGCTCTTATCCGGGTATGAAATGGTATTTTCATAAGTACTTTATCTCAGCTTCCCCTATCCGAGAGACACTTTAAGAATTCTATGAAAGTTTCTTACGAGTAGTTCGGACGGCACGTTAAACTGTAGTTCCAAACATGACAGATGGGTAATGCGTGACAACTTGAATTTGTCATACAGTTTTTCTTATTATCGACTCCTGACATTGAGAAACTGAAGTACTTTCGGAATGTAGGTGAACAAATATTTCACAGGGCCAATACAACTAAAAAGTGTTGTAATTACCGTCATGACAGTGATCATTCGCCATTCTACTGCAATTATTATTGCAGGGACAGTAACACAGAGTAATTATTACTATCGATATAATCACCCTTTCGTAAATTATTGCAGAATTTAACATAATGTTGATAAACCAATTAGAAATATAAGCACTTCGCCACTTATCCAGTGATGCGGTTTTCGTCTATGAAATAATGTTTGCCATCAGTAATAAAAACTTTCGTCTACTCTCCTACTATTTTATTCTAAGGACGGCGGGAATTGTGTGAGAGGTGATTGTCGCTTAAAGGTATCGAACAGAGTAGCTGTACAGAAAGTTTCCACCTGAAAACAAATTTGGATGCTTGTTCATCAAACCCGGTTACAAAGAGGAGTCCTTTTAATAATTAAATATAAATTGAAACATAAAATAAATACATATACAAAAAGCTACGACATGGAAATCTCGGAACCGAAACACCTCAGCTTGCAAATTGTGTAGATAGAGGAGGCAAATGTTTTGAACAGATTATATAGCGTCTTCTGTTTTAGTCGACTCTAAACCGGAAGCGAATCTGTTCAAAGTGAAACGAAGATAAGAGGGAGAACTGTAACTACAATTGATGTGTTACAAAAGCTTTATTCCATAGGTTTACAAGTGGTTTAAGTAGAAAGATACATAGTAACGTATAGGAATAGGAAAGGTAGGTATATGAATCAAGTCGTTTACTGAGAAACTATTGATGGAGATTCGTGAAAAATGTTTCGGTAAATACAATAAAACTAAAAAGTTGGAAACAGATATGCTGAAACAACAGGAGATTCGAAAACTTCCATACCACCATATATAAGATGGCGGAGAAGTGCTCCAATACGCACTGGAGTCTTTGCTTTACTGTTATTTGAATATGTGCCATACCTGATCTAAATTTTAGTATCATGCAAGGTAGCTGGTGAACAGAGCCTCAGGTGTTACAGGGGGCGTGCAGACGTGGCCTGCGTCGCAGTTGAGGCTCCCTCACTAGTGATAACGAGGCGGTTTTCGCAACACCGCCACTGGCAATTCGCCAGTTCGCAGCCGTCCACGACTCAAACAGCCGTCAAACACAGCTTCTCACGAGTATTGTTCACGTCAGTGCAATCCACGAATCATTCAAATTTCAATATTCCCGTCTCTTCTATAAAGTGATCAATCATATTAACACATTCAATCAATTTTGTCGCCTCTTTAATTACGGTCACGTGTATAAAATTACAATTTAGGGAGCAATAATGATTCAGAGGTGTTGACCATTGAAAACTGTTTTTTAATATTTATGCTGTCGCTAGCTGTCATAAATCAGTAGTTCAACGTCTGAGTTCTTTTCTAAAGTTTCGCTGAAATCAATGCAGTGAGACCTTTAATATGTTTTAAAATGGTGTTTACACGTACCGGTACTTTTGTTGGTATTTTAGAATGCAGTAGTTAAAATTCATACCCGTCAGAACACAATTCTTTGATACTCAGTGGAATGAAAAAGTTAGTCTGCTTAGGAAAACACAAATGGCGTTCAGTTGATTAAATCGTACGGAACCATCTACAGACACCTCTGGCTTGTAACCATTAAATATTCACCAGCAGATCAGTCGGTGAAACACCAATACAACTTTTATGCCAGCCTTCCTCTGGCTGCACACCAGTTCTTCGTAACCACCTAGGTAACTGATGTATTTTTCAACTTTTCTTAGAGATAACTGGTCGTAGTATAAGTTTTCCCACAGAGCGTTACCAAATTTTTTAAATTATATTTCGATAAAATTTCCTCCGTTATCTTCAAAATCTTTAATTTTGTTTAGAAACAGACAAGGATACTATTGGAATAATTTTTGGGTGAGCTATCTAATGTAACAGACAATAATATACCTTTGATACTGCAGATTTCAGTAAAACCCTTCAATACCTGGTACTGGTAACCAATCGCTGATAAACAACTTTGTACGCATGCTTCCTGCTTTAAATTGGACACTTTTCATTAAATTTGACCTTTTTTTTAGAAAAAAATTTGTGTTTATCGTTAAAAATGAAGTCGTATCACTATGGGGAAAAAACACGTGTGATCCTAGCAATAAATAAATGTTCTAGTCGGTTCCATATCTTTCAGGAGCACTTACAAAGCGCGTGAAAAGTGGAATAAATTCTTGTTAGCTTTGAATACACACTAAGAGTTTTTATGTGACTTTTCATTTTTGTCTTAAGAGCTTCTCTGTACTTTGATCTCAGCAAACTAAAAAACTGCATGCTTGATGTACTTCTGTTAAAGGATGCAAAATTGGTTATACTCACTGAGATTATATATTTTCTTTGCCGTCATTTTAAGTTTGTAAGTCTGGGAATAGTATGGAACATCCTCCTTAATTTCTGTAGACGTCTACATGAATCTTTACGAACCACTTGTCTAGCTCTTATTCCATGGTCTCTTAGTTCTTTGGAACCTGATATCATATTCAGAGGTTTAAATGTCAATATATTATTTAACATCAGTTGTTGAGTCTATTTAGGCCTATCTGAATATATGTTTAGTCAGGTTTATGACTTAACTGTAGTTATTATTATTTTTTTTTAAATCCTAATGTACTAGATAATCCAAAACACATTTTACCTATGAAGCAAATGGTGTATGGATATTCGTCTCATTTTTATACATATATTCTGTTTCGTTCATTCTGTAATTGTTGTTATGTAGCCTATTCCTTTTTCTCTCCTATACTATTCTTTTAGTTTTTCTGCTTTCCTGCTATCCTACATTCTATTTAATTATTTTTCACATACTTATACTTTTCTTTGCAGCTATTCCATTTATATTATAGACCTATCTTAAAGGTGGGCATAATTGATTGTTGTCTATGAAATAAATGGATTGTGCATAAACTACGTGGCTCGGTCGAGGGGTGGGAGGGGTTGGCTGAAAAGCTACGTTGAGCTACGTGGGGGGAGGGGGGATTCCGAGCCAGGCCACGTAGCTTCTCTTTCATATTAATTGTCACCGTTAAAATGAGATACAGAACACACAGAAGCATGTAAATATTTATTTCCGTCATTTAATTATCCCCGGATGTAATTTACGATAGTTTGACAAGAGAAAACAGTACAAAATGTCTTCTGAAATCAATATGGAAAAAGCTACGTGCTACGTGGGGGGAGGGGGGGGGGGTAGAGACAAAAGCCACGTTGGGCTACGTGGGGGGGGAGGGGTGGGGGTTCACAGGAAGCCAAAATGGAGCTACGTGGTTTATGCACGCTCCCAAAGATAATTGTCGTTCCTACGGTTGTCAGCAATATGGCTACCGTCTTCACACCAAACTGAAACACACTTATGGTGTGCTGTAATGTTTAAGATTTTTTTTGGCCAGTTCATTAGATCTAAATAAGGAAGGCCAGTCTGGTGAGCTGTTCGAGATGAAGCGGATTCGAGTTCAGGTGCGCCATGGCTAACTACATCATCCCAACGAACACGCATTATAACATGGTAACTAACTTAAAGAGCAAACAATGTGTGCGAGTCCCTTTGCAAAGCTCTGACGCAGCATAAGCACTCGGGGCTCAGTGAGTCAATTTCGGATATCACAGCATTTGATCATTACGTATTGCGACGTGAACAGAAAAGTATGTTCATAAACAATTAAAGCGGATGACAGTGAAATGCTATATTGGAAGCAATGTATTGGCTACATTTACATCGTACCAACGCGAAACGACACGGGAAAGAAAGATATCAAGCAAAAAGTAGAATTTTAAAAAACACGATAGAAGATACATTATTAGATTTTTCTCCACAAAGTCTGAGTAACATATATCAATTTCTTATGAATTACTTTATTATTAATTCATTACCATGTATCTTTCCTCCCATGTTAGCGGAATTATGTGTTTTCTGTTAATATTTTTTATGGAAGTTGAAGATCTAATATTTAATCATAATATTTGATTAGAAATGATTTAGATGATTTTTAATAACACATAAAACTGAAATAAGATTTAAATAAGTTGACATCAATGCGGGACCAAGCGTGGTGGGTGACTGGCAACGCCCTGTCCTCGCATCTGGAAGGACGCGAGTTCTAATCCCCGTCCGGCAATCCAGATTCCGGTTTTCTATGGTCCCCCCAAATCATTCCTGTCAATTCCGGTATGGTTCCTGCAAAAATGGAATGGCTGAATGCCTTTCTCCTTCCTTGTCCACACCAGTATCAATAGAGGTGTACGGAGGGCCATCTCCACTCAGTGGGAGATACCCAGGACGCTGCACACTACATTCAAAATTTCTAGGTAATCACTTAATTCCCACGACAGTTCGGCAGAAAGCGGTACAGCCCATTAACACCTAAATGTGCTTCAGCAAACACATACCCTCGCATGAACTTAATAATTTCTGAATTGCTAAATTATTAACTTTGATTAAGTTTGATTTTCTGTTGTGTATTTAATTTTGCATAATTAAGTTCTTTGATTGATTGACTGAACGATAAATAAATATATTTAAATCTCATTATAAATTTGTGGAATTTAACTCAGACACGATAGTATTGCTCAACATCTCCTTAAGATTTATATTATTAGAAATAAATACACTGGCGGAAATTAAAATCCCAAAACCCAGACTGAGTTGTGATAAATGAATTAAATTTGGCCCCAATTATTCTCATATGAAGAGTATTAAACGATTAGAAACTGAAAGTTTTACATCCAACAGTATGAGAATTACGGGGCTACATATTGGGCAAAATTGCAATGTTTTTTAGCGCCTATGTCGTGAACAGTGTGATGTAACACGACAATTTTTGATCACAAGTTCTTGTTGACCAAGTAAGCCAAGGCGTAGAGCGACGACCCTCTGCACCCAAATGTCTATCTGTGTGAGAGGTCGGAGAATTGCCGTGTTTAAAATTGGAGCATCATATGGTGAACTCTCCAGAAGGATTGGCCGTAGTGCGATGTCGTATACAGACTTGTTACACAGAGGACGAAAGAAAGCTCTGATACTCCTAGAGCAGGCAGAGGTCCATACAGATGGACAACAGCACGTGAATGCCGCTAAATAGTGAGGGTGGCTGTTGCTGGCAGACGGGTGACTGCAGGCCAGATCCAAGCAGTGGTTACAGAAACAGTCACCCGCCGTATGATGGTAAACCAATTGCTTGAAGCTTGGTTACACTCTCTGACCCCTATGAAATGTATTCCATTAACCTGATTTCATTGCTAACATCGTGTAAGCTGGTGTGATTGCAAAACGAAAATGGAGCGTGAATGGAGTACATTTGTGTTTAGAGACGAGTCTCTACTCTGTCCGTACAACACGTACACAGGCGCAGTGGAGAAATGGCTTACTCTGTTGTGCTAAATAACACAGGTGCAGCCACTGGTGTCATGGTTTGGGGGGCAATCATTTTCGACAGCAGGACTCAGTTGGTTGTTGCTGGAAGCGCAATGACAGCCCACCACTATGTGGATTGGGTGCTTTACCTTATTGTGATACCCTTCATGTCCACCATCCAAATCGCATCTTCCAATAGGATGATTCCCCGGCATCGCTACAAATCCTTGCAAGATGTTACGATCACAATTTGGACTGCACGGTCCCCAGATTTGTCCCTGATAGAGCATGTCTGGAATGTCAGGCGTAGACACATTAAATAACATGGTCACTCAGCTCAAACTGTACAACAACTGACTGCACGAGACATGCAGTAGAGAGACATACCCCTAGAAGACATACGAACCCTTATTGATCCAATGCCAGCAAGGATCCACGAATGTACAGATGTTCGATGTGGGCGCACTTCTTATTGACAAGTGTATCTGAAGATTATAAACTTCGCCTGATTCATTTCAATTTGTTACCATTTCTTCTTGATATGACCCTGCATGTACCTACAAAATTTTCTAAAATCACCAGTATACTATGTCCCAAAATAAATTCATGTCAGTACGGACTCTGGTGCCAAAATTAACTTAAATTTTATGTCCATAAGCAATCACGACTGATGCTGAATAAGTTAAAAAAATACTAATATTTAACTAATTGTTTCAATACTAGTGTTAATTAAATATATATTCAAAATATAAACTCATTTCTTTCCTGATTAACAATACAATTTCCGCCCAAGGTTTGGGAATAATTCTTTTATTTGTGTTATTTCTGTTATTTAATTTCTCAGATCTGCATTTTATCCAGTACGATATAACATTTTAATAGTTCATCACAGCCCGGTCATTTGCATACCCATTTGAATGTTTTAAAAATTGAAAAGAATATGAAATGAATATCATTACGCTCTTCGATTATAGGTTGTTGGGCATAAGATGCATAACGTTCTGTGTGACTTGTAGTGTAATTTAAGATACTTGATTTCTGTGACCATTTGTTGCTAAGGATTCCACGAGCAGTCGTGATGTTCAGATTAGCGCCGTTCATGTTTATCACAGCGTCGGGGATGACACTGCAATAAATGAGACACCCAGCGCTTAGGAACAGCACATAAACACCGCCTATTCGCGTACCATACATAATGTGTATCCACTGAGTTTTAACTTCCTATTTACAGCTGTTAACAGAGCATCTTTTCTCTGCAACAGGTGTAAACATTTTATTGTGTTAATTTGTTTTAGGAATGGATATCGTTGACCACGACAGCTTCACCCCCACTCCCAATACTATTTCATCAAGAGCTTAACTCTTTAAATTATTATTTACTCTTATTAGAAAGTGAGTATCCATCTTTGTGTTCTGCGACAGTACACTGCATTCGAGAACTATAATTAATATATTTTGCTATATACAAGTTACTAATATTTTTTGTTATATTAAGGTGTATACACTGAAGTGCCAATAGTTATGCGATAGGGAGATGTAAATATCCAGATAGCGGTCCCACGGCGCGGAACAAACTTATAAACATGCCGCTCAGCGTCAAGACTTTTATTTGCATTCTCGTGAGTCGTGTGAATGGTTTTCTGGATTCGTTATTTCCGCAAGTCATGAGGTAAAAACTTTGAGTGCGAAATCGTAGCTGGGGCATCCGTTTCAGAAATGGTTCATGAATTCAACATTCCTCAAAGCACAGAGTTTAGCGTGTGTCGTGAATATGTAATTCCTGGAATCAATGCAGTGACCGACCACGCCTGCTTCATGACTGAGACCAGTGACCTACATCGAAGTGTCAGAGTTGACAGACAGAAAACTGCTTCTAACAACAGCAACAACCAATGTGGGACGTACCAAAGACATTTCCGTGAGGCCAGTGCAGCGAAATTTGGCGTTGAAGCGCGTGCCTCTGTCAACATTACGCCATCGGTTGCAGCGCCTCTCCTGGCTCGTGATCATATCGATTGGCCCTTAGAAGACTGGATAAAAGCTTGCGTGGTCAGGTGAGACGCGGTTCCAGTTGGTAGCAGCTCCCACGAGAGCATCAACCCACATTGTAGGAAGGTACCGTGCAAACTGGTAGTCGTTCCATCCTGTGTTGTTTGTGTTTCCATCGAACCTCTGGTCAAACTGAGGGGAACATAGACTAAAAATGGTTATGTTCATCTATTTGGAGACCATTTTCAGCAATTCATGGCATTCAAGTTCCCAAACAACGATAGAGTTTTCAAAGGAAGATGCGGCATGTCACCAGATCAAAATCGTTCACGATTGGTTTGAGGAACATTCTGGACAATTTCAGTGAATGATTTCACAACCTAGATCGCCAGACACGAGCCAATAGAACATGTCTGGGACATGATCGAAAGATCAGTTCGTACAAAACGTCTTGCATCGGCAACACTTTCGCAGATATGCTTGGCTATGGAGTAAACATGGTTGAATATTTCTTCCGACGAATTGTTAAGTCAATGCTACGTTGCGTTACTGCACTTCGCTGGGCAAAAGAGTGTACCTCACGTTATTAGTATTTATCCCGTCACTTTTGACTCTTCAGTGTATATTTAATATTAAGAGTACGAGGGAGAAGATGGGAGAGTGGTAGAAGTAGGCAGACATGTTGGCTGGTTGGAGAGGATGAGCTCATACTACAGGCGCCTATTCGTCCTTGATATAAGTGAAAAATATGCCAGGTAGCATATCTCTGACCTTTCTACAGAAACGCATTGTTTATGACTCTCTGAAGTTCAAAATTTTATGTTACTAACATGCAAGTGATTTGAACGAGAAGTGAGAGCTCCGACTGGAAAATGAAACGTGTTGTTACACCATGTGGAAGTAGTCTTATTGTAAGTTAGCAGCCAATATTGTGTAGTAAGCGAAACAATCTCTCTCTCTATTTCATATGGGGATTAAGCGGATATTTCATAAACAGTCTTAAGTTAGAAACTTTTAGTGTCAAAATATGCGCTATCTGAAAACAATAACCCTGAGTGATATTGAAGTATGTTGTAATGCAATAAGTTCGACCAGTCCGTCTCTGCTATATATATTTCTACTAGACTTCTTTCTTGGTTAACCTGGCTCCTGATTTTATTATTCAATTTCGAATATAAGGCCTAACTATCTACTGAACGTAGTCAATCTTTGGCAATTTTTTTAACAGCGAGGTCTTTAGAGACGGGAAAGGATTTGGGGGGGGGGCAAGGAATGGGAAGGAATTCGGCCTTTTGAAGGAAGCATCACGGCATTTGCCTGGAGTGATTTGGGGAAACCATGGAAAACCCAAATCTGGGTGCCTAGACGGGGATTCGAACCACCATCCTCCCAAATGCGAGGCCAGAACGCTAACCGTTAAAGCTCCATGCTCGGTAATCTTTGGCAATGAGTCTGAGTAATATTAATGGACAGTAATACTTAAAAAGACAACTAATTTGCGAAAGGTTACAATTTACAATAAGAAGGGAGGTTTAATGTGAAAGCAGTGGGTTTTGACAGCTTTCAAGCCGCATTCCCGAAGGATTAGGGGAGGTAGAGCTCTGCATTCCTATTTCCTGACCGCAGGCAGTAGAGTGGTCCGGCCCTTTTTCTTTACCTTCCCTCGGAGTTCCTCCACGGTACTCATTGGATAGCAGGCTGAGTGGGCCTGGGGAGCCGTTCCAGATATTCAGCTTCAAGGAAAGATCCTCGGCTTCGTCGGGATTTGAACCCCGGTCCTCCGGGCCGTAGTCAGACGCTCTACCGCCTGAGCTGCGAGGCCGCCAATCACAGAGCTGTAACTGCACCTCCAATGTGACATGTCTGCACCACTGCTGTTCCTGGTACAGTAACAATCGGTTTCTGAAGTTTCCACAGTTATTTTTTTCTTCTGACCTTCAATATGTCCTAAATAATAATAAAAAAAAACAGCCAGAAATGTACTAAAATAAATATATAAAAAATAAATATTTTGTTTGGATGCTTGGTTATATTTTAAAGATTATTTTGAAAACGTCAGCCTTCAGCTTTGGTGGTACTGGTACAACATACGCACCCGTCACACTGAGCATCCTGGCGTATGTGGTTATGATAGAGGGTTTTATCCTTCCGTAGCAACGTCCCTGAATATGTAAATTAAGTGATTTCCGCTGACATTCCCAGCTTGTGCCACGCTGGTATGGTAATACTGACACCCGTTGCTTTCCGATAGTTAAATATCTAAACTGATTATATATATAAAAGTTTTATAAGAACATTGTCGTAAAAAGAAGTGTAGATAAGATACACAGAAAAGCACACATAAAAGAACCAGGGCTTGATATTCTAATTATTTTCGACTAAGCACTCGTCAATTTAAT
The DNA here is from genome assembly GCA_031002005.1 of Vandiemenella viatica. Lineage (NCBI taxonomy): Eukaryota > Metazoa > Arthropoda > Insecta > Orthoptera > Morabidae > Vandiemenella > Vandiemenella viatica. The sequence goes on along the minus strand of JARYHS010011408.1, from coordinate 63,090,419 downwards.
GGTGATTTATATAAATATCTGATGTTAAAAATTTTTGAATTTATTATTTAATTTTTGTTATATTTACAATAAATATAATAAAGTTTGACTCATGCTTTGATTTTAAATAGTTCAACTCATTGATTGGATTTTAGTCGTTGAGGATCGTATCCACTAAAATAAGGGTTTTATGTAAATTGGGTTTCATCTGAGTGTATATTCAACAAAGTAAACATGTAACTCAATGCCATAATTGTAGAAAGTACCCAAATGCGAGAGATTCCAAATTAATTCCGTGGTAGTATAATTTCACTAATGTTGAGCGATTTGGTGGCTGAGTGGTTAAGGCGTCTGACTGGATATCGAAAGGTCTCCGATTCGAATTACTGTTTCGAAGGGGATTTTGATAGACCTTAATCCGACTTACACTTCTAGCGTTGTTTGCTGTGTAATTATGAGGTACGCCAGAAAACTTCCGTGGTTCGAATTCCACGTTAAACTCTAGGTCCCCTGTACCAGGTTCGATTACCGGGTTATACTATGCGGTTGCGATAGGGACGGATTGCGCAGCGCATAAGAAACCCTGTCACCAGGTCATTAGGGAGCATACATAAACTACGTGGCTTGGTCTAAAAAGAGGGGGGGGTTGGCTGGAAAGCTACGCTGGGCTACGTAAGGAGAGGGGGGGGGGTGGTTTCGGAGCCAAGCCACATAGCTTTTCTTTCATGTTATTTGTTACAGTTAAAATAAGGTACAGAACACACAACAGCCTGTGAATATTTATTTCCGTCATTTAATTATCTCCGTATGTAATATACGACAGATTGACAAGAGAAAACAGTACAAAATCAACAGAGAAAAATGCTACGTGCCACGCTGGGGAAGGGGGGGGGGGGAGGGAGGGGTGTGGAGGCAAAAGCCACGTCAGGCTACGCGAGGGGATTCACAGGCGGCCAAAGTGGGGTTACGTAGTTTGTGGATGCCCCCTTACAGCCACACGAATTTACTTAGCCTGTTACAAACTGTCTGGCGTGTTACACGGACACTCCAGTGATGTACAGTATTCATCAGTGAACGAAGGGAATACTCTCAGGTAACCAGTCGAGTGAGTCCACCGATAAAACACAGCATTACGGCGCTCATGACCTCTGTTGCCATTGTCAAGTGGTTTTAATGTCCTTGTAACAGCATTTCTACCTGCTGTGTGAACCACCCCTGCCGAAGCCGCGCAGCTATTCCGGTAATCCTACGGCGTACTCAAAGCAAGCTCTACCAGAAGTAATAGATGGGATAACGCCCTTATAAACTCCAGGATTCGAAACTGGAATATCGCCATCCTCTGTCACACACCTCAGTACAGAGTCACTAGACCTCTGAAACAGACTATGTAGGTTTGCTACTGTAGGTGTACCAAAGAAAATTTAAAGCTACAGCAGCCGTACAATCGCTTCTTTATCATAGAGGAACTATGTTCTTTTCAGCAAGAGTACCGATAAGGCTATTCAAAACAAGACTGTCCTATCTATGACGTAATGAAATTCATTATCTGCTCAGTGTTCGGATTTTTTAAAATTAATTTCCAGTTTTAGAATATCGGTAAAAAAATTTCCCGTTTGGTTGGTAGTGACAGAAGTAAGGATATTTTGAAGAAACTCTTTTGTGAGGAATTATTATGTGCTTTGTTTTGAATGCTGGTCATAGAAGATGCTGCACATGAAGCAGTCTGGGCTCGTAGACATCTGATGGTTCGTTTCTTAGATAGAGATCGCGTAAGTGCGGGTGTGGAAATTATTGGCAACTTTCAATCTGAACACGAAAGTGACTGGCCTTATGGATGCCATACAGTAGTTCGACTGATAGCTAGAAAATTGGGAGCTAATGTAGCTAGTTTCTTGGATTCATTATGGCATCCTCGCACTGAAAATAAATAAATTTTCTGACTATAACTCATGTTAAAAAACTTAAATTTTTTTGTTGTCTCTCCATGAAAAAGTTTTATTTTTTAAAAAAGACGGCGTTCAACCCTAAATATTATAACAGCTCAGCCTTATTATTAAAACAATCTTTTTGATTTAACAACCATGAATAGATGGGCCTCTATTTTCAAAGCAGCATCCCCACTAATTAAGGTTACAAGCCACCACTGTCCATGTGCAACAGCATGATGTTTCATTCAGTCCCCTTGAACTACGAAAAGAGTTCAAAATCCTTCAAAGAAGGACAGCTAGATTTGTCTTCGGAAATTAACGCAAAACACAATCGGTAACTAATATGATAAAGAAGCTGGATTGCGAGTGAAGAGAGTTATGGGACTGTGCAATGCATATATTTGTGATGAGGCATGTAGAGATAATGGTGGAAGAATTAAGACAGATGCTTGGAAGGGAAAAGATGACCATGGCCACAAGCTGGTACTACTTGATTTCAAGCATAAGGGTGTGGGAAAATTTTCTTTGGTAGGAAAGGGTGCAAGGGATTGGAATAAATTACCAAGAGACATGAAGAAAAGTTTTCCAGAAACACTGAAAGAATTTAAAGATCATATTAGTAGAGGGCAAACGTAGATGGAAAGAGGATAGGAGAAAAACTGGTGTATAGGAAGACTGCTACCGGAACGTGCGCTCCATGGCAATTTTATCAATAGTAATAATTATTATTAACTTTTAATAATACAGGCAGTGATTTCATTTTGCAAATATCATCTCACGTAAAAACACGTCTTTGTAACCAACTGTATTAGCAAAACATTAACGTGTTTCTTAAGTCTATCGTCATTTATAATATGGGCAGGTATCGTGAATCAATATGTTGGCACATATGACTTTATTGATAAAGAGAAAGACAATCATTCGTGGTTAAGGTTGTTCTGGTTTTTGAAGGTCAGGTTTGAGTGATTAGTTTTACTTCAGGCATGTAATTCATATTATAAGCAGTTGCGCCTGACTATTAGCTGACTAATCCATATTGTTTGTGCTTGTTTGCGAGCAAATTTGAATCGTGCGTTACAGCCAAGTAGAGAGTTTTCAAGAGTCATGCAATTGTCTTTAACAAGATCGATACTTGGTTCAGAAAAATTTGCAGGTCAGCGAAATGTGACGTTCTATAGAATGAAGGACAAATAGAACGGAGGAAAAAATCGCTAAATTGTTATGACTTTTTCACTATTATTGCAATATCCAATTTTTTCTAATACACTATGGCATTGTAGCATGTTTACTGATACATTACGACTATGTTGAAAGTAATTCACTGTTGTTTTGTGACACGCTAACGCAAATCATTTTGATATGGCGTATGCTCCTATATGGCCCATGAATGCACTATTCCGTAACATCACTTATCTGACTTCGAGAACAGTAGGACTCTATAGAACAGTCCGTAGCACAGATGGCACATCGTCCCCTCAACCACCAACAAGTAAAGTCAAACTAAAGCATTACAACCGTTTGCCAGCAAAGCTAATGAACGGTATCTGTACGTTTAGTTCTTGGGATACTTAAATCGATACTTTACAAGCTACTTTATTACATTCAAAATGTATCAATGATAGTGAAATCTCTTCACTAATTGGTGACGTTAGACAGGAACAAAATCGGTAATGATAATATTCACTTTTTTTTAATGGCATTCGGTAACTAAGGCCATACAGCCAGCTCCATTTGAATATCATATATACCACAGGACGGACACACACATTCACACACACAACACTTAAACACCCATGCCCTCGGCCGGACTTTAACCAGCGTCACGCCAGTACTCTAGCCCCTACGCTACCGAGGCCGGCATTAACTTAGCTAACTGAAACACTTTTAATGACAATAATACATTGTTCATTCAATGAAAAACCCATTACTCAGTTAATAATTTACCGTATTTTATAAGTGATGTCTCGTTTCCGAAAGTTGTAGTAGTTCGATTCTTCCTCACCAACTGGTTACTCTTCAGAGCTTCTTGAAGGCATTGCCGCGTGTTTTGAGTCTCAGATACTCAGTTGGGATGACTGTTTCAAAGTTACCGGCTTTATCAGAGCTGCGTCCAGATTCGCGAAAGAGAGGCAGGAATGACGTCAGAGCCCACTTAGCAGGTGCTGTGCTATATAACGAGCCACCGCCATGTGGTTACCTGCTCAGTCACTCGCCCACTGCAACAACATGGATCGGCGAGAAGCCTTGGTAAGTGCCTCTGCTAGGGGAAACATGAGATAACGCTCATATTTCTGCTGCTGCAAAGAGTCTATCAAATTTACGTACTTTATTTTAGGCCATGTGTCTCATTATTCCTTTGCTACCCAGGGGCAATAGGATGATGAGTGGCTCGGTACTCTTGTCGATAAAATTTTTCACAATACAGAAGATTTCGTTTTAAAGTTTTATTTCATAGTCGAAGAATTAGCGTGAAATTCCCTTAAATGGCGGTTGTTTAAGATGCTTCAGATGGGTTACATGATACAGATGTTTAGTTTTGTTACTAGGAGATCAGAGCGTTTAGCCGTCTTGGAAATTCAAACCGATATATGGTAATAAGGCCATTCCTCACTGTTCGCCAGCTGCGTGTTTTGTTTTTCCTAACAATTCTTCATGAAATCTGTTCTATCGAAATGTAAAAAGGAGACAGGTGATGCCAGAGTGGTAGCGCCCAATGTTTTGACGCTCAATTTATAGTTATAGAACCTCTACTTTGGCAGAACTTTTGGAATGAATATTGGATACACAACGTGACTGCAAACACTAAAAGTTACTTGCGTTTGCGGGAATAATAACTCTTAGTTGGGACTGGAGGCACTTTCTGTTTAATTTAAATTGCATGGCATTTGGCAGAAAGTTAGGTATGATATGCTAATAATGGTTAAACGCTACAATTAATGAAAAACCAAGGAACATTGGTGTAGATCATTGGTAACGTGTTATGCTAATCTGCTACCAGGTCACTTTGAAGGGCAGAACCACACAGACATTAATGGCTTAGTCTCTTAGGGTGCTTCCATTTATTACTTTAGGTGTGTTTTCGGTGTGATTTGGAGAGTTCTGCCCCCCACCCCCCTTCCTATGGTGAGGTGATATTGCGAGTGACTTCTCCCCTGTTTTCAAGGGCGGTAAGGAGACCCCTCTCCCCCCCCCTAACTTTGGGATCGACGTCGCAAGTAGTTTATAATTTCACCTCATGTAATTAACGGACGCCTCCTTATGCTAATACACTTTTCATGTGTCCGCTGAGAAAATATTACTCTTAATCTGCGATATATCAGAAGTTACAAACCTAATAAACTCTATGGAACTATATATACATCGCTTATTTCTCGAGATATACTGTTTCATAAGTTAGATCTACAAAAGTTGATAAGCGGAGCGAACAAAAAAAAACGCTAAAGCCGCAAGGAAGTACACCACTGCACATGTATAATTGGAGTTTTGTTTTCTTCCTACACGTTGTGGTTAGTTTGAAATGCGGTCTGGACCAGAAGAAAAACGTAGTCAACGGCTCAAGGAACTATACCTATATCTAATTTTTGACAGTGGATATCTTGCGAACGAAGTGAGATATCGAAAAAATGTATTCCTCACTTTCGATTTTTTTCGTGAAATTACATAATAACCCATCATTAAATTGCGGCACCACGGTTATGATAGTGCTACCAAAGACTGGGATGCATTCAACGCTACACTGAAGGTAGAGGTCGAAGGTGGTATCTTTATATCTTCCTGAGACGATGAGGACTGTCTTTCGAGTTGCCTCATATATTTACAACTCACCTGCTAATACGACACTTTGTTGCCCTTATAAAAGTATCTGTCCAGATAAATGACTAAAAGATTCTCTCCATCTTCCGTGCAAATTTTTTGTATGATTAAAAATCACTGTCACAGCGATAAAAATTTAATTTCTGAAAGTTCGGCTAGTAGCTTTCCATCTAAGCGGTGTACCACCCCGCCTTCAGGAAAACGTGTTTACCGAGACGTCTGTGGTCATCTCTGCTGATTAACATCTCTGGTCGCTGCGACAGCCTCTCCGCTGCTCTCGGTCAGTCATGAAGGTGGTCATCGGCAGGCGGTTCGTGCGCGTCGCTGCCATCGCCATGGTGAGGGTCAGCCAACATGTCACAGCAATCCACGTTGGCTGAGCATCATAATCTCAACCATCGACTCTGGAACTCACTGTACCTCGTATAGGAGATACGTTTTTCGGTGGTGACACTAACAGAGAAAGTGATTTCTTGACAAGTACTTATTTCATTTGGGTAAATTTTATTTTATAATATCTACTTACTAGAAACGATCACGGAAAACATTACATATGTTATGTAATCGCAGGTTTTTTCTGGCTAATCTACTGCTTGAAGATTACTAGGGCTTACAGCCGGATCAATTAACTGATCGTTGTTCAGGGAATTTTCAATCTCTAGGTTACTTCTACTGACTGACGTGGGGAGCGCAGTCAGAGTCCACGCCGGTGCAACACGACAGTCCTCGCGCCAGCCAGAAGTAACATGAAGAAAATTCGTTGAACACCCACCAATTGATCCGGCCACTTGGTCGGGAAATCTTCAAGCACTATAAATATTTTATAATCGTAGGCTTCCGCGGCCAGAGTCAGTTGATTCTTGGCTGTCCGGGTGGCGCCGCGTCATGTTTCTTGAAACCGACGTATCGACCCTCATTCTGGGGTCTTCTTCCAGTTCTGCCCTGGAAGAAGACGTCGGTTTCAAGAAACATGACGCGGCGCCACCCGGATAACCAAGAATCATATAAATATTTTGTTCCATAATGTGCATTTCTATTTTGATCCCCTCGGTACTGATTCGGTATAACTGGGCTGGGATTGTCCGGAAGACAAACATACGAACTACCCCTTTCATATACGAGTACGACAAAATACTTCCTCCATGAAACTACTTTAGTCAGAATGACAGGAGAGATAAGATTCCAGAAATAAGGAACAGTTCTGACAATTATTTGAACTCTCTTACCTCGGGCCATTCTGAATTTAAATGCTCACACTAAAAAATACATAGTTTTGGTGGACAGCTCTCTCTGCGATCCACAGTTTTGTGAATTACAGAGCAGAGTATATATGTAGACGTAATTATTGATGTAAACAGAAGCTTGACTCCACATTTTATCCATTTATTTTAACAGAATATCTGGGCAGTTAAACGTGGAACTAAAATGAATGCCAAGAAGAGTCAGCTTATAAAAATTAAAGATTTTCTATCATTACAAGGTAGGGAAGGAATTGATTGTAGAAGATCTGAACTGTAAATATCTTGGCATAATTTTTGAAAGTAAGCTCAAGTTGCCAGGACAAACTGGGCGTAGGGCAGGAAGAGATTTCAAAATCCTTCATTTATTGAGGAGGGAGATGAGGGAAGTGAGAGAATTGGGTTACAAAACCTTCGTCAGACCACTGCTTGAATATGGTGGAGTGGTGTGGGACGCACATTATGGGTATCAAACTAAGAAGTTCGAAATGGTATAAAGGAGAACAGCTAGATTTGTTTGCTGAAATGATCACAAAATGCAATCAGTAACTAATATGATGAACGAGCTGGGTCGGGAGTCATTGGAATACAGAAGGACGGTGAAGAGGGTGTTTGGTTTGTTCAAGGCTTTTAATCGTGATAGTGCATGGATATCCAGGCATTAGAAGAAGGTTTCGGAGTTCTACATGAAAGGGAAGAGATGGCCAAAATCGCAAGCAGGTACTCGAATTCAGGCGAAAGGAAGTGGGAAAATGTTCTTTTGCAAGTGAGGTAGTAAGGGGCTGGAATAAATTACCAAGAGAAAAAAAGTACAGTTTACCAAAAACACTGAAGGAGATTAAAGTTGCAATTCGTAAAGGGCGGGCGAAGGTAGATGGTGAAAAATCGTGATATGAGTGGGACATTGCCACCGGAGCTTGCATCCTCCATCGCAATTGATTTTAAATTAAAAGTAAATTAAATTTTCTTGCCACCTTGAGACTATAGGATGTTTGTCACTGTGCAGGTTGTCGTGTGCGTGGCGGCGGTGGTGATGGTGTCACAATCGTCTCCGGTGCCACCCAAAGTTCAGACGAGCAGCGACAACTTGGCGGTGGTCCCAAAAGGCCAACTCCCCGCCAACATCACCGTGCTGAGCGTCGGCCTGTACCCGGATGGCAGCCATGCCAACGTCACCATCATCCCGCTGAAGGCGCCCACAATCCAGAAGATCCTGCCGGGCTCGCCCTCCATTGCTGAGGAACTCGCTGACGACCTGCCCTCCGACCTTCCTCCAAACCTCGTCGGCGGAACGTGAGTAATAACACTGGACTATTTATCACTGACCTTTTAAACCCTATCACAGTGTTTAGTCACTAAAGCCACACTTCATCTCCTGTTCTCCTTACTGTTGATTTTAAATTAAAAGTAAATTAAATTTTCTGTTCTCCAGACTTTGCGAGGATTTGACAATTGTTATATAGTTACAATAAGTCTATTTACATATCATTAAAATTATAACAATAATTCAGAGTGATACTTTTCTATGTAAAACTAGTATATTTTAAACTATACTGCAAGCAATCTTTCATCTTTATAAAAAGCCGTATAGTCAAACAGAAATCGATTAATGTCTTATATCCGTTGGAAATTCTGATTCTATACGCTTTTCATCAACATGTTTTCTCTTTGACGAAGATGATACGAAGTAATGAGACAACAGGCATAGCTGTGGCTGCCAGCTTGACTCTGCAGTGATGGTTTAGATTTAGCTCCAGTCCAGGTCTACCCCTGCCTTGGACATTACTTCACTGTACATACAGGGTGTTAAAAAAAGGTGTAAAATATTTTAGGAGGTGATATTACGCATCAAAAAAAGACAAAAATGTCTTGTTTTGTTGCATACTATCACCTCCTAAAATATTTTATACTTTTTTTTTGACACCCTGTATATCAGCAGAACTAGTATGATTATCATTTCCTCCTTGATATTAACTCATGCTAGTGAGCGGAACATTGTTTACTCCAATTGCACTCCTATTTTCTTCTTGTTTTTAACTGAATACGAAGTCCAGCAACCTTAATATGAGCTTTCACGTGCGAAACTGTTCCGAGCATAGATTTTAACTAACAGTCTCTCCATACATGACCATTTGTGAATATATTTCTCGTTGCTACACTGGCTTATCCTTGCGTGAAACATTTAGTTACACAAATTGCACCGAATTAATGAGATTGTTTGGCTGGAATATGACACGAAAACTGTAAGAGTGAACAGCTTCCAAAGTGTCGAACCAAAGAAAGATGAGATCTGCAAGTAACATCAGCAAAAAATTTGCTTCGTTTTCTTTTAGAGAATGCTAATCAAACCGTGCATTGTACCTTCTCACTGATTTACATTAACATTGCGTTACTAATCGAACAAAGAATGGAGAAAAGAAGAACTGCTTATGCTACCGTTATTCACAGTAAGTGAGAAATTCAGAGGATCCAGTAAATCTCCAAATTGATGCGTAATATCACATCTGAACTTACAAAGTACATAGATAAACATCACAAACAGCCAGAGTACCAGACAGTAAAAAACTGAATCAACACACAAATTTTGCTGTAAAAATAACTCAAGCTAGATTTTTTTGAAGACCCGCAGGAAGATGCAAAGATGTATGAGCACACATTTAGTGTGCTTTGCCAATGCAGGGAACTATTCACCACGTTGTAGTGACTAAAAACTTAGAAGAAGAGCTGCACATCTTGTAATTGGTTCTAAATTTCGTATACGATTTCAATGCTATGATTGGTGAAATGGTGATGTTTTGATTTCCGCTCGAACTTACTAACATTTAATCGCCAATATTCATTACCTACTGCAAAGAAATACTTCTCGCGTTGTTTTATCTGAGTTGTAAAAATGAAAGATGCAATCAGGAAAATATGATATCGTACTGACGCCTCAAAATACTGTTTTTCTCTTCGGTACACTGTAACCTGGAACAAACCGCAACAACTCTTTTAACGGTGTAATGCATCTACTGAACAGTAGAGAAACGTTGTAGGTGTAGATGTTATGAGTAATGTTTCAAGGTTTATAAACAACAATAATTGATGTTTATAATATCTTGAAACAAATTTATGGCAAATGGTAGGTAAATATGTGTTTGTTAAAACTAGACGAAAAACGCAAAGAATTTAAAAAAGTAATATGTAAAACGGAATTATAAATGAAAAAGAGAAACTTGGTCTACATGAAAAGATAATGTTTCCACAGAGCCCTAATATGGTCAACAGAATAATTTAATACAAACCAGATGCAGATCCTCATTCATTTGTGGCGATTTGAAACCCAGCGGGGCCTCCTGCATGTAGCGAAAAGGTGCAAATTGTTCCACTCCGTGTCACTTGCGCAACATATCGTGTTGACATGCAATTTGCGAACTGCGCTAATTCACTCCAAACGTCTAATGACAAAATCTATCGACAAACAACTCTTGTTTTGGAATGACTTTGGAATATATTTAGTACAAACGTTAAGAGTTGTGAGGTATTATAGAGACTGGGTTGTCTTGTTTTCATTACTTATTTGCAGTTATTCTTGACACAGAACAACAGAAACCACTTCTCCACTTCTCACTGCGAGCAAATGAAATGATTTTTTTTTTTAAAAAATTTTTTGCAGACTTTGTCTATTGGATTGGAAACATACATTACATACAAAAAAAAAAAAAAAAAAAAAAAAATTAAAAGAAAAACTACTAAGTTGTCATTTTTAACCAGTTATATAATACCTTAATTACTAAATTTCCTACTGTACCCTGAGAGAAAAATTGATATTATTTTATTATTTTTAGAATAACTTGCGAAAGTGAAGCGTGAATGTTCAAGATACTGCTGTTCCCGCTTACTAGCTTTTCAACTGTTTGTATATACTCTTCTGCAGGCCATTTTACGCTTTTGAGTGCATTCAGTGGAACACATAGCAGAACTTACTTCTTGAACTTAAAATATTGTAGCCAAAATTTCGTACAGGAGATAGCAAACCTCTCTTTTTCAGTAAGAATCTTTGAGTCCAAATTTTCTTATAGGAAATACGTTTTATTTTAGATTATAAGTACACTAATTATACCGTTTTTGCTAAGGTTCTCTATACTGTAAAACTTTATTACCAAAGTAAAATCTGACATTATCAGAAAGAAAGCAATTGCTACCGAGTGAATCCCATATTGTTATTAGCTGTTCTCCTTGTTTCCAGGTACGTGCTGTCCCACGTGGTTCTGGAGATAGGACGCCTTGACGACGACAATTCTACTGAGTATGGCTCGTAAGTACACTTCACAGCGTACAAACTTGAGAAGTAGCCTATCTGTTACTTTTAAAACATTAATCGTAATCGCTATTTACCTTTGTGTTATTACAATCTTCCTGTTTCTTGAAATAAATTAATGAGTACGTAAATATAAGAAATATTTTACAGATAATATTTTATGCGTTTGCTTATCTAACGATGTTTTTGTCTTATTGTTACATACGATTATAAAATATCATAACATTTCTAAAAAAATCATTAATAAATAATAGATTTACAACTATCTCTAAATATCTGGTAAGGGTTTGTTACATAGATTTTGCGTTTTTCAATTTATCTGTTTAGTGAGGTTCGTAACGCCAACGCTGCGTGTCTCTCCCGTTTTATTTTATATGTACTTTCATTGAACGAATCTTGAGGAAATATTGACTTGCTTCTATAAGGATTTTTATGTGGTGTCGCAGTGCAAATCTGGACGTAGACGAAGCATGTTACTGCTTCTATTGCACATGTAATTACCTCCTCTGAATATACCAATCAATTTACTAGTATGCCCAGATACGATATCAATTGATGAATAAAAAGAAAACATGTTTGTTTCATACAATGTACCAGATTTCGCAAAATAAAGTAACAAATTTAGAAGATTCTATATCAACTTTAAAAATTATGTTGTAAAAAGAAAAAAAAGTTGTAACATACCAGGGGATATTTGGATCATGTCTGGAAGTTGCGCGTAGGCTACCAAGAACAGCTTTCCTCCAAAATAGTTTGCTAATTACGTTGATTAATTTCTTTAACCAATATATTTTGCAAACTTTATATATATCAACTGTCAATTTAAAAAAAATAACAAAAGTAAAAAAACCAAAAACGATATGGACACCTTTATCTAGTTCTTCACTTTTTCCTTATTTTCGTACCTGCCATTGTCCTCGTGTGTTCCAGTAACCCAGATGATCTTTTTTGAGATATTCTATTCAAATAGTTAAAATTCACACTTCTTTTTACGTTTCATATTCAAGTTCTAATTTATTGTAATTAAAGTTCATCTTAAAATGTTATAACGCTGTTAGAACCATCTGAGTTAACTAACATGAAATTAAACCGAACACATATTTCCACCTACCTTGTTTATTTATTGTCCTTAGCCGTTATTTTACATTTTTATCTTGTGTAGTATTTAAGGAAAGCCTCTGAATTTGCGGTGCTAAATGCTACTAAATCACATTTTTTTTTTAAACTACCTTTATTACCTGGTTAATTGCAGTAGACGCACTAAAAGATATTTGAATTGTTCGTTACTCTTTTGCATCATCCTGTTGAATGAGTTGATTTTGCAACAAAAATGCTACATGACATAATCATTAAATTAATTGCAATGCCATACATTTTTATTAAAAGATAATTGAAAACCTTAGTTGTAATTTTAAGCGTTTTGTTAATTAAATAACTAATTCCTAGCTCAGTAACGAACTAAACCCTAGCTGGGTACTGATTCAATTCAATATGAGCTTCCGTGTCACATGGTTCTATGAAAACTTTGTAAACTTAATAATAATTTCTACTGCGGAATTCGTATTTCATGATTTTAATAGCATTTGCTGTGTTAACTAGTATTTCTGCTCAAGGAACTCAATCATTTGTAAAATATATTATTTGGGGTGGGGGGGGGGGGGGAGGAGGAAGGTAGAAAAGCATGGGTTTTGGAGTTTTAGGTATCCATCACAACATATACACACTTTCAACATAAAATAAAATTCCATGTCGCAACCTTATGAAGAATTTCGTGTATATGCCCAAGTGCTTTATATCAATGAGTTGCTTGAACAATGATTGATTTGTTTCCTATACACTACCTATAGAGAATATATTACCTTGGGTTGTTCCATTGGACTGGTTATGATGAAACTTATTTCTTGTTATTATCTCCATATTAGGTCTATTTCATTTTTATAATAAATATCCTTTCATTCACATGATATTTCTTAAATCTATTTCTTTAATTCATTCCACTTTTAACTCTCGTTTAGGGCTGGACCTTACCTTCTTACTTCCGTTTTCTCCGTAGTCTTCACAACCTTTCTTATACTATTTTGTAATATACTGCTACAATAGTCCTCTATTACTCTTATGATTCATTTACAAAGGAAAAGGTGGTTTGCTCTCCAAGTTTTCAAGGGTGACGTTTTCTTTCAACAGGTTCTTTCACTGTAATACCGACGATTCCTACCTCCTTTTCTTCCCATACTCTGTTTCGAAGTTTAACTGTTCTCAAAATTATTATTTTAAATTTGTTTAGTTTTTAAAACTTTTAGTACTTCTAAGAGCATTTCGTGTTAACACATTACTAAATTGCTTTTTAAAATATTTGTTAGATAATTTTGACCCTCATGTGAAATTATATATAATGTTAAACTAGTATTTTAGAAAAAATGGCTGGTACAAAGAAGTACAAAAAAAATGTAACCTATAATCGAATCTGTTTGCTTCGTTTTAGATCCTTAGTAATCAGATGCACACAGTTACAACACGTAAGCGAAATGATTGAGAACCACATGAACAATGTTGCGTTAACCAAAACTTTAACAACTTGGATTTACCGTGCTATTACTCTTCTTGACCACTGATATGGAAAAATCGAAAAAAAAAACGTATTCTAGATGGGTGGTTGGTTATTCAACAATATCAATGGAATGAAACAGTCTAGAACTTTGTAACATCTGACTAGTGAGTTACCCCCCTTTTGGTTATTTGTGTTTCAGAGATACATCACAGGAGTCAAATGACAGCAGCGAAACTTCTGTAGCGGAAAAGGACAGCGCCAGCAACAAAGTTGGCTGCGACGATCAGAAAGCGGATGAGAAAACAAACAGCGATGCAAAAGAGAAAGAGTCAAAGAAAGAAAAGGAGGCAAAAGCTGAAGAAAAGGGAGATCTGAAAAAGGAGGGGAACAACGATGAAAATGAGAAAGACCACAAACAGGACGATAAAAGCGCTGTGAATGAAGGACAAAAGGCAACTACGAAGAATGAGAGCGATGTGAAGAGTGCCGATAAGAAAGAAAAGGAGAAAAGCAGCGACTCTAAAGAGGCAACAGAAGGTGGAAACGTGGAAGAAAATAAGAACAAGAATGAGGATAAGGATAGTGAGATAGAAGTCACTAAGAAGGAAAAGGATGTTGGAAGTGAAGATAAGGCTGCAAACCCAAAGCAAAGCAGGCGTAGGAGGGAATCTGAGAAGGAAGAAAAGGTGAAATAAATAGGAAAGGAGACGAATAAATAGTGAGAGAAAAGTTCAAGGAAGATACTCGTTAACAATTACTAGAAAATGAAATCATCACGTCAGTACAGCCAACCCCTAATCGGTGTCGGTGAGTCATCGCCAAAGTAAAGAATTACGCCACTACAGCTTCGCCAGTTTCGTCTCTCTCTGTATCTAGAGGTTCTGCCGCTGAGCATCTAGTGAGAACTGAACACATCACATGTCTCAACCAACACTGCTGCTCAATCTAGCTGCAACTGTAGGAAGGTCAGTGCAAGGAGAAATTTAAAAACTACGATCTAACTAAATAGTCGCCTTACTGACACTTCAAGTCTTTCCAGATTTTCTTGCGGGCAAGAAAATATATTGACTTTATAAATATTTGCGGCTGCAACAACGCCAACTTTTCATCAAATTGATATTATAAAATCAATGTTTTTTTGTATGAATATCAAATAAAGAATATAAGTTTAAAAAAAGATATTTCGTTTATTAAAATTTATGACAAGAAATTTTCTTTTGTTTATATGTATATTTGCACCCAATTTGTTTTCTTATTCACACTTTGTTCTTTTCTTAAAACTTAAAATCATTATATCATTTAAGAATGGATGAAGAGTTACAAAACGTTCAAAACACTTGTAATTCATCACCATCATATTGAACAGCATAATACTCAACTGCACATATCTGATGCTCATATTTTTCTACACTTTTTGCCATCTCTGGCTGTCGTCAGTTGCTTTTTTTTATATTTCAAATCATTTTTCCAAACCATTTTAAACTTCGTACGCGTGGATTAAGAATCTTTTTGCCATAATTGAATATAGAAAGTTGTTGGTAACGAAGGATTGGTCCCAAACAACACCGAGTCGGCATAATATGACAGGAAAGCTATCACTATATCATTCTACCGTCGAACCTGTCTCTTGAAGAGAATCAGTTTTCAACATATTTCTGTCACCATCAGATAAGGTCTCAAAATTTCTGACTACAAGTGTTAGTCATACTGGATGTCCTGTGAACTTCATACAGATTTTCTTGTCAAATTCCATCAATATCGATATAGCCATTTAGTCGTCAAAACGTTATAAAAAGACAGAGACTTACTTCAGCATTTATAGTATTATTACTGCGGTTCACACACACACACTGACTACGAACAACCCCTGAGGTATCATTATAACTTAAAAAGTGTACACCTACATCATTGCACCCCTAACTTTGTAATATCTATAGTTTAACATTCAATCCGAATAACCGACTACCCAAGCGTGACTCTTACGATAAAAAACAATTTTTAAAATTCTTAGCCTTCATGGAGATCTGAACCGGAGACCACGACCCAAACATTAGTAAGCAAGCGCTTTAGCCACTGAGCGACGTGACCGCTACACGAAAAAACAGTAGAGGGACCTTCATATCCAACGCGACTGTCTATCGCTATTCAGTAATATTTCGAAATTATAAGACAATATATATTATGTAAGACTATTATGTTATATATATTATGTAAGATTATTAATACAGATAATTTTTCAACCAAATGTAGACAGTAATTTTCTCCTTGTTTCAAAGGATAAGTGTGCAACGTTTCATCGATATCAGATGAAAACTGTGGATTTGTATGAACAACACACCAACCAACAAACAAACAAAGGAACATACATACATTCATCTTTATATATATAGATTACTGAATGTCACAAACACAATGACAGCGAATCACCCCTTAGGGATCAATAAAACGTAAAAAAGTGTACACCTACAGCATTGCAAGACTACCTACGATTTGCCTAGCATTGCACCCCTAACTTTGTAATATCTACAGTTTAACATTCAATCCGAATAACCGACGGCCCAGGCGTGACTCTTACGATAAAATACAATTTTTAAAAATCTTAGCCTCCACGGAGTTTTGAACCGGAAACCACAACCCAAACATTTGTAAGCAAGCGCTTTAACCACTGAGCTGCCTGCCCGCTATACAGAAAAACAGTACAGAGACTTCCTTATCCAACGCGTCTGTCTATCGCCGTTCAGTAGTATTTCGAAATTATGAGACAACATGTATTATTTAAACAGATAATTTTTCAACCAAATGTAGACAGTAATTTTCTCCTTGTTTCAAAGGATAAGTGTGCAAAGTGTCATCGAGATCGGATGAAAACTGTGGATTTGTATGAAGAATAAACAAATAAACAAACATACATAAATTCATCTTTATATATATAGATTCACCACTCCAGGCGAATGACGGGATGCTTTCTTCAAAAGACAATGCCCGAATTCCCTCCCCTTCCTTGTCCCCAGTTCCCTCCCGCCTCTAATGACCTCGACGTCGACGAGGCGTAAAGCCAAAGTACATGTTCTATTTAGGTCCTCCATCTCCGGTGTACACAGTTTAGTCACAATCATTGGGATCCGATCATATGAGCCTCTTTCAACCACATGTTACTGCCCCTTTTGCTTGCCGTACACTGTTTCAAAAGATGAAAATTTAAAGATGGAACAAATCTTACAGTAATCTTGCAGGCTGAACAAAAATTTCACATTCGCTGCACAAGATTCTGTCCTTCTCGTATTTTATCTGTGTTGATAGCTACCCATACAAAATATGTTCCATCTTAGTTATGAAACATGACATTGCTAACATTTTTGGACAGAAATAGCCAAACATGTAAACGTATATCATCTGTGCAATCAATGCAAATATATTACTGAAACTTTGAGCACTGATGTCTCAATCCAGATCCCTGCCATCACTTACTTTGTTGTTCATACCAAATTTTGATATCTGTTTTACGATTAACTGTTAAGTGAACAACCACACGTCAACACAAATCTGCATGTATTATCTTCAATTTATCTACATTAAATAATAAAGACCAAAATAACAACACAATAATAAATTTACATTTCTCATAAATCTCGTGCACCCAACGTCACATATTACTGGCTCACACAGTAAACTTTAACAGTTAGTTGCATGAAAATCGTAGAATGTATTAGAATATGGGAACTTTTTTTTTTTCTTATTAAATGATGGGTGATCATGATATTCGCAATGGCAATGGCAACATGGCAACATGGCAACATGGCAAATACACTAGCCTCCGCTCAACACAGAAAGACACTACAGGTTCTATACTGAAGTGCCACCGATCCTAAATATTTGAAGTTTGGAAGAAACTCCTTGTCACTCACTATCAGTCCAAAATTTCCCAATTTTTTATAAATTCCAAAACAAAATAATTTTTACTCAACAAAAGTTATAAAAGTAGCAGCCTTAATTCATCCGTTTGAAGTAACAAATGCAGCGAAAGGTTATTACTCACAGTAGTGAAAAGTGGAATACAGCAGAAGACTGCAAAATGTAGGTAAGAGCTTATGCAATCAAAAAACATTGTATTTCCGTCAAAATCCCCTTCACACAAGGTCTGATTCCCTTGAACTGTCTTCAAGATATCCTGAAAAAATTATCTCAAAAACTTAATTGAATCAGCATTAAAGATTTGCTGGACGGAATAATGTCAAAAAAATCAACCTTCATCATAAGAGATAATAATGGGCATAAAAAGTACTAAATTTTTAACATAAGATCTTGAAAAGTTTTTAACTGTAGGTAAATGTCTCAGGGATTGAAACAAATTATCGAGGAATAATACAAAGTAATAATATACGTAAATAATATATTGTAAAAATTGCAATGGCTGGTGTAGAGGGAAATAGACACTATCAGAGTTAAAAATGATGGCATATAATGTAACTATCTCCATATCATTCCTGCAAAACAAAATGACCGAAAATATTCTTGCCACCAACGGTAGTTATGGCAGACACAGATCTGTCGTTTTCTTTACGATGTAGTCTAACTACAATTTTCCTGGACCTATTAAATATTCACGATAATGAACTTATAAGGCTTCCTATCCAGAAGATCCAAAATATGCAAAACTCCTTCCAAGGCGTTTAGTGATTCTGAAAATAAGATCAACTGGAAAGATCGACCCAAGTACTACCAATGTTACTATGAAGCTAAGTGCCATTGTAGTATATATTATATACATTCAAATCATTGGCCAGTTGCCCTTAAAACTTAAAACTCTTTATCGTTTCATATTTGTCCACTGTTTATTTTCCTCCACTTTGTTTCAGTTCATTTCTTACCTTCTAATCTTATATCCTTACCTTCTTATCTTCTATCTATGTGTCTATTGGAATCTTTCGTTTGAAGTCCTTGAGCCCATCAGATAATGCAAAAGAAAACACTTCTTGGAATCCAGTTTTCATTTATAGGACCATGGATTTTGTTGCTGTATTAGACGAATTTGTGATATTTGATTCGTCGTTTTTCTTCTGTTTCATATAAACTTGACCAAACAAGTTGGTTGCATGGCTTTACACCTCGTCAGCGTCGCGGTCATTAGAGGCGGGAAAGGATGGGGACAAGGAACGGGAAGGAATTCGGCCATGGCTTTTTGAAGGAAACATCCCGAAATTTGGTGAAACCATGGAAAACCCAAATCTGGATGCCCGGATCGGGATTCGAACCCGCGTCCTCCCGAATGCGAGGCCAGAGCGTTAACCGCTTGGTTGCATGGATTGTGAGGCAAAATTTCAAAGTAATTTTAATAGAAGACAGAGATTTCTTGTTAAATACCCTGTGAATAGAAATGTTTAGCAATCCTTTTTTATTGCTGAAAGGCTGAGATGCATCTGAACCTGCGAAAACAGGAAAACCCAAGGCATAGTCACCGCAATCCAAGTTCAAGCAGATGTATATGTAATATTTCCTAACAGTGACAGGAAATACTGACAAGACATGCACAAAGTAATCATTTTAATTATTAAAGATTTAGTTTGTAGAAGATGTTCATTAAGGATAAGTCATAATTTACATGGGGATGAGTATTTTGCATCTCTTCAGTTTGTCCCGTTCTTTTGGAAGTACAGAAAGATACAGTATTAATCAAGCACAACACGTAAAGTGAAGTTGAGGTTATAAACCAAACTGTATGCCAAAGCTAAGAACAAAAATAATTTTGATCGACTTATACGTCGATCAGCCAGAACATTATGACTACCTAACTACTATCGATATAAAACCCTTCCAGGTGAAAGCAGCGTCACCTGACGAGGAATGACTGCTAGCCAGACACTCGCGCGGTGCATGTAGTATCAGTGAGCGTGTTATCCGTGTTTAGAGTGAGGAAGGCGCGCGATCTGTCTGAGTTTGACCGAGGACAGACTGTGATGGACCGGAGGCTCGGCACGAGCATTTCGGAAGCTACGCACGACTTTTTGGGTGTTCGAGGAGTGCTGTGGTGAATGTCTTCAACAAGTGACGAAACCAAGCTGAAACCACGTCCAAACGTCGAGGGGTTGGGCGGCCACCCCTCATTAAAGAATTCGGACGTCGTAGGCTGGATAGACGTAAAACAGAACAGGCGCCGAACTGTGGCGGAACTAACAACAGACTTTAATGCTGGACAGAGTACAAGTGTGTCTGAGCATACAGTGCACCGAACATTCGTAACGATGGGCCTCCGAAGCCAACGACCCGTGCATGTGCCAATATTAACACCACGACATCGGCAACTACGACTGAAATTAGTGGAAGAGCGTTGCATGGTCTGATGAATCTCGAAACCTTCTTCATCATACAGATGGCAGAGTGCGAATCCGTCGTTTTCCAGGGGAACATCTTCTTGACACCTGCACTGTCGGACGGATACAAGTTGACGGCGGCTCAGTTAAGCTGTCAGGAACATGCAGAGATATTGAAAAAAAAAAGGTTATGTTTCGTACTGCCTTCATGATAAAATGTGACTGTACTTTTACTTTTAAATAATAATAGTGCCGATATTACACTTTTATGCACTGGTTAGCATATCCTAATTACCCAGGGTGCAATAAAACGTTACTAGGTCTGACATTTTAAATGTTACAACGGGTTAGTACCGATTTGGAACTCAATCTCTTTTTAAGCCCTTTTGACCTGAAAAAACTATGACGCGGACTTTTTAGTACCTGTTTCTTAGATTCTAAGGAGCGTCTGTGCGAAATTTCAGCTCTACATTTTTTTTTTTTTTTTTTTTTTTTTTTTTTTTTTTTTTTTTTTTTTTTTTGCCTAAAATGCCTGGGCTAGTGGGCTTCCATGGGTCCAGTGGAGATCGCGCAAGTCACCATGAAGGCCAATAAGTATCGTACACTGGTTGCAGACCACGTACACCCTTTCATGACGACCATGTTTCCCAAAGGGAGTGGCATTTCTCAACAAGATAATGCACCATGTCACAAGGCCAGGTGTGTGATGGAGTGGTTCGAGGAACACAGTAGCTAGTTGCACTTGATGTGTTGGCCTCCCCAACTCGCCAGATCTGAATCCGATCGAAAACACATGGGATGTGATTGAAAGTGGCGTCAGAGCTCATCGCGCCCCTCCCCGGATTTTACGGGAATTAGGTGACTTATGTGTGCAAATGTGGTGCCAACTCGCTCCAGCGACCTACCAAGGTCTCATTGCTTCCACGCCAAGACGCGTCGCCGCTGTTATCCGTGCCAAAGGCGGATATACCGGTTATTAGGTAGGTAGTCATTATGTGCAGCCTGATCAGTGTATTTACCTTAATATACATTGTTAATATTTCCAGAAAACAAAAAATATTTGCAATTTATTCCATTTCATCGAAATGTGTGTTGGTGACTAAATTAGGCTGCTCCATGAAATGCTGAGACTAGCCTAACGACGGTACAGGGACAAGGCTTTAATTATCAAAGATTGAAATCTTTTATCAGAAACCGGTTCGCACTGTAATTACTTCGGGTTCTAAATACTTCGTTAAGGTATATTAACATTTATATTCAACAGCTTGTAAAGAAAGTCATAACGTTCGACGTATTTCTGTTACGATGGCCTGAGATCAGCTGGCTATTCAGGCTGTAAGTGAGAGATGGAGAAACATGCCTGGCCCATAACAGCTGCATTACATCAATCTCCTACACCGCCGCGTGTTAAGGATTAAAATGATGGCTACAAAATCATTTGGGGGGAGATGGTACGTAGGAAGCGCGGTTGAAAACAATAAATGACGATACGTTTCAAAAGATTTAGTAAAAGATGGGAGAGTCGTTAGAAAACTGCCAGTTCAGTACTGATCTTTGTGTCATTTTTTAGGTATTTGTAAAAACATACAAAAATTGAGTGCTCCCTGCAAGCTTGTTTCACCATTCATTCTGCATTTCTCGAATCTTGTGCTGGAGATTGCTGGAGACGAGTAAAATTGCTTTCTTTCCAGAACGGTAGTGTACAGCGATATGTATTTAATATACCGGCCATTTTTCCTTGAATGTATAGCATTTCTTAAAGACAAGCCATTCGTAGAAAAAAAATGTGTTTACACTTATTCATATAGCATCTTATTTCTATTTTTCATATATAACCTTATTCACTGAAGATAGTAACAGTGAAACTGCTGTAGGCAATGAAAACAATGATGGATAGGGGGAATAACCAGTCAGTCAGCAGGAAGGCCAGACGAACACACTTTATTATATTTCGGTAAAAAACTTTAATCATCTAAGATGTCAGACATATTGCAAGGGGAAAAATGTGTACACATGTATATATATCTTTGTCCACATTGTTAAGATTGGTTGGATCCTCCTCTAGAAAGCACTCTACGACAGTTTGTCGATACATGTGATGGCCAGATCTTTCCTCCGTATGACCAAGTGTTGCGTGATGACTGTTGTTAAGCGCAGTGTGTTTTGTTGTTTTGTGTGTGTATATATATATATATAAGAGAAGGGGAAGGGTTGGGGCCATTTAGCTTCACTGGACATCACATGAGCGCCCAGTTTTACCTCTCCCTCTCATGGATGAATCATCATCAATAATGTCACACTGCAGAGAGATCTGAGATTTAACTCAGGATATTGACAAACAATTTGTAGATAACCAAATAGTCAATTCCGGAAAGGTGAAAATTTCTTTCACAACGGTCTGGTCCCACATTAAGGATCGGAAGTCACGGTGTCCTAATCATTTTGGCAACAAGGTGGGTTAAGAATACTATAAATAGATTATAAGTAATGCAATCAATGTATTTCATATGACGACCATTTTATTCCCAGAATGTATACAATTTCTGAAAGACAAACCATTCATAGAAGAAGGAAAAAATGTGTTTACACTTACTAAGCTACGTATATAGCACCTTATTTCTATTTTTCATATATAACCTTGTACACTGAAGATAGTAACAATGAAATTGATGTATGCAACCAAGGATAGGGAATTAATATTGTATTTATAACTAGAGAGATTTATTGCTGAAGTGTTTAGACAATTGAAGAAATAATAATCTGTCCAATTCCAGTTCAGTTACTACCTCAATCGGAATTAACTGAAAATATTAGCATGATCTGAAATTTTATTATTGCTCATGAGCATCAAGATGGTAGGAAGGAATCAAGGTCGGGAAGACAGATGCTGCATACTGGTTCGCAGAACTCCCATGCAAACAACTGCGAGTCCGAGTGCGCTTGTCTGCTAGAGAAGTGTTTGCGATGACGCAAGCAGGTGGGTGCGGCAGCTGGTATAAAGGAGACGGCGCGCCATGGGACATAGCCACTGCTGCAGATGACATCATGACCGTCAAGGTAAGCACTGTGACTAAATGGTATGAGGCTCATATCAACATTATTAACTGCCCTTCTAGATGCAACAATAAATTTCGGAAAGATTTTGTTACGATAAGTCTCCGCAAACAACTGTTAATTACTTAAACGATCCTTTCGATTTATTTATTACTATCAGTTGCCCGAAACTTTGTTTACATCTACAGTTAAGTTACGGACAGTTAAGTTACGGATAAGAAAAAAAAGTAACTCAATCCCTCCTATTAATACGCTGCCGGCAGTACGCTGATATCAGGATAAACATTTCGAAAGTAAGCAGTAACAAATCCGGGCAGTAGTTCTTAAGCGAACCGCATTCACCGAAAAATGGGTATAATTTGTGAACAATTTTATCTTAATTTTTCAGCTTTCCTACTTCTCAT
Source organism: Vandiemenella viatica (assembly GCA_031002005.1). Classification (NCBI taxonomy): domain Eukaryota; kingdom Metazoa; phylum Arthropoda; class Insecta; order Orthoptera; family Morabidae; genus Vandiemenella; species Vandiemenella viatica. Next base: position 63,066,847 of record JARYHS010011408.1, on the reverse strand, counting down.
CACAATGAAACATACCCTAAATTGGCTATTCTTCCGCAGTTGTATACCACAGATATGTAAATTAAAACACTGTCTTTATAACTCATTTGTCGTGAGAAAATAATCAAAATTATTTCAAACTCAATCTTTTTCACGAAGAAATAAACTCTTCAAAATTTATGAAATTATTAACAGAATAGAAAATAACTGTCAGGGTTTCCTGCAAATATTTTGGGTAATAATAAATAATTCCGGCAAAAATGTGAAACGGATCGCTTGATGTTATTTTGTGTCGCAAAATATCTGTGATCGTATCATATTGTAATCCTTACATGGTGAAATTTAAGTTCATATGCTCGAGATTAATGGACGTACTGTAACGTCTGTGAGTGACATTCAGAGCCAATCAGATTTTGCTTCTCCAACCTTTGTCAAAGGCACTCCTTGAGAATGCTGGGATAATTTTTCCACATACGTCCTTACAGAATTCTTTCCCGTTTCTTGCCAAAAAGTAATAAAAGTCACAAAACCCCAAATCAGAATAAAGAGAGTTACTTCATATCAGTACCTACTTGAGCGTAGACAAGTTTTGAAACTTTACTTCTTTTTCAATGGTGCAGTGAACCTACTCAATATGCTCCTCTACTGCTAGTGTCAATATTCGTCTCTATTAATTTTCAGATCTCTAAGAAAAATACCACATCGACACCAACTTTTAGCTTGTAGCTATATGTAGTTTCTCTATATTTCTCCACAAATACACTATCTTCTTTTACTCGATGTTTTTGTAATGATAAATGTTTTTTTCGTCCTTTTATTTGTTACAGAATGCGTTTCACTTCTTTCACAGAAGCATCTTTAACGGCTTCTCCTGTTAAATGCTGTACATGTTATTAAATGGTAAAGTTTTCGAATGGCCAGTCTACTATTTATTTATTTTTTTTACTTTAAGGCTCCATAACGATAGGTGATGTTTTGTTTTTGATTGTTTGTATTTCTTGCCTATCTGCCGTTTGTTTGCTGTGCGGAGCGTTTTTTTTTGAAAATGTGCGTATTAACATTAGTTGTTGTGATTTTGTGTGTGTCCCTTATTTAAAAGTATTTTTAACTGCTTTTATTTATTTATTTTCTTTTGAGTACCGTGTGTAATGTCTCGAGTGTCATGTTTGTATATTCGTTTCTTTCCATCTTCTTTTAGAGGGTACGATAAATCAAGTACGTTTATGCCTTATTGTGTTCAATCTTCTTTGTGACCATACTTCTATCATCTTCTGCGAGTGTTTTCACCTCTCTTCCTGTGTCCACTTTCCTCCTCTGGTTAATTTTTTTCTCTTCTTTCCTGAAAACCTACTTTTTGAGTTTCCTTTTTATTTATAGGCCCTAATCATTTATTTAAATTCATTATTTATATTCGTTTATTATAAATAGACCGACTATTCAACAAATCATCCAAATCCAACCATCCAGATTTTGATTTTCCCTGATTTCCCGAATTCACTCCAGGCGAATGGCGGGATAATTTCTTCAAAAGGACATGACCGAATTTCTTCTCATTTTCTGACCCCGGTACTTTCACGTCTCTAATTACCTCTTCTTCGACGAGGCATAAAGCTGTGGATATACAGAAGCTTTGTTATCCCTTTAAGTACATCCATTTTCCATCTTATTAGAAGAATCGGCATACCTGCTTTTTACTCCGGATAATAATGTTAAACAGTTGACGCACAAGTAAAATATTGCATTCTTTGGCAAGAATTTGCTCTGATTCCATATATGATTCCATCGAAAAGGAACTATGTTACTCCGTTTTCATAAAATGTGAATTTACGCCAGTTGTGCCGAACTCCTCAATTAAGTGCATAATAGATAAATGAGGCGATTTCACGATTAAAGAACTGTAACCTTTTTTTTTTTTTACCGAATTGATTACAATGAAAAGTTGAACCCGGTAATCGCTTTTTGTGTCACATTAGATAATTTTTGGTTTAAGTTTTATTCCAGTTGCTCAGTTTGATTTTGTGGATGCCATGACACACACAAGGTAAACAAAACAAGCTGTGTAGAACACACATGTGTAAATTAGGGGGAAAAACATTTACTACATCAACAAGTAAGGCTTTAAAACAATGATTGAAAGAACTTTTGATTGAAGCTTCAATAAAAATTGCTGCAAACGTGTAGAAAGTGCTATTCCAGACCTGCATGTGAGGATACCACTGTATTTCAATTGATGATACCCCACATCACAAGGGCGAAACGCGTCTGGGAAATAATAAATAAAATTCACCAAAACAGTTGTTTGTACACGGAGTTTTAGTTACAAAATTGACACACGTTACGAATTAAGATGCCTATGTAGCGCAGATGGATTTGACAAAAATTCTCCTGTTATATTTTGGAACCCACAAAAAATTTTCACTGACTACTTTAGTTCGTATTCTCCTCAAAATGAAGGACTTATTGTGTTTCAGACTTTCACCGCTGTGTGTCTGATGGCGCTGTGTGTGCTGGTTCTAATGGAGCCTGTGCTCTCCAAGTAAGTCACGCTGCTTAGAAAAGGCTAATGGAAAAATCCTTACTCAGCTTGTCAGGAAATCATTATGGCTTTTTTTGGAATGATATATATACATCTGTGTTTCATTAAAATAAGTAGAGTTTAATATTTCTTTCCATTCAATAAATAAATCATTAAATCTTATTTCTAAGCGAACTAGTCGGCTATGTTACGTCAGATTCAATTTTTGTTTGTGTAATCATTGTGATACTAAATGAAATATGTACTATAAAACATTATTATACTCTTGTTTGTGGAACCTGCAACTCCATAAAGATTTTTATAATCTTTGTATAGTTTATACTGCACATGGAAGGCAAAGTATCATAAATAGTTTCCTACCACATACACAGTAATGTGAAGCTACAGCCCCGACCTGTGTTTTTCGTAAAGGTGCGCATACAAAAATGACGAAAAATATAAAACAGCAAGAATCAATACAAAACAGTGAGAGTCAAACACAGTAGAAATGCTGATAAAATGAAAAACATTTCAGCTGACTGTATGGCTTAGCGAAAAAATTCCCGCCTTTTTTCCCCTTTATTTCATTTTGCATGAAAAGCTGCTGCAGACTTCAGGCTTCGATGAAAAATCCTTGGCTTCTCCGATCGTAGTTAATATTCAGTCAGTCCGTTGACTGAGCGACGGGGCTTCTCATAATCATATCAGTGATATGTGCTGCAAAACTAATTTAAGTCTCTTGCTGTAAATTTCACAAACACTGTAAAACAGACAATGGAGCATTTGGGTTGTAACAGGTATGCTGAGATCAAAAAAGTAGCTAAAAAGAAAAGGGTGACAACATCAAATCAGACAAGCGACTGAATTGTTCAAATATGAGGCAGAGTGTTACTAAAAGTTGACGTAACTTAGTGTGAAAATAACAAAATTGTTAACCAATAACGGTCTGCAACTTAATCTTTGCAATTGTTGCAATAATATGTCGGAAGAGTATTCAAACAAGACACTCGACCGCTAAGGAGGGTTCCTGAAGTAGATGTGAAAGTTTACATTTGTGCAGATGTCGTACGTGTTATTCTACTGTATTTGTATAGCAAGCAGTTTCTCAGTGTAGAAATTGGATGATTCCTGAATTTTCCTAGATGACTGCAGAAAACGATCTAATAACTGCAGTCATCGTGGCCGATACGGCGATGTTTGAAACCGGATAAAACAGGCCAGCACTTTAACACGACAGGTCACGTAATAAGAGTTTGTCTCCTTTTTGCATCACACTAGACGGTTATACAAATGTCGAACACCTGCATCCACATCTGCTCGGATCATTGTACCAACGAACTACAGTGTGTCATGAATTGAAGAATAGTGAACTATACCGCTATTTCTGTTGCTAGTATATAGACAAATTTAAAATGATTCAAGGGAATATCCTGAAGCATTTTCGTTTATAATAATCTTCGCGTTGCTTTCTCTATAGTGAAAAGGTTTGTAAGTGTGGATAATTGAGATGTTATATGTTCACTGTAGTATACTGCCAGAAGAAACAAAAGGAGATGTTGAAACAAGGTGCTGATCTTTCATACCTAGTATTCTGAAAGACGCCGAAGGGACCACGAAGCTAAGCGTTTCCCTTCGACGAAAAATCGCCATCAGTATAATCGTAAGCCTTTAGTCCACACACATCGCAAGGTGGTTTTCGATTTAGTCTAGTACTTTAGTACACAATTTGCTGATTAGGAATAGAACATTACCAACCCTGCTAGTCAAATCTCGAATGCTAAATTTCCTTCTACCACTTTTGTTCGAACCAGATAGCATCGTATAGAGCCCAGACACAATCATAATATTTCAGCGACCTCAACAAACTAATGAGACACCGTACAGAAATGTCCATAACACCAACTATAACTATATTCTTTATTAATGTGAAATTAATTTTTAATATATTTAATAATTAACTCATTTACGTAAGACTGATTATAGTTTTTATATCCATGTTTTTTGCTAAAAATTACCGTATAACTTGTCTACGTTGTTTTCCTCAAACTAAGTATGAGCAGATGTTTATGAGCGGTGTAATGTTCCGATAATGCTCACACATTGTATTTCAAAATTATGTTTTAACAAATTTTCTTGAATGCTAAGTGTAATGGTTTACTGTTGTCTGTTGCAGCGTGCCGATCCCCCCTGGAGGCACCACAGCCGCTCCTAGACCCAGCACCGTCAGACCAAAGTGAGTAAAAACAACTCTCCTTATTGTTTAAGCGACAGGGGTTATTATAATGTATTCAATGTTGATATTCACACACACACACACAAATTGTTAGCGGGATAATTTTCCATCGCAAAACGTTATGTATCCTGATAAACATGAATTATGATTAATTCACAAGAATGTCGTAAACAAATTACCAAGATTTATTTACCATTAATAAAAGAATGATACTGAAAATCACTTTGACGAGAGAAAAGTGCCGTATGAGTTAATTGAGACACGAATACTTTAATCATTTAACGTTATATATACAAAAAAAAAACACAATTAATTTGCAATTCATCGAAATTAGGCGTTAGTCAAAGTGCCGCGAGACAATAAAGTTGGATGCTGCGAATTGTTCAGTATTGTTGAAATGCACAAGACAGTATCCACGGTGTTGCAAGCACTCACTAGTTCACAAAATTTTAAATGGTATACATTTTGGGACAGCTAAACTCGTATCATGTCCAAATTTAAATTTTGAAACTGAAATAAGTTTCAAACGTGCCAGACAACGGTGACAGTAAAAGGACTTTGTTTTCCTTTTGGAAACTCTGAAAAGAAGGTGAGTTTTTGACTTTCTTCAAAGCTTTATCTATATTCAAATTTTAAATATATATTATCAGACGTCAATGTTTGTACATAAACTGCAAACACGTACAATTATAAATTAATGTCTCAGGTTCTAAACTTTTTTCTTTTAATCTACGCGAAACTCCATAGAACTTTATTACCACCGAGCTTGATGGGTGAGCGGTAACGCTCTGGCCTCGCATTCGGAAGGACGCGGGTTTGAATCCCCGTCCGGCAATTCAGATTCGGGTTGTCCATGGTTTCCCCAAGTTACTCCAGGCAAATGGAAGGTTGATTCCTGCAAAGGTCATGGCTGATTTCCTTCCCGTTCTTTGTCCCTAGTCCCTTTCCGCCTATAATGACCTCGACGTCACAATACAATTTCCCATTGAGCCCAATATAAGAGAGTGGCTCTGCGGGATTGTGGAAAGTTGGTCAGTTTACAGATAAACAACTGCATAACAAAAATAATACATACACCAGAAGATGTACAGTCATAGCATAAATGGTACATTAATTATGTCAACTACATTTACATAAACTACTGGCAGTTTATTTTGTAGATACCCTAGAAATAAATTCTTCGACAAAATAGGAATTTTCAATTAAAAATTCTTTCATTTTTTCCTGAATTTATTCTTATCATCTGCTAGACATTTAATATGTGTTGGAAGCTTATTGAAGATATGTATCCCTGAATACAGGGCCCCTTTTTTAACAATCCTTGAAATCCTTGTGAAGATCATTTTTACTTCTAGTGCCTTAATTGTGTATTTTACTATTTGTTTCAAACGAAGTATAATTTGTGACTACCAAGGATATTAATATGTATATATACTCAGCCATCAATGTTAAAATCCCTAACTTCTTGAACAACTCTCTACATGAAGCTCTATTGCTAACTCGCTTTTTGGGTTTGAACACTTTGTCTCTATGAGTAGAATTGCCCCAGAATATTATATATACCATATGCATTAATGAGTAAAAATAAACAAAATAAACTAACTGCATCATACGGAGATCACCTGTAGCTGAAATTGTACGAATTTTAAATGTGGCTGCACCCAATCGCTTTAGTATGTCACAAACATGTACCTTCGAATTTAAATTATGATCAATACGCAAACCTAGAAATTTCACGCACTCTACACCTCTTGAATGGACTAACCTGCAAATTTTATGTCTATATCTGGTGTTAATCTGTGTGATTTACTGAATTGCATATACTGAGTTTTATCAAAGTTTATAGGCAAGCCATTAGCTGTAAACCATTTATTAATAAGGTCAAAGACATAATTTGAAGTATATTCTGTAGATAAATCTGGAGTGTTTTTAATTCCAATGTTTTGTGTCATCTGTAAATTGGAAAAATTTTGGGTTTTTAGATGTAACAAAGGGTAGATCATTTATATATATTAAAAACAAAAGTTTCCCCAATATAGAACCCTGAGGTACTCCACATTTGATTAATTCCTACTCAGAAAACAGTGGACCACTTAAGGCAGCCTTAATATTCTCCATTGACACATTCTGTTTTCTATTAAGAAGCTACGAACTAAGCCATTTATTAACAATACCATCTGTACCATATACTTTGATTTCTGTATCAGAATTTTATGATCTACACAGTCAAATGCTTTAGATAAGTCACAATAAATTCCCACAGGAATTAATTTATCATTTATTCCTTCTTAAATATTGTCAGTGAATGCAAAAGCCCTAAAAATGCCCCAAAAAACTGAAATATTGCCGTTCTGATCAAATTGTTTCCTGGCTGTTACCTTACTGATGTCAGTACTCAGAGGTAATATTTTGGTGTTCTCTGTTCTCCACAGGCCGATCAGACCCAGCACGGGGCAGAGGCCCTCCAGGTCTGCACCTCCGTCAGCTCAGCAGGACAACTCACCTCACACGGCTTAAATAAATCTAATCGCTCTTATTCTTCCATTCTTGTAACCTACAACGTGGTTCAAGTAAACTTTTTAAACAAATTTAGATAGATGGTTGTTTTCATTTATTGCGCTACTCGATTTGGGTTCTTTGCATCTGCAGAGGAAACAAATGAAAGTTCCTGAATTTTCTTTAAAAGCGTAGAACACTACGAAAATTACGTTGTGTAGAATTTGTATATTTCAGGAGATAATAATAAATACTGAATCGCATGTCCACGATCAAATGTACACAGTGGAATCAATAGATGTCCGGGCGGTATGCAAGTTCAACGTTAATAATAATAAAACTTTCGACAGTTGTACACACTTTGACAATAAATTTTGCCGCTGCTGAAAAATTCTATCACTCTTATTTTGCACAATCTGACATCAATGTCATCCCAGGACACAGTAATACAATACTGGCTTGCCAGTATTGCCTTACTGTTTCTTAGGATGACATTGATGTCAAAATAAGAGTGATAGAATTTTTCAGCGGTGGCAAAATTTATTGTCAAAGTGTGTACATAGATTAGAACTGATGCTATGTAACGACACTTGTAGAATGCCCAGGGACACCGTAGGTTGCTGGGTTATGCGCAGCCTTCGGCTCTGGGAAACAATCTCGTTGTGCAGGAATTCCACACTCGAGGAACCTGTAAGTTTATTTCGTCAGATAACATTCAGTGAAAAAAATTTTACTCCTCACCTGTCCATAGAAACACAAAAAACCAATGATGAAATTAAGTATCCTTAATAAAATGTGCACTAGCGTTGAGTTACCGATAGGTAACGTATGAAAGGGGTTTCATCGGAGACCAGAATTAATGCACTAAATCAGCGATTACAAATAAGCAACATATAAGATTCCAGTACTCTGGCTTCAACTCCTGCCTGAAGATATTAAATCTATTTATGATTTAGAGGATATAAACTCTTTCGAGGTAACTTTCTTGGTACTTGTTTATGTTAAACACCAACGAGCAATAAATGTTCCTATGCTTGTCGTAAGAATTCGTTGCACCTACTGCTTGCTGAACAGTCAGATGAAAGATGACTTCTAGAGAATTCCTAGATAACGTAAAAATACATGCTACAATCACACAATGAACGATTGGGAATACATGATTGCTATTAACATATTCTTCTCGCGGAAACTGAAAATGATGTTTGCACAACATATTTCGGCGGTTAAATTCTCCGCCGTTATGTTCAGATGAAGTGTTAAGTAAATCAATTATTAAAAATAAACAACAGATAAAATTTCAAAGCCATATTGGCGTTTCCAGCATGAAAAAGGAATAAAAAATTAAAGCTACAGTTACATTTTATTCACTACTACCTTCTCATCATCTTTGGAAGTCAACTCAATAACAACAATTATTATAACACCACGCCCATTAACAAGAACATTTCCTGCTGACTTTTAACTCTTTCTCAGGCAATACGCACCAACCGCCATCAGGCAAATGTAGCCACAATCTCTGTCTAATGTGATTCTTCTATGGTGAACTATTTAGCCGATTTCATTTCGCGATATACACGTTCACTGAATGAACATTCTAAAGGCCTGCTAAATTTGCAGTCAGTCAAAGTTTTGAGAGCAGTTTAGATTGCTATAATTTAACTATCATCATATTAATCGATATTTGCTTTGATACGTCCCTATTGCATATTTTAATGTACCTACTAGAGCTATAAAAGTAATAATAAATTGTGTACTCGTATGTATTCTTTAATAAACCAATCGGACTCGTTACTATCGAATCGTTAATTTTGGTACAATCGAGCGCTAGCATGAAGCATTGTATTGAATCGCGCCGCGTCCGGGACGGGACGACTTCGTTACTTTTGACACAATCGAACATTAGTAGGACGCATCGCATCGAGTCGTGTTGCGTAAGGGTTACGGGATGACTTCGTTCGTACTTTGTAAAGTTTAAGTAAATTAAGTTTAGGTAAAATTTGTAATGTAAAATAAAATAGAAGTTAGAATATCGCATTTTAGAATAAACTCATTCCATAAACATCTGAAATTAATAAAATCTCACTAAAGTAAGCCTACGATTAATAAACATCTTAAATTATCTATCCAAATTTACTATTTATAGGATCTAAATTGTTAAATACAGTGAAATACAATTTGCATTTTGATTTCAGTTAAAACTAGAAATCCCTCTGTTTGAGGCATTCAGTCCAGAGTGGGGGCGCTTCAATCATTACGCTGCATGCAGCTAGGTCGCTTATGCAAAAGGACTGTATGCAGGAGTACATGTTATTTTAACTTCCAAATCTACTTTAATGGACACGTGAGAATATGGTGGGTAGAGAGAGGAAGTAATGCTTTATTACAGTTTAAATCATTTAGCTACTGAGGCAATACTGAAATTTTCATGTATTATCAGCGGCGTGGCTGCGAGAGATCTATTGATGTTCTGTCTGCGTTGCTGTCTTGAAGCCTGTGACAGCTGTAGCAAGAATAACACGATGGAAGGCGTAACAAAGCAATAACGCTAATTGCTCCTTGTAGCAAAAACACTTTCAAAATAAACGATAACTTAAAGAGCAGGAGGGGCTCGATTAATGAAATTGCTCATTCAATATTACTGATGACGACACTACATTACTGTTGTACGTTAACAGCGAGCACCAGCGAGTAGGAGTCGGTTGGGGTTGTGGTTTTGAGCCAGCAGTAAAGGAGCAGCTTGACTTGACGTCCTCACTGGTTCTACGTTATCTTGTCTGTTGTACGATTCTCTGGTGACAACATGTCTGACGTGAAATTCTACGTCATGAATTGTTCTCTACACAGGGTATTTCACGCTCTTGGAATTGTTCCCACTATTCCACGCGTTGGCTTTTGGTTAAAAAAACCATCAACCGCAAAGGAAAAAATATTTTCGCCTTCGACGTTTTGGCTCCTAGTAACCATGTTTCTTTTTTGCTTTGATACTTACAACTGGATCGACATTTACACGAGGAGTGGTGAAATTACTGCCATGATCGAGATCATTATAAAGATTTCGGCCTGGTTGGAAATAATTTTTATTTTTGCATCGGGTCCACTGTTCGATATGTTTCACCTAAGGCAGATTTTCTATTTGCTTGAATACTTTGACGAATACATTCCGTCGGAGAGGTGCGACAGACAGAAGTTTTGTGGGATTATCCTGACGACTGCCACTTCAGTTCTCTGCGCGGGGATTTTCGCCATTTAACCCTCTTACTTCCGGCAGTTGACATATAACACAATGTGGCAACATGTGGCTAAACTTTTTAAGAACGTCTTTGTGCTGTTGACGACGCTGCAAATGTCCTTGGCAGCTCTAGAGCTCAGCTCGAGGCAACGTGCTCTCAACAGTACGCTTTCGTCTCTGTGGTCGCCTCCGGCGCTGGAGGAGCTCTGCGGGACATTGCTAGGAGGAATCACTAGAGACCACCGATGACGTCTCAAGGCTCCGAGACTGCGCCAGCTCACACTCGCACTCACCACTCTGCGCAAGGCAGCGCAACACTTGCAGCGTCACTTCGGCCCCGCCGCGGCGTTCGCGATTCTGTACTCCGTAGCCGGCGTCACCTACAGCGCCTACGAGGTAGTGGTAATGAAGGATGCCAAGGAGCTCTTGGTGAACCACTCGCTAACAGTCTCGCTCTACTGGTTCGGCCTGCACTGCTACCGGCTGCTGCTACTCGTATTGTCGTGGTCGTCGGTGGCGGAGGAAGCTGAGAAGTCGTGCGCTCTGATCCACGACGTCGCAGCTCTGTCGACGTCGCCGGAGATGGACGCTCTCCTGCGGCAGGTTGACCGCCCACCAGTGCGCCTCACCGCTGCCGGCTTCTTCACCATCGACAGGGGACTGCTGCTGTCCGTGGTGGCTGCCATCTTCACCTATCTCACTGTGCTGCATCAGTTGTCCATCGACTAGATGTCAAACACCTACTTAACACAACGTCCACATAATATGTTTCTCAAACACCTATAATCGTATGTTCCCCTTCTACAGCGCTTACATTAATTACCACCTTTACATGGAACATATTATTCAGGGGCAGACAGCAACATAAATTATGCTGGGAAGAAAATAATCAAATAACATTTACACTTACATAAAATATATATATCTGTGTGTGTATTAGTATGCACAATGAAGCAGTTCATCTAAGAAATGCAGATTACTTACCAATAAAAGTACTATATCGCAATGCAACAAAAATCGGGTTAAGAATTCATTTTGTCAATTTCAAGCAACACATTATTTCCTTTGTAGTGACTATTAGGTCAAGTTCTAAGGTTTCCGCTAACAAAAATTTACTGAATTATGTATTGTTATTGAGGTTAGTTATTATTGCTTGGCTATTAGTTACAGGATATTAGTTTAATTGCATAGTTCCAGATGTTATTTTTCATTTACTGGCGTAGACAGATATTTTGTATTCATTTCATCATCATTTATTTGAATTTTCACATTCAGTGGGTAATGTTCCAGCTCCAATCCTACCCTTTGCAAACTCATCTGATCTAGGATTCTCTTTATTTAAGCTATAGATGTTACAAACCTTAAACTGAAAATGTTATTATAGTTGTTTTCTAATCACACTCTGCATTTTATTCTCTGTGTCAGCTTTTGTTGATAAGTTGCACAATGTGATTTTTTTCTTGCCTAGAATTCTTTTATGCACCAACATCCAAATAGGTCATTTCTTACTGGCATACTACAGGCAGACACGTCTCCTTTGGCAGGATCAAATCTTTTCTCAGGTGAGGTTTGGCAGCGCTTTCCTTCCATAGCAATAAACTTTTACTATCTTTAAGTACCGAAAATTGATTGTAGCCAGTGCCCCTTCTAACTAACAAGCTAATGATACGGCAGTAGTTTCATCTATAACATACCAGAAGCATTAAGCATTTACGTGAACACGTATTCAAAAATTGTAAACTTCATGATGTTTATTTACAGCTCTCCTTCAAAGGATCTCCCCCACCCTTTTTTGTTTCCGCACAGCATTGCCTGAATGTAACCATTATTGTCACTGATAAAAAGAAATTACTTAGTGCATACTTTTTTTAATGGTTATTATAGTGTCCTGTGAAAGAGTGTGGCACAGTTGATTTTTTTTTTTTTTTTTTACCAACCTAATATTATTAATCCTCAAATGAAAAATGGCACCAAAATTTTCTTGGGATAAGTTTCATTGTTTAAACATTGATTAACATCAACTGATATGATTTTCTTTCCTCGATCATAAAACAAGTAAAATACACCATACTCACGCACCTCTTCTTTATTTGCTTATAAACAAAAGTAATATGATACTTTAAAACTTGATTTCAAAGACATTCTTCATAGCAATAAAAACATATCCTCTTTCTATGCAGAATGATTCAGGACTTGAAGTGATTTTGAATATATCATTGAGAAACTGCCTAATTGGAGTCTAGTTTATAATAGTATTCCAAACAAATGACTGGCATCTTAGCTGGTGGAGATCTCATCACATACTTTATATGTTTTGAAGCAGTATCAGTGCTGCCTATCTGATGCATGAAACTGTCATAGTTTAAATTTTTATGATAACAAATTGCATCTCCTCGTGGCTGACCATCATAAATTTTTCTAGGCAGGAATTAATTTTTCTCCATGGTTTTGGGCACATCTCTGATTTAACTCCTTCATCACTGCTTTAACTCTTTCATCAATAATAAAAACTATTCATGATTATTTTGTATTTATTACATGTTACTGAATTAACAAAAAATACTTTCCATATTTCAACAAGCATTTATGATCTTAATGCTTGTTGTAGTATGCAGAATGTTTAAACTGCTTGGGAATTGATTTTATTTTAAACAACTCTTCTTAAAATAGCAAACAATTAGACAGATATAATAATTTAACTTTATTGTATGTTAGCATTAAAGGTAGATCTGTAAATCTGGTGGCACTGCATGTCGTTTAGTATTCTAACTAATTGAAGCCACTTTCTGAGTCTGTTGTTTGATTTTTTTTTGTTTATATATAATAAAACTAATAAAACAAAAGCTATTCTGCATAAAAGTTAAAAACTGATAACATGTTACGTAAAAGTAGTGTATGCTGAAGATACCTCGACAAGAAACGAAACTCACCCAAGAATAAATAAAAAGCAATAACAGTTGCATTGGTGTACTTATTCAATAATTATTATTATTTTAACAAACAACTGCAGAAGAACTGGCCTACAATAATCACACATTTTCTTCCCTCACAGAAATTTATAATGGGGTTTCATTTGAAGATCTATGTCAACTTACCTACCAGCAATGTGACAGTAACTGGACTTTAATTTTCAACACTTTTTTCTTCGCTCTTTTATGGAGTGGTACTGTTATCACACTTTTACAGTTTTCTGATAAGAAGCAGTATTCCAAATTCAATATAAATAATACTTCAATGTAGTCAACAATGTTAGTATTTATCTATCTTTAATACTTGTGTATTAGTATTATCTTCTTTTTTAGCTCCTCCGTTCCTTTGTAACATTCTCAGAACTTATTTCCAGCTTCTTTGTCTGTTTTTTCTTCTTAGGTGGGGAAGAACCTCCACTGATTTTCCCCCTCCCATCCCTCAATGGTTATCCCTAATTATCTCATTAAGCCAATTACTTTATATCTCTGCCTTTTTCAAATCCTAAACATATTATTTTACATCCTTATCCATGACCATCTCAATACCTTCCCTTTATTTCATTTTCTGACATAGCCATATAAATTTCTGAATGAAACATTTGACACCTCCACTACACATAATGTTCTTCATAAACCCATTCTTGGCTTCTCCATTTCCTGCAATTAATTTTTTGTATAACTGTTTAAAATATTCCTTACTTTTGTTTTCGAACAAACATTTCTTTCCATGTTATTCTCTCTGCTATATTGGTGCTATACTTCCACATATTGCATCTATTCCTGATTTATCACTTCTACTCTGAAACTATGCCTTTTTTTAATATTGTGCTTGTCACCACCTTCAATTTTGGCTACTGGTTTCAGAATCCTCTAATGTCCATCAGAACTGCTGAGTAATAGCTTATTCCTTGAGTTACCTGAATTTCCACAAGGTAAACATCCAGCTGTTTTTTGGAAGATAACCAATATGAATGGTCCTTTATCATTATTTATTTTATTTATTTGTTTATCAATTTTGTTTCATGGATCACTGCTGAGGAAGGACCTCTGGGATGTGAAACATGTCATTTGTATAAAACCTCCTTTCTACACTAAAGTATTTGCTAATCTCTGCTCCCTGTTGTATTTAATCTTATTTTCTACAACAATGACCATTCTATACTCACTATAATCTCTGATTATGAATTTAGAATTCATACTCAAAGGATATAAGATAATAATAGTTAAAATAAGGAAGAGATAAATAAATGACTGGGGAAATTGCCACCAGAGCATGAACTCCATCACTATTCAGTTAATTAATTAATTTCTCCACAAGAACCTCATCTTCATCAATCATTCTTCTATTATGGTAAGAAGCTAAAACCCCAATTTTTTCCTTTCATATCGGGAAAGCAATATACTCCCATTATCTTGTAACTACAACCAATGAAGACTGTAACATTCTTTTAAAATTGGTATTCAAACTGGTCAACCAATTGCTCCTGTATCTCTGGTGTGCCTTCTGTACCTACTGTCAAGAATTCCTTTGTTTCACCAACACTATACACCAATAACTATCACTGTTAAGTTACCTGAGTTTATTGTTCTGTTTATTATACTCCTTCAGTACACTAGTAACAATCTTATAACTGGCTTTTTCATGTTTTCAATGCTAATTCTTTTCCTGCTCATTTGTGTTCTCCCCTCACCAACTCTTTTATTTTTCCTACAACTTCGTGTTTCTTTTTTTTTTTTTTTTTTTTTTTGCAGCTCTATTTAGTTTCTGCATGTTCACCTACTTTATCCCATCACCAGCAGTCTCTAACCTTAAATCTGGCACTGTCACTAGCCTAAATCAGTTTTAACTGAAAGTGTGCTCCCTTACAGCCTTATGTAACAATTAAAAAATCCCCCCCCTCCTATTTAGGCATAGGTCATGCCTAGTGAAACCCCTATGAAGTGATCCCTAGATCTGAAAACAATTTTCACCTACTAGCCTGTGCTTAACCAATTCTGCAGAAGTACGTCTACATATCTCCCATCCAGTGGAACCTTTTATTCTTACTTCCATGCCTCTATTCCTAAAGGTCATGCTGCATCTTACCTGCTCCAACATCTGCTTGAGTATTTATCCCCCCCCCCTCCCCACTTACCCTTGTAGCAAGTCAAATCTATTTGTTCCCAAAATTTTTATTTATCCTATGATCTGTTGATAACCCGCAAGCATCCTTTTCTTTTCTTCTCTTGGCTCACCATCGTTTCATTATGTCTCTCTCTATAGTCTGAACCTGAAGGGTTCTGAGCATATTGTACTCATGGTACCTACTGTTTTGCCCAACTCTTTGATCATTTCCCCCATTGCCTTTCATTTCAATCATCTTAATAATCTCCCTCATTATTTCTTCCATCTTCCTGATCATTTTTCCATGCTCTGAAATTTTTATAACCCTGAATAGCCTCACTAAAACTGATATATTTAGCAATAGTACAATTTCTCTGTTCTTTCAATTGATCTGACTTTTAAATTACTTTTAGCAAATATAATTCCCAAAATGTATTTTCTAGTTAATAACGGATAATAAAGAAAAATTGATTCATGATAGGCATTAAAATATTCTCAAGACATAAAAGAAAACTCTTTTTTATGAGTCTGGAGTTTTGCTGCTTACTAGAGGACTGGAAAAGAGTGATACTAGTACTAGTACATAAAGGAGAGGTGACAAATAGGTTTGAAAATGACAGGAAGATTAGTTTGACATCGATGATAGGCAAAATGATGGAGAGATTGATCTGCAAATATATCAGAAATATTTGTGAGGAAAGACTCTGGATTGCAGATCGACAACATGGCTTTAGGCAAGGATATTAATGTGAATATCAGATTGTGGGCTATATGCAAGATATTTCAAGATGAAATGGACAAGGGAGGCCAAGTTGATAGTGATGGCACTAGATCTTTCTAAGGCATTTGACAGAGTGAGCTATAAATGGTATTAAATAAAATTAAAACTTTTGGACTGGATAAAAATGTTACATGCTGGGTAGACGGAAAACAAAGTGTTAGAATACAAAACATTATATAAAGAGGTGGAAGTAAATATGGGAGTGCCACAAGGTAGTGTATTGAGACCATTGGCATTCATTACTCTAAAGAATGAATGATTCTGTTGATGGTTTACGATTAGAAATAGGTTGTTTGTAGACGACATAATGGTATATAATAGCATGAAAACATGTGAACAGCTGCTGGGTGAGCTGGATAGAATATTTAAATGGAATGAAGATAAATGCCAAGAAGAGATCGTTTATTAGGTGTACAGATAAAAAATTAAATTTTGTTTATGATTACAGGGTGGGGTCAGAATTGCTTATTGAAGGGCTTGATGTGTAAATATCTTGGCAAAATTTTTGATAATAAACTCAACTGAGCAGAGCACATTGGGCAGGTGATAGGAAAAGGTTACCAAATACTTCATTTACTGGAGAAGGAGGAGTGGGATGTACTAGAGAAGATAGGGAATTGGTTTACAAATCTTTGATCTGACCATTGGTTGAATAGGTGTGTAGTTTGGACCCACATTTTGGTTATCAAATACAGGAGTTAGAGGGCATGCAAAGAAGAGCAGCTAGATTTGTTTCTGGAAAGTATCGCTGGACCCAGCCATTAACTGATATAATAAAGGAGCTGGATTGGGAGTCATTGAAGGAAAGGAAGAAGGTGAAGAGAGTGCTGGGAGTGTGACAAGGTTTGGAGGGACATTGGTTGAAGGATTATGAATAGTGGCTGGAAGGAGAAAGACGACCATGACCACAAGCTGACACTCGAGTCCATACATAGGGGACAGGGGAAATTTTCTTTTGTGGGTAAGGGCATCAGGGATTGGAACAAATTACCAAGTGAAGTGATAAATAATTTACCTAATTGCTGAAGGAATTTAAATTTGTAAATAGCAAAAGTAGAGCGGAGGAATTTAGCTCTGAAATTATACAACATTGTAAAAAAATAAAATAAGAAAGGGGTAATTACATGACTAATGAAATTGCCATTGGTGTTTATACTCCATCACAATTAAATTAATAATAATAATAATAATGAAACACCAAAAACTTCATGCCCTGGGAAAGTCTCTGTTCTTAAATCATAAAATACTTCATAATGTATGTATGTATTTATTACCACTTACACACAGCGGCACTAACATCAGCATCATTATTAGTCATATCTGTAGTTGCTGTTTTGAAGAAGACAGAAATCATAAAAACACCTAATAGGCTAGGTGATACATTAGAGGTTGAAATATGTACATTAGAACTGTTTCTAACAACAAATTGAAAGATGTTTAAAATCAATACACAAAAGGACATATAAAAATATTATTAACCATGACATATTTCACATCCCAGAGGTCCTCCCTCAGCAGGGAGCCATGAAACAAGATTTTTAAAAAAATAAGAATATATACATCTACACAATCTTTCATTACTTACATTCAGTAGGATTCGGTTTGTTTCTAAATAATACATTTTTACAGATTATGTAACTTTTACTTTTATAGACAGCATAGTGGACACAGTAAATATTTTATAATTTGGCAGTTCTCTTAGGTAAATTAGAAATTTTGGGCAGGGTTTCAATGATTTAAAGAAATCAGAAAGAAATATGTATCAGTGAAGGATGTAATTTGTGTAGAGTTAATAAACTCAGAATGAACCATTTCTAGATATGGTGTTTTTGATGACTCAGTATTGATTCTTTCTTTTTTGTCATTTGCTTTGAAGATCTCCCACAAATAATAGACAAAAATGCTATTTTCATATTATACTAGCATATCTTTAAAACCCTATTAGCACATATGATTTTCAATAAATTAAATTATAGATAAATAAACAGACAGTACAGAAAAACAAACTGGCAATAAATAAAGATGGAAATCAATAAATTGCATTAATAATGTGGAATCTGAGGAAGAAACAATCAGGTTCCTGTGTATTTACGTATGTGACAATTCAAAGTGGATTTAACAGTCCAACAGATAATTTTTAAAATAGTAGTTCTGGATCCTTGTAATCAGCAATAATAACTTGAATAGCTGATATGGAAATAAGTAAGTTTTAAAAATTGTATTTCCTGCCCAAGTATGGCAGCTCCTTCTGCAGAAAACAAACACAGAATGTATTTAAGTCACAAAAATATACTATGAATATAGTGACCATGAAATAATAGGAGCTAATTAGCGAATGGATTTACAAAAAAAAAATGGATACAGAAATGAACCACCACTTACCTTAGATGATGGTATCATGGGATGAACACATAAATAAACACAAAACACAGGAAAAACAAGGAATATTTCAAGACTTGGCTCTTTGTCAACAGGAGAAAATGAAGGAGGGAGGGTGGTGTGGGAGACCGTTTCACCATTTCTGTGAAACCATCATCTAAGGTAAGTGGTGGTTCATTTTGTTATCTTTTTTTTTTTTTTTTTTTTTTTTTTTTTGTAAATACTACGAATATAATTTGAGGAGTAAACTTACATGACATTATGCAGTAGTCTTCCTAAGAAGATTTTTATATTTAAAATGATGGAAGAATATTTTGTTCCCTGTTGTAACAGAAGGTCACCACAGTTTTAAACCTGCATTACAAGAATAAAATGCAAAGAGAACTTGAAAAAATTAATCGCCTCATTACCTAAGGCAAGGAAAGGATATTTTTACTGATTTTTTTTTCAGTGACATGTCACAAAAAATTACTTTTATAGTTAAGGCTGTCAGGGGTTGGAATAATTTACTGATGGAAATGATGAATAACTTACCAAAAATTAAAATTTGTAAATCACAAAAATTTAAGGAGGAGTTTTATTACTCAAAGTATATAATATAGTAATAAAGAATACTTTAACAAGGGGTAATTAGATGACTAGTCAAACTGCTACTAGCTCATGTGCTCCATTGCAATTAGTCATTCATTTTAATTGAATAAAATAATATTTACAAAAATCTGATAATTTTAAGTCCAATCTAAGAGTTTGTGCTTCACAATCCACCTTTTCTAAACCTTAAACCAGTGGCGGATCCAGGGGGGGGCTAGTGTGCTGAAGCCCCCCCCCCCCAAAAGCACCAAGTTCATCCCTGACGACATGGATTACAGGGACCTTTTTTTTGCTCTACAGTTTTTATAAGGGCGGCAATCTGGAATAATGAGATTTCTGTCGGCGAACCCCTCTTCCCCGAGTCAAGCCCCCCCCCCAAACCAAATCCCAGCCCCCCCCCCCAAAAAACAAAATCCTGGATCTGCCACTGCCTTAAACTTTGTCCAAAAGTAGTACTGGGTACTGGTAACTCTGCAAACAGCATGTGGTTTTCAATGATATGTAACTAATTTGTTACTAATTGACTCATAATACCTTTGATTTTGGAAATGATGTTATATACTGTTGCACATTCCTAAGATGGCCTTTATATGTAATAAACAGACAACATATGGTCTCTCAGTTTTAGACACTCATTTTCTAAAGTACGGTACCATCCAAATCCCCTAGGTATAAGACTTTGAGATTTCATGCTCTATCATGAGCATTTTTAGATTTCTATCAAGGTAACTTCATGAGGAAGTAAAACATTTTGCTTCTCATAACTTCTCTGTATTTCTGCAAACAACCTGTCAAAAATCACAATGTGGATGATAACTCAGACTCTGTATCTGAAGGAGAAGTCAACCTTGTTTCCTTTACTACAGGATAATTGTATATGATGTGAACAGACTTTATGCTAACAAGTTTTTCATAATGAAGTCTGTTATAAGGCAAAACAATCAAAAGGAAAGTACATAGGACACAGAATAGCACTCATATTGTTAAAAATTAATTACTATCTACCATCTTCTATATTGTTAAGCAATATTGGCATTATTTGCCATGTCCTTTGTCATCAGTGTGTACAACTATGACCCTAGTACGGATCATCTCTGAGTTTGGAGTCGTAAGCATCTTCCTAGAAATTTTTCTCTGAGACTGTAGGTACTGAAACACTAAGAAAAGGCAATTTTTTACTGTTTCTATGCTAACCATTAACTGTTCTAAACATTTACTGTATAGTCAGTCAAACTGAATTAAAATTATAACTGATTAAATTGTCAATAAATTATTTGGTGTATACCAAATAGATTTCTTAGCTACATACTTAATCAGAGTATACCTGCATTATAATAATTGAAATTTATTTCCAGTGATTTATCAAATAACTTCAAAAGCTTTTGTCTTCACTGAATGAGACATGACTTTGGAGGAAGAAATAATATTACTTGCATTAGTCAGAATGTCTCTCTCTCTTTTTTTTATATAGAAACAACAAAGCTAATCAGCTATCATAACTGGTTGAAAATTGCAACATCAGCTTATACTCCTCTCATGGATTGCAAAATAATATCACCAAAAGAGAGTGAAGTAGAAATAAACAGAATTCTGATGAGAGAAACAATTAAAGTTCGGGTTTATAGATGAGAAACTGAGATTCACACAGGGTACAAAATGGAGGGGGAGGATAGAAATATTCACAATAGAAACTTTGAATTTTTCAAATGCAAGGAATGTTTAGAAGCTGTAAGGAAAAAAAACTTAATGCTTTTATTTATTAAGTGACCAAGAAGGTAAAATGAGAACAAACTTGATTTAAATTATGTTAAGCTTTGAAATATACACACTACATGTAAAGAACAAAAGGCTAAGGTAAAGAACTATTACTTACGTGAGTGGATTGTTTTCTGAGCTGCTTACTAACAATTTGAGAACCTCACTGAATTCTTATCTGATTACCCGATTCTAACAGAAGTTTTGTTATCTTTTAAATTGCTTCCCACTTGAAAAATTATAATGAAGCCAGTTTCAAACAGTTGTATGTAGAACTTAGTAAACAACATAGCAAACTAATAATAATAATAATCGTTCTATCTGTCCTCACATATCTGATGTTAGTTTATCTTGGTTGCAGTCTCACAATCTTGGCCACTTTACATATCCTGGTTGTTATACTGTGGAGTGTATAACTGCAGATTTATGTAAACCTCAATCGTGGATATATTCTAACATAGTACAAAACAATCTTTTTCAGAAATGAACTACAGGTTAAACTTAACTTAGTCCACAACACGAAGGTTGGTTGGATCCTCCAGAAGGAGGCATACTAAGCCATTTTGTCAGAGGTAGGACGGCCAGTTCCTTTCCTCTGGGACCTACAGTTTAACGTGGAATCCGAACCATGGAGCGTCCTGGCATAGCTCATATGATTAAACACAACTCTCAAAATTCCTGCGCCTGCCGGGACTCGTGCCCGTGGCAGGAGCAGTGAACGTTTTTAAAGCAAGCGCTTAGGCACTGAGCTACCAGAACGCTCAACTACAGGTTAAGTTCCTTTAAAAATTTTAAAGGAAACCAGGATTCCAACAGATGACCTCCGGAGCTAGTCAGATGATTCTGCTGAGCTACTACTGCTCGCATCATAAGCTGGTGTTCTGGAACATCGATACTCCAGCCTGTCATTTATTGGCTATGATTCTTCTCTGTTGATAACTCCTAGAACAAGCAGTTCTCCAAAACAATGGTAAAACTTAAAAGGTACCAAGGGCCTCACCCTATTTCTTTTGGAGACCAATAGTCTGAAGAACCAGATGAACAACTTCCAGCACATATAAATTAGATGGGGGGGGGGGAAATGCGTGAAGAAAATTATGCAACGTTTCCTAACTTGTGTCCTGACAGAGTATAGTAACAAAGCAGCTGGCAAATTTCCAGTAGTAAGATTCTGCAATGAGGCATGAGCAAGTTAAATACTTGACTAGTTCACAGTCATTATATCACATTTTTCATGAAACAATTCGATTAGATAAATTGAGTGAAATAATATGTTTTAATCTGCTAGGATTGAGCCATTATGGAATACTTGCTGGATGCAAATTCTACACTATGTTTATACAGCTATCATATGAGGGTAATGTACATAAACTAAATCCATGTGTTTTTCACCAATGTTTTGATCAATTTACAATGAAAGATGCAGCACTATTATGACGAAAAGTATTCATTCTTATATTATTACTTTTTGATTACCATCAAACATTAACCTATAAAATATTACTGAGTAAGACAGTAATTGGGCCGATGCATATTTTGCATCTTAGTGAAAAGAAAAGTCAGTGACAAAGGCATAAAAATTTCTAGGTGATGAATGAAAAAATAGCAAATATTTTATAAATTAGATGAAGATGACTATGTAATAAGAAACGTAAAACCTGTAAAAAGCAATAAACCAGCAGTAAAATATTTTAGGAACACTAATAACCTGATGATGCAAGAAATCTTACTGCAAATATGTGAAGGACTAGAGAAAGAGTAGATACAGCATGTAATTAAATCAGTAGGAAGTGGGAATTATTAGAATTGAAGGTGTTGCTGGTAATCTTTTTTAGTTACAAAGAGAGAGAAAGAAAAGGGGGAGGGGAAAGAATAGAAAGAGTATTCAGCAAAAAAAATATCACAAACAAGATTTGGTGGAAGTATGCTGAAAAGGAGAAAGACGCTTGTTTGCCATGGTCTGATAGGTTCAAATTCAAATAACTCAGTTGGAGTAAATGAGATTTCATCAAAGTTGCTAATGCAAGATTATTTGCACTGATATAAAAAAAGATTTCCATATAAGAAAAATAACTAATATTCTATTTAATGCTACATGCTTCCAATTACTAACTGGGATGACATCCAAAGGGAAGAAAGGGTAAGTGTGAGAATCATTGCATCAAGAACAATTTGAAAACATGAAAACCATCTGCCCAATGAACTACTAACATTTAAGTATGGTGCTCTAGTGTGTGGTGCCCATTTTTAAACTTTAATTAGTTTATAAATATTTTATCTTTAGATAATCTGATGCATTCTTGGATTTTTTTCAATCAATAATAACTTTTGTAAATAGGATAATAATATTTTTTATGAACAGTAGCAGTATCCACTGTTCTAGAAATCTAGTATTTTATCTTGAAAATCCAGATCGTTTGATTCAGGAAGTAAAACGATGCAGCAGTAGATTCATGTAGCACTGCAGCCTATCTCTATTTATTCCTAACGACAGGGCAAAGAAAAATCAAACTTGTGAAAGACAATCAAATGTATGCTGCACCTCAAGCAGAAGGGAGGAAAGATATCTGAAGCAGAAGATTCAAAATACCTCTGTGTGCAGCTTCTTTGTTGATAGATATTATAGGGGGAATAATGTCGAATTGAATAATCAAATATGCCGAGATACACACGTAAATTTGGATGTGGGTGGTAACAAGGATATGGCTTCACAGTAACAGTGCTCAATAAGTGTTGAACGCCTGCAGTTAGGCCGCCCAACTGACACGGCGGATAGCAGTGTTGTCAGCCCGTTACACACAGTAAAAGCTGTCGCCTGCCGGTGCACTGTGAACTTTCATCATTATTAGGCTTTTGAATAATTCCATATTACGAGAATCTGTGTTCCTAATATCGTAACTTGTTTGGCAGCTTACCTACATGTGATACACCGGGGACACACCACCCTCACAGATAGTGTCTCTGAGCATGATATTTAGGTTGCTCTCACCAAAATTCTTTCTTTCACAGAAGAGAAGTTAATCGATTTCACATAAATTGTCCTTAAGCTTAAACCATATATATTATTTCTAAAAGGTGTTTTTTCTGTTGTTGTCAAAAGCCATTGTCTCCCTTCATACCTAACCGAAATCGATATCATTTTAAAGATTAAGGTAGCCGCCTTGGTCACGCCATATTTTAAGAAAGTAATTTTTCCAAATTCGACCATTAAAGGGTAAAATGTCAATATTTCTAACATGCTGTTTTTGTGTCAGAGCAATTTATCTCCCTTGATACTTAACGAAAATCGATAAATGAGGTATCTTCACTTAGGCAACATTATAAATTAAGAATGAATTTTTTCGGAATTTGAGACGCTTGAAGGAAGAAAGTAATAACTGTGAATCGCACGTATGAGACTGTTAAAGCCATGGTGTAGCACATATCACAGAGATATTAATAAACTGCTTCATGCCATCGAGTTTTGTTACGTATATATTACACTAAACATTAGGGAAAATGTGATTTTAGAGGCCTGATGGCATGTTACAGTCTCGATCCACCTTCTTTTTGGTCTTCCATCGTCTCTCCTGCCTCTGGATTAGAACTCGAAAATTTTTCGTGGATCCGGTTCGTCTTCATACGTAGTAAATTCTTCTGTAGTTTTGCGCAGTTTGGAGATTTAGTTTAACTTTGAGTTTCTTAAGGATATCATTTGATTTTCTTTCTGTCCCTTAGTGTGTGACGACCTGTTCTTCTCATGAATCGCATCTCGGCGTTCACTAGTCTCCGTTCCCATGCGGAGTGTCGATACCTCGCTGCAGTACAGTAGGGTAGGTTTAGTCAGGATGATATATATAGCATGAGTCTTATGTGTCGTTGAACAAAAGATGGTATGTACCAAATAGGCTTTTACCCCTTTTCCAAGCTTGTGTCCTTTTACTTGCTATCATAATTGTTATTAATATCCGTCCTACTATCGATTCTTTGAGACTTGAAAGCAAAATATTCAGTCCTACTAATTCTAATTGGTTGCCAGCAAAAAAGTAGCAAGTCTGGCTGTGGGCATGCCACTTTGACGCTTCCAGACCGGCGTTTGATTTTCTGTTGGGTTTGAGTCCCTAAACCTTTGATAGTCCCCTATCAAATCTGCAAGGCAGTAGGTTTCTCTAACCTGGTTTAGCAGGATGATAGCTCTTGGAGCTACCAAGTGAGAGTTGGATGTCTGGCGAGGATCAGTAGCCATGACTTGGATTAGGTGGACACGTGGTCAGCCATGCTCGAAGGGGATTACCACTCCAAAACTTTCCTTATCACCCAGATTTCCACCCTAGATGAAAAATTTAGTCTTTAACAATTTTCCGTTGCCTTCCATGGTAGTGATAATTTTTGAACCATCCGTCTTTAGGGACTGTTTCCAAACATAAGAAGAAAAGAGAGTCCTGTACACCTTTCAATATCAATTCGCTGTTTAGAAGAGAGTAATACATCTAGGGCACCAGAAACCTATACGAAGAATTAAGGAATGAAGATCTTTGTATCTGCCACTGAAGAGAAAATTTTTAGACACATGACCCTGAGTTACGGTTTTATGATTGTATTAAGACTTAAATGTAGACGTTTGTGTCTGGGTGAACATTTGTAGAGACCATTAAAATCTCGTAATTTATGTTATACCCTGTTTTATTGATGAATTTGCAATCCATTTTCTTTATGACAATACTTCATTGTGTTATACACTAAGTTTGGCATATTTAACACGAGAATATTGCAGGTTAAATAGAGTATGTTTCCTAACCAATACACAGAAATTAGTGCTGTTAGAATCGCAGAATATGATATAACATTTTCTTCTCTCTTTGGTCAAATGAAAATTCGAATTTCATCTTGTTTTTGCTGAAGCATTACAAGAAATTCAACTCCTAGATCTAAGAGTAGTACTGCAGATCCATAGCTATGTTGCAGAGAACATCAAGGAAATGACTTTACAAAACATAATGTAAAGTAGAATGTCTGTTACTTAAACTCATTTTTCATGTGCAGTTTTTTTTCTCTAATTACATAAGCAATATTATCATTAAGCATGTTTTGACGCAAGCCATTGTGAGATCAGATTTATTTTTGCATTCACGATTTCATTATCGACTGCATGAATGCGCTGCGCATCTTGTTTTTTGGCTCTGGTTCGCTAACGCTTGGCACCAGTGCAATTTTTCTGCATGATTTCTAGAAGAAAAAAAAGGAAGGTGTCTATAGATACGCTGCCCACTTGTCGATTCTTGACCCCTCCACATGATCCCGAACAAGGGCATTACGCGAACTTAATTTCTCAGACAAAACTTTAAAAATTTCCATTAGCGTATTAAATATTTATTAGAAGTCGTGGTCGCGACTCAATTCGTTTCCATTGATTCTAGTATGAGGTATTTGTTTATTTTCTTAAGAAACCCAACCCAGAAAAATGTCATGTTTGCCAAATTTCATCTTCATCAGCTGAGTTACGGTCTTTTAGAGATTGCGATTCCATGATAGATATCATCGCATGTATGTATTGTACTTCCCACGATACACCGCTATCGGTAAAAACTTGATTTTTTTATAAAGGTAAGTGTAAATAAATAAAGTAGTGTTAACGAGATTTTAGTTTCTTTATGTCTGGGTTGGTAGTCACACTCCACGGTATTTTCTGAGACAGAGCTCTGCGTTCCCTTTCTGAGATGGAAGCGGCATTGCTTAGGCTTCTCTGTAGTTATTTAACAGCAGGCTGAGTGGCCTTAGCGGACCATTGTTTCATTTTGATTTGATGTCGAAAATATGAGAAATTGACGATAAAAGTGCCATTTTTTCGTTGTACGTGATTCACGCAAAAATTAATGTTCGGAATTCAAAGGTGTTTCGTTTATTGTAAAGCCTGTGGTCCCGATGGCAAAAAGCTAAGCATTTGACAAATTGGAATCAATTTTTGCTTAAAACTAGTGATCGGGTTTGACAGCCTGTTGTCCCGCACGTGATTTCGAGGAGCTAAGAAAGTTATCAATTCTTATTTTAACACTATTCTCGCCAAAATTACTGATCTGATTTCGAAGGATTTTCGAATAATGTACAGACCGTGGTTCCACGGCTAAAGATCAATTTTAGCAAGTTGGACCGAGCGTGGCGGGTGAGCGGTTAACGCTCTGGCCTCGCATTCGGGAGGACGGCGGTTCGAATCCCCATCCGGGCATCCAGATTTGGGTATTCCATGGTTTCCCCAAATCACTCTAGGTGAATGTCGGGATGCTTCCTTCAAAAAGGCCATGGCCGAATTCCCTGTCCCCAGTCCCACCCCGCCTCTAATGACCTCGACGTCGACGAGGCGTAAAGCCATAAGTAAAAAAAAAATCAAAGTTGAACAAGTATTTGCACTCCACAACAGCAGTTTGTCCGAAATTGATGTAAATGAGATATGATATATTTCGATAAACACCACAAATGATCAAAATGAATTCTCTGATTTCAGCCGGACTCCCAGCGTATCGAATCAGATTAAAACTGGTATTCCGATAAATGCTACCTAGAAACTTCTACAAAACTGTACAGCAGAATCCGACTCGGAGAGATTTCTATCTGATCGAAGCACAAATTCGGATAGATTGGCCGAGCGTGGTGGTGTAACGGATAGCGTTCTGGTCTCGCATTCGGGAGGACGGCGGTTCGAATCCCCGTCCGGGCATCCAGATTTGGGTTTTCCATGGTTTCCCAAATGCCGGAATGCTTCCTTAAAAAGGCCATTGCCGAATTCCTTCCCATTCCTTGCCCCCTCATCCTTTCCCGTCTCTAAAGACCTCGTTGTTCAAAGACGTAAAGCAGTTAAAAAAAAACGGTTAGATTGACACTGACTGCATGAGATGTCTATGCACAGGTAAATCGTAGTTAAAAGAAATAGGAAGTATTAACAAGTATGATAATAACAATACAACATTGAACATAAATGATAACTGGATATTCTAGTTAGTACAGCAGTCTACATTAAAAATTATATCTAACTTTCTAACGAGTTTTCCTAAATAGATTCTTGTCTGGCGATTTTGAAGTATTTTCTTTTTGTTAAAAAACGTTTAATTTTTGATTATATCACTCGTTGACTTTTAAGTCGCATTCATCTCAAGGGTCACAATATTCGGGACGTATTTCTTCAAAATGTGGTCGTAACGGCTGCTATGGCATGCGGGGTACGTGTTCTATGAAGACTTTGAAATGATTGACACTCCTTAAACAGATTAATACACTAATAAACTTGACTTATTCAGATATATCTGAGTGCCTTGGAAATATCTCCTTTTTCAAGTTTGTATTTGTTTAATGCTATAAAAGCAATTTAATTTTCGTTATAGGATCACTCCACAGCGTAACAAACTTTAACATCAACTGTTTTACAGATGACAACACTAATAAAAGTGTAAAAAAATCAAATCAGTTAATATCAGAATACGTTCAGTTAAATTTTGGGAAGACGTGCGTTCATTGATGAAACAGTATTTTTGTTCCTATGCGGAAATAATTTTAGAGCTCTGAATTGACTGCAAATATTTGTTTATGTGGATCTTTATTCTTTAGAGAAATACCGTTCCTGTCCTCATATACAAAATCAAAAGCCTACAACTGTTAATATAATGAACTTACTTTTATAATTATCAATTTGATTGCGATGGAGCACACGCTTCATTAGCAATTCCCCTATTCATCTAATTACCTTTTTTATTTCTTTTTTTATTATCTTACTGGTCTACTTTTGCAATTTGCTAATTTTAAATTCCTTCAGCATTTTGTCCCTCCAAGCCCATCACCAACATATGCTCTGTATATTCCCAACACTCTCTTCACCCTCCTCCTGTCCTGCAACGAGTCCCAATCCAGCTCCTTTATCATATCAGTTACTGACTGGGTCCTACGATAATTTCCACAAACAAATATATCTGCTCTTCTGTGCACGCCCTCCAAAATGTGGATCCCAAACTACACCACCATATTCAATCAATGGTCTTACCAAAGTTTTGTAACCCAATTTCCTAACTTTTTTGTAACCCAATTTCCTAACTTCTCAGGTACATCCTGTCATCGCCCTCTCCAATAAACGAAGGATTTCGTAAGCTTTTTTTATCACCTGCCCAATGTGCTCTGCCCAGTTGAGTTAATTATCAAACGTTATGCCAAGATATTTACACTTAAAGCCTACAATAAGCAATTCTGACCCCACCCTATAATCATAAACAACCTTTAGTTTTTTATCTGTGTACCTGATAAGCTGACCCTTCTTGGCATTTATCTTCATTACATGCTGACCTCCCCATTTAGATATTCCACCAAGGTCACCCAGCAGCTGTTCACAGTCCTCTCCCGTCTTGATTTTATTATCTACCATTACGTCATCTACAAACTAAATTCTTACTTAAACCATCAACACAATCATTGATTAGAATAATGTACAGCAATGGTTCCAATACAATACCCTGTGGCACTCCCATACTTACTTCAACCTCCTTTGATAATGTACAGGGCGTTCGCCGGAAAACGCTACCCTCCCAGTCTGTTGCCGTCGGCAACTTGCTCGGTCAGTGGAACCAGCAGTTTCCGCCAACCGGCACCGTGAATCACCGCACTGTTTAACACCTCCGCTGCCCCAACAGTGCATTGCAGTGACCCTTACATTGTTAAGAACGGTTTCTTTGCATTGTAGATAGTTTGTGACTTCAGTCTCTTATTAATCAGTGTTGTGAATAAACGTTTCTTTGCGGTTTGGCTGGTTTGGGGCTTCATACTCTTATTAATCTGTACCGTGTTTGAGTGTGAGTATAATTATGGTACGTTACAGTTTGCAACAAAGAATATTTCTCTACGATACATATGTGAAGAAGAAGTCGTTTAAAAAGTGTCGCAGTAAATTTCGTCGCGAATTTCCTGGCGCTTTACTGCCAGCTAAATCAACAATTCTGCGTCTGGTTAAAAAAGTAAGAGAAACGGGTTCATTTTTTAACGGTCAACCGTATTCTCACAGAGGAGAAAATTAACGATATCGCTTTTCGACTAGAACAGTCACCCAAAAAATCATTAAGTCAGTTAGGGCAGCGTGTGTCTCGAAATATGTTCAGAAGATGTGAAATGTGCATTACACAAGAGGGTCAACACTTCCAGCATCTTTTATAAGGTAAGCTAATGAATTACGTCACATTTAAATGCTTAGCACACAAGTTTATGAAGTTTATGAAGCGTAATTATTATGGAATAGTCCGCGGCCGACGGTCGAACAATGCCGGAAACTGAGCGCTCGCTCGCCGGGAGCAATTTCTTCCTTGTAGCGCTAACAGTGGGTTGCGTTTCCCGGCGAACGCCCTGTATTTCCTAATCTAACGCTATGCTTTTTGGCTTTTAAGACCAGCAAGTAACTTTTTCATCAAATCCAATTGTTTTCATTTTATTTAAAACCTATTTTATTACTCACTCTGTCAAATGCCTTAGAAAAATCTAGTGCGACACTATCAGCTAGGCCTCCTGAAATATCGGGCATATAGACCACCATCATGAGTATCCTTGCCTCAAACATAGGGAAATTAATAGATCTGGCAATAAGTAAGTCCTCGCGTTGCGGCAGAATTTACCGTTAACTCTTATAGTTGAACGAAGTGATATATATTCAGAAATTTTACACATTATTTCCTCAGAAGAGCAATACGTTCAACAATTAAGTCAAACCTTAGAGACATCACCGTTTCCAATTTTTGTAAGTTCGTTTAATTAAATAAACATATGTGTCATACATACACTGTCGGCAAAAAAGTGAAGCACCCAGATGGGGAGAAGGAAACGAAATTAAACTTCACCTGTTGAGAGAGTATGTGATGTTATTTCAGTGAATACCAAATAGTCAAATTTACAAAGAGCTTGGCTGTATGAGACGACTTATCAGTATGACGCAGCACCCTCCGCCCCCCTCGCCCCACTCCCCCGCGGCCTGGATGCATTCCCTGATTCGGTTGAGTAGATTGTCATAAAGCCGTTGTAAACTTTCCTGAGGTAAAGTGGCCCACAAGTGTTGTAACTGGTCCTTGTTATTCTGGATACTGATATTGGGACAAAGTGACGTCTGAAGCTGATCCCACACATGTTCTATTGAAATAAATCTGGGGATCTTGCTGGCCACGGGAGTAACTCAACCTTCATGCAGACAGTACATAGAGATATGTACCCGGTGCGGACGAGCACGATTCTGTTGAGTCACATGAGAGGTAACACATGAGGACGTAGGATGTACGTAACGTTCCGTTGTGTTACCAAATTTCCCTCAATCACTACCAGCCGTGATCTGAAATCTTACCCGATGACTCCCAGCACCATGACGTCAGGAGTAACACCACTGTACCTCTCCAAAATATTGTAAAAATAGGAACATCTCCCCATGATAGTCACCATACTACGGCGGCTGATGGTCACTCGAGGTAGTGCAGAACCGCGAATCATCACTGAACACAATGCGACGCCATTCATCACAATTCCATGCTTACCGAAAACGTCACCACTCCAAACCCAGCCGTTTGAGCTTTCAGTGTTAACGGCAGCGTAGTCTGGCTGCTGCTAGTCTCAAAGCAATGACCGAGCGTGGTGGTGTAACTGGTTAGCGTTCTGGCCTCGCATTCGGGAGGACTCCGGTTCGAATCCCCGTCCGGGCATCCAGATTTGGGTTTTTCATGGTTTCCCAAGTCACTCCAGGCAAATGCCGGAATGCTTCCTTCAAAAGGCCATGGCCGAATTCCTTCCCATTCCTTGCCCCCCTCCCCCATCATTTCCCGTCTCTAAAGAGCTCGCTGTTAGAGAGACGTTAAGCAGATAAAAAAAAAAAAAATTCTTGCTTTCGCTGGCACCGACTCCAAAAATAACAAACTAATGTAAAAATTTCAATGACACTAATGTAAAATATTGTTCATTTAGATTTACTTTTTCCTAAGCAAGGTATAAAGTTGTTTTAAAATTTTTAGTGCTTTTTTTTTTTAAGGCGGTTTTTATGTTTTTTGTAAACAATTATTTTATTTTTAAATTTTTAGTGGTATTATAGTTTTTTTGTTTTTTTAAATATGCCGCAGCAGTTCCCATTTTGTGAACTTCCTGGTAGCTCAGAGATTAATACATACCACACACAGAAATCTGTCTCTGGAATATATCTGTTTGCATCACACAGAAAATATAGATTTTTAATTGGTTTTCACAACGTGAAAACTTGGGATCCAAGTTGAAATCTGAAGTACATGTTGAGACATTATGACACATTTATTTAATAAATATTATGCCATGACTTAAAAGTAGCTTAATTGATTTTGACGGGATTTAAAACTGTGGATTTTTGTAAAGATCATTGGAAATTAAAAGGGTTGAGGGTAAAGGGGAAGAGGGATTGGGCTTTTGTAAACCAAATGTGTACTGCCTTTTCTGATTGATTACGTGCGTAAATTTCTATTGATATCAGATAAAACTGTAGGTATGTATGAAAAAACAATTAAGGGGTGTGGAGACGAAGAGCAGTTTGGTTTTGTAAAGCTAATGTTGGCAGTATTTTTCTCTTTGTTTTGAAGTATACATGTGTAAATTTCCATCGAAACCAGATAAAAACTGTAGCTTTGTGTAAAGAACATTTGCAAGAATTAAATGGGGTAAGGGAGGGAGTGGTAGGGTTATGTAAACAGAATGTAGACACTATGGTTCTCTTAGTTTTTAAGTATACAGGTGCAGGGTTCCATGGAAATCTGATAAAACTGTGGGTATCTATAAAGAACATCGGAAATTCGGAGGGATGGGGGTAGAAGGGAATAGGGATTTGGGCTTCTGCAACCTAATTTAAACACAATTGTTGTGTATGTTTTAAAGTATACGTCAGCAAATTTCCTTCAGAATCGGATAGAAACTGTAGATTAAAGGATGGAATGGAAGGAGCGGAGTTTGGACTTCTCGAAACCAAATGTAGACAGTATTTTACTGTTTGTTTTGCAGTATACATGTGCATACTTCCTTCAAAATCAGAAAGAAACGGTAGCTTTGTATAAAGAACATTGACAGTAATTAAAGGGGTAGAAAGGGAGGTAGGGTTTGCATTTTTGTGAAAGTTATGTGGACAGTATTTTTCTTTTTCTATTTGTTTTAAAGTATACGCATGCGAAGTTTCACCGAATCGGATTAAAATGTGGTTTTTGTACAAATATTAAGGGAAGGGGAGCTAGGGTAGTTTTTTTATATTTTGGTCAGAAATCTTATCCATAAAAAATTACATATATATGCACCAACTTTCATAAAGATCGGTCAAATGGCGTCGACTATAGCTTTCTAAAAAGAAATTGACAAAAATCAATGGGGTGGAAACGGGAGAGGAGTTCAGTTTTTTCAAACCAAGAGTTGGCATTACTTTTCTCTTTGTTTTATAGTAAAAATTTGCTAAATTCTCTCTAAATCGGATAAAAACTGTGGTTGTATATAAAAATTAAATGGTTTAATGGGGAGAGGAGGGTGGTATTTAGATCTTTTGGTCAGACACCTTCTTCGTGAAAAAATACATTTAAGCACCAACTTTCATGGTAAGCGGTCAAACGATCGCGACCCTAGCTTTTTATAAAGGACATTGACAAAAGATAATGGGGTTGAACGAGGGAAAGGCAAACAAAATGTTGACAGGATTTTTTTCTTTGTTTTAAACTATACATGGGCAAAGTTCAATAAAAATCAGATAAGAAATGTAGATTTCTATAAAATTAAGGGGCGTAAAGGGAGTTATGGGGTGGTTTTTTATTTATATATTAAATTTTTTTTGGTCAGAAACCTTCTCCATGGAAAATTACATGTATATGCCAACTTTAATGGAGACCAGTTAAATGGTGTCTACTGTAGCTTTGTATAAAGAACATTGGTAAAAATTTAGGGGGTGGATAGGGGGAGAGGGCTTCAGTTTTTTCAAACCAAAAGTTGACAGTATTTTTCTCTTTATTTTTGACTCTACATGTCCAAAGTTTCATCGAAACCGGATAAAAAATGTGGGTTTGTATAAAAATTAAGGGGTGTAAAGAGGAGAGGGGTGGTTTTTTATTTATTTATTTTTTGGTCAGATTTTCCATGAAAAATTACATGTATATGCCAACTTTGATGATAATCGGTCAAACGGTGTCGAATGTAGCTTTTTATGAAAAACATTGACAATAATTAAAGGGGTGGAAGGAGGGAGAGGGGTTGAGCTCTGGCAGACCAAATGTTGACAGGATTTTTCTCTTTGTTTTAAAGTATACACTGTACAAAGTTCAATCAAAATCAGATAAGAAATGCAGGTTTCTATAAAATTAAGGGGTGTCAAAGGAGACATAGGGTGGGTTTTTAATTTTTTTTTTTTTTTTTTTTTTTTTTTTTTTTTTTTTTTTTTTTTTTTTTTTGTGTCTCAAACCTTCTCTATGAGAAAATACACGTATATGCCAACTTTAATGGAGATCAGATAAATGGTGTCGACTGTAGCTTTATATAAAGAAAATTACCAAAAATTGAGGGGGTGGATTGGGGGAGAGGGGTTCAGTTTTTTAAACCAAAAGTTGACAGTATTTTTTTTCTTTATTTTTGGCTGTACATGTCCAAAGTTCCATCGAAATCGGATAAAAAATGTGGGTTTGTATAAAAATTAAGGGTTGGAAAGGAGTAGAAGGGGTGGTTTCTCAATGAAATTCATATGGGACCACTATGGAGGTATACCCTACCCAATAAAAAACTTTTATTTAAATCGGTTCAAAATTGGGGAAGATATCGCTGAAAATACATAAAAAAATAAAAATAAAAAAATACAGGACGAATTGAGAACTTTCTCCTTTTTTTGAAGTTCGGTTAAAAATGTCGCCGCGGTTTGTAACACACTGAAACAAATAGAAAGTAAATAATATATATATATATATATTCTGAATCCCTGATATTCAACTGTACAGGCAAGGAATATATTTTAATTTTGAGCTCCAGTATGAGATGAGGTAGCATAATGAGAAAATTTTTAGCTCCAGCGGCAAATCAGTCAGCTTAATGAAACATTTCTAATGTTTGATTCTGTGAAAACTCGGTCAAAATCGATTCCGCAATTTTCATGCAATGCAAAATTATTCGTAAACGAAATGTGTCGTAACGTCTTAAGAGATACGTTAAATTTTAACTTTCACCCCAAGCTTTAAATTCTGAAAATCCATTCAAAACTTCTTTTTTCTGGGTGATGCCGGAATATACAGACGTTTCTGAAACATATTTATGTATGCGGCATGTACTAATGCTCATACGGTGCATGTTTCGATTTTCGAACGGCAGATGTAATTAGCTTGAAATGTTACCTGGACTAGAATGAAAACTGACATTCTGTATCGAGCACCGAAATCACCAAGTTCTTAGAACAGTTTAATTTAGTACCGGAAATGGCCGGCACGAAATCAGTGAAGCTTGGTACGTATGAATCTTTTCGGACGAATAAAAATTGTGTTCGGGTAAATCAACTTGAACCCACTCCTTTCCTGGTAGGGTGCGGGTGAATCTAGGTTTGCTTTAATTCCGGAAATGGATGACGCGAATTGTATGAAACTTTGTACACGTGTCTCATTGCAAGAATAAAAA
This sequence comes from Vandiemenella viatica, assembly GCA_031002005.1. NCBI lineage: Eukaryota > Metazoa > Arthropoda > Insecta > Orthoptera > Morabidae > Vandiemenella > Vandiemenella viatica. The sequence goes on along the minus strand of JARYHS010011408.1, from coordinate 63,031,197 downwards.
TAGTGTATGGGTAAATCAGTGGTGACTAGACTAGACTAGGCAACGCCGGGAACTCTGCTAGTTTGCTAATAAGACCAAACATTTGAGGAACATTCTCAATTTCGGCAGACACAATTTTCGATATTATTTCCATAAAGATAATCAACGAAAATGATTCTAAATACGTTGAAGGTAGACCACGTTGAGACTTAGCCCCTTTTGAGTGATTTATACAGCATGCACTCACATTTGTATAGGAATTAACAAGTGGGTCATCGACTTGCCAAGTGGGTCAGTCCTCTGGACTGGCGGCTTGGCATTGCTCAGGCGCCTCCAACCAGTCCCCCCACCTCTTCAAACTCTCGCCGTTTTATATATAAAGAGAGCGTCGACACGCGTTTAGATGTTAATACTGACAGAGAGACTTCGGTCAGCCAAGTCAACTCGAACACAGGTAGGCAAATGGTGTATCTCCACAATTGCTCCTGACCTTCCTCACCGAAATGCATGTGAAAAACATTTAGCGTGATTCCACGAGCCAGCAAAATTGTCTCTTATCTAAAGTGTTGTTAGTACAGTTGCTGATTTTAGGAAAGGCTGCTACACGTCACCATGAACAGAAACTAATAATGAAGCTCCGGGGTTCTTTCTCTGTTTTTCATGCATCCGACAAATGTAACATACGCTCAAAATATAGCGTGTATGGAATTTTTTAACCGAGTCTAAGATACAACAACATCCGAGGTCATTAGGACGATCTATCTCTCCGTTTTATTTTTATTCTTGAGTCGGAGGAGCGCTTGTGGCGGCGGAATTTAACTCCAGCTGGTGTCAATGCAAAACTGCGGTCAGCTGATCTGCTTGGTCATGTAGCTGTAGAATACATATCAATTTGTTTCTCTGTCCTTTAAAGTTTACTCCAAACCGACTTCGGTGGCGCAGAGGCTAGAGTGCTGGCCGCTCATACCGTGGATCGCCGGTTCGTCTCAGGCTGAGGACGTGTGTGGTTTTAATTAACTGTTTTGTTCGTCTTGTGTCGTCCGTAGGAAACATTTAAAGGGCTAAATGTGCTCATTTTAATTAAGTTAAATTTAGAAAAATAAAGAGGTATATAGTAACAAAGCTGACGCCAATTACTCTAGTAGGTTTACCACTTTTGGGGTACATAATGTTTTGTAACCGACATGATTGATCATCAATTTCAACATTGTTTTAAAACGCCGCGAAAATTAATAAATTAGTACGAATGTACCTATAGTCGACAGGAAATTTTATCAAGTTCGAATTTTAGGAAATATTAGTATCCAGAAAACCGTACTCAAAACCAGAAACAGTCATATTTACTTGTGAATCCGAACGGATGCAGGAGTCCTGTGAGGGTCTCTTAGATCGACGGTGAACAGTCATATAGCGAGTGCTTACCATACACAGAAGCAAGAAATCGCAAAGTCGGGAAGTGCTTTAACACTCAGTTAAAGTAAGTTTGCTTCACTTTGAACTGAACGTGAATATGCAAATGTGATCACGATGACCGTAATTATAGTATGCTTTCGTATTTTAAATGAGCCTAATGTTTTTAGTATGGATAGCCTCTTTAAATCTGAAATCGACCGGAATGTCGAATTAAGGTTTCTCACCACAAATTTCTTCAAACATAAACTGAACAAACCTTTCTTGGCGTTCACAACAATATTTATATTTTTATACGCTGCTGCACCGAATTCGAAACCAAAAAATCGTGTGTCGGTGTTTGGAGCATTTGATGTCATATTTAAAAATCTGTTACTACGTATGTTATGTAGTAGATAGTAAAATCCATGACTTCTAAGTATTTCATATAAAGCCGGTAGGTAGAGCGGGGGTATATTTTTCACTATCTGGTGAGTTGATTTTGTGTTTTTTTGGGGTGTTCTGGGTGTGTGCTTTTCCATTAACTTAGTTAGTGACACTACTGTGTCTCCCAGGGCCAAACGACTTCTAGGGACCTGCGTTGGCACCCATAGGGCCCCATTTTGGTCTGGAACTACTTCTACTTGGGCCAGTCCTCTTCTGTCAACTTTCCTCTCTATCTCTATTATGTCAACTCTTATATTTCTAACTGGGATGGTATTTTAGGGTTATGGACTTTAAAAGCATGTCTATATCGAAGCAGTAGTTAATTTTTTTAATATATCTATATATAATTGTTCTTACAATTTATATATACATATATAATGGGATAGAGATAATCAGGATGCAAAAATTACTCCAGAATGCGTACTTATTAATAATACGATCATAGGCTTCGAAAATAGAAAGTAAAATTTATAACGTGTTGACTATGGATGCGCTTACCTAGGTCTTACGATTTCTTGACAGAGTTGTGATTTGCTGCACATTACGCCTCTGTCCTGCCTGAACCTATCGTGGAACCTATCGTGGAATCAGAACCAATTCTTAACAATTCCTACTCTTAACGGGATTTCAACTCGGGACCCTAAAATTTTCGTTTTATCATTTTTTATTTTTTATGTTTATTTTTTATTTAAATAGGCTCTTCCTCCTTTAGAAGCTTTCCATTCTCTTTCCCTTTTAGATTTCTTCAGCTTGGCTTGACTTGATGTACCTAAGTCTTTAATTATTGAGTAACAGTACAAAGCAACATGAAATAGGACTTGCCCATAACTTCCATCGCAGGCAAAGCTAATTCTAAACTACGATTTATAGGTCGTACTTTGAAAAGTTGTAATGCTCAGGAAATAGCGTACAAAACACTAGTGCGTCCGCATTTGGAATACTGTTGTGGAATTTGGGATGCGTATCGCTAGGGATTGATTGACACGTTAGAGAAAGTACAGAGGAGTGCCGCTCGATTCGTGACTGCTAGTTACAGTCCTTATGAGCTGATACGCGGGATAGGCTGGGATTGTTTGGCGGACAGATGACGTCGTTTTCGTTTGAATTTGTTGGAGAATATGTGAAAATCTTTCATTTACGAGTGCAACGAAATACTTCTTCCGCCAACCTTTTTAAGTCGCAATGACAGGAGGGACAAGATTCGAGAAATAAGATGCTTTACTGATACATGTATGTATTCCTTCTTTCCTCGTTCTTTTGGGATTGGAATGCACTGAATTAGGATTGGTGCTTAGCACCCTCTGCCACCAACAGTATTTGTGATTTGCATAGTATAGATGTAGATTTTTTTTCAATTAAAGTTAAAATAAAACTTAATATTCTTCAATTTTTTACCTACCTTTTGCTAAAAAAATAATGAAAATTGGAAAATACTATAAACAATACATAAATTTATGATAATTTTGAAGGAATAGGTTTACCATTTTTTTTGTATTTCTTCCGAGGTCTTCCCGCGGTATATCACACCCGAGGGCGATCATTCTTGAGTACCGATAAGTTTTTTTTTTTTATGCATGAGACAACTGCTGCTAACAATCTATATATTTACTATTTTAATTCAGGTTAAATTTCCCCGTGATGTAGTTTGAAACATTATGGTATTTCAATATGTCATTGTTGCTAGCTAGAAGCGGGAAAAATTGACCTTATACTTTTTGTGTTTGGTTAATCTAAAATAACAACAAATCTTCTAGGGTTTGCAGCCGGATTTTATTATAAAGCGACAAGCTTTCGGCTACTAGCTCAGTAGCCATCTTCAGGTCGATTATGTATCGGCGATCTTGCCTTGATGGATACCAGGCAAGATCGCCGATACATAATCGACCTGAAGATGGCTACTGAGTAAGTAGCCGAAAGCTTGTCGCTTTATAATAAAATCCGGCTGCATACCCTAGAAGATTTGTTGTCATTTATTCGCCGGGAAAGCCTGCATTCGGATATAATCTGAAATACTTTGTAAGTAAATAATGCCAGTATTCTTCCAGATTTTTCTTTCCCCGGCCAATGAGTTCCGGGCGCTTTAACGTCACCATACTGAGCCGTGGCACTACAGACTTGGGCGTCACGTATTGTCTGTCCTGAGTGCGGTTTTTGTGTTGTTTCAGGAATCACTTAGTCGAATACTGGTACGGTCCCTAGTTTCTGTCACATAAATTATGCGCTTCACTCTTATCATTCAGTTTACATGTTTCACAGACAGTTCCCACCAGTCTATCAGTGACAATCCAGCCGGTAACACAGTTGTCAAGGGAGAAATTCTAGGAAGAAAATGTCACTGCCTAAGCAAAGTGTATAGTTGGCAATGACTGTCTTTTCTCTTACTGGTTACTAGGTTTAAATTCGTGACGGCGATTACGGTACGGTCATGGATCTAGAATAGTTGCCAGCCTCAGGTAGGTAATGCCTACTTTGTCCAGTTGCCGATTTAAACTAAACACGCATTGCATAGAGTCTAAAAGTGACAAAAAATATTAGTTTTTAGGGTCACTGGTCATGCCCGTGTGCCATTTCTAGACTTCTTGGTATCAATTTAAACTAAAATTTTAACAGTGTTCCCTATAGAAACATGTTTGAAACTGAAGACACAAAGCAATATTAATCAAGCTCCAGGGCGGCAGGAACTGGTCCCTTTCTCAAGATATTCTGTAACACTCAAATAAAAACATAAAGTCAACATGTCTTTTTCTGAATAGCTTTCAACTCACTTTTTCTTTTGCTATCATCAGGCTCTTGACTGGTTTGATGCAATCTCCATCTTTTCCTATCTTGCGTTAGCCTCATCATCTCAACATAACCCTTACAACTTACGTCCTAAGTTATCTGATTTTAATTTCTGTCTTCCGCCACAGTTCTTACCTTCGACTGTACCCCAATAAGACTATTAACAAGAAAGGAAATTGTGCATAATCCAGAAACGATAAATCCCTTCACTTACTCAATACCATTTTTGGGAGATGCCCGTATTAGTAGAAATAGATCTTCGATTCCTTGATGGAACAACACTAAAGGCTGTTATTCTGAAGAGCAAAAGAACCAATCAGACAACAATTATGTGTTTGTCGTGTACAAACAGAGAGTCTCGAAAAATGTATACCGGATCTGCTTACGGAGATAGGACGATCAATTCCTCTCTTCATGTGTTCAAATGATGATATTCGTGTGAAGTATTTTATGTGTAATTTGTTGTTTTGTGAGTAGTAATATACGAAAGTGAAAAAAAGGGGAGGGTTAAACCCGTTGCCGGACAATTCAGGCCTAGTTTTCCGAAAAACACCAAGGCTCAAAGTACCCATCCGATGTACAAATGAACAAGAACGATGTCGTATGCTCTCACTCCGTACTCGCTGGGGGGGGGGGGGCGGTTTTCTGAATTAATCCGGAATTCTGGTAAACAATCTGGTAACAAGCAAACGTGCACCATAAATTTGGTATAAGGAATAAACGTCTGTATTTCGCACTAGGACGACAGAAGTGAGCAAGTGATCTTGTTGTAATAAAAGACAGAGTTTTACCGAGAAAGTAAGGTTCTTGATAAAGGATAGAAGCATGGGGAACCCTTGTTCTCAAACTTTGAACATCGAACCTGATAAATCTTCAATAATTCAGAAACGAAGATCTTATCTCTGCTTCAGAAATGCAGCAGAACTTCTCAACAACTTGTTTAATTAATTAATTGTAAACCGCAGGAATCGTGTCATCTAAGCGCCAGGTATGAAGTAATTTCAACCTTCAATACTGAGTTTCTTTCTTTAGATGTAACATTGATCACGTTGCCAAAATTACTATCTTTTTTATAGTCATAACGCTGGATGGAGTGTTCCACTTCAAGATTATGTCAGTCTTCCCCAAACTTTGAATATGTGGGGTAGTATCTGTATTTCCAAGCCATTGTTTACCATAGTCATCCCCAGGCCTGGTTCTTGAAGGAAGAAGGAACATTTGAGTCTGCACTGCACCCCTGAGAGATGGCCTCGCCACGTGCAGTGCGCAACCTTCCATGACCTGCCTCAACCAGCCACGACGTGTTAACTGGCGCGCCGTTCAAGGACGCTCTAACACGACAAACACGTTGCTCAATAGTCTACTCGGTGGCAGAGGGTGCTCAGCACCAAAGCTAATCTATTTGTTGTACGTTCCAATCCAGAATATTACGAGAGAAAAAAGAATTCATATAAGAATCAGTGCAGCACCTTATTTCACTAATCTTATCTTCCTGTCATTCCGACTTAAATAGGTTGGTGGACAAAGTATTTCACTACACTCGTAGATGAAAGTGGGAGTACGCATGTTTACCAATAAGTTTATACGAAACGTGCGTCATCTATCTACCAGAGACTCCCAGCCCAGTCTACTAATCAGTTCTGTGACCGCATCATCAGCAAACAATCTAAAAAGTACTGTAGCAAGCGGTCACGAATCGAGCGGCTCATCTCTGTACTTTCTCCACACTGTCAATCAACTCCTTACGAAACGGATCTCAAATGGCACAACAATAGTCCAAATGTGGACGCACCAGAAATCTGTACGCTATCTCCTTTGTTTGTTCATTACAATTTTTCAAGACTTGACCTAGGAATCGCAGCCTAGAATTAGCTCTACCTACTAACGAATTAATGTGTAAGTCCCATGTTTCATGTGAAATCCTACATCAGCTTTCGCATCAGCAATTTTTATTGTGGATGTTTTGTTTCGATTGCAATATACATTATTTTTTTCTCTTTATTAGGGATTCTGCTCCTCGAGATTAGCTAACAACAACGTGGTTGTTTTTATCTGACGATCTTCCAATAAAAATAACGGTGTTATTACCTAAGCGATGAATTTACAAATTTGAACTTACAGTACAGCGGCCTATTGACGGTCCAACTTACAGGATATACATGTAGAACTAACATAGGATACGCTCACCCTCAGGCTAATAAAAGTGGTCCAACAAAATGTTCTAAGCAATCCTTTCCACTCGCACTTTCTCGCGGCACACCATGTGTCCTTATCGCACACTCGTAGGATGTTTCCTCCAATCATTATCCAACGCCATTGCTTGTTGGACAGCAGAGGAGCCGTGTTGGTTATTTGGGAGTCCCAACATCAAACACGTCCTGCATGTAGTTCTCTAACCTCTTTCACGGCCCATCAAGAGTTCTTTATCGAAAATCGAATCAACGTAGGACCTACAGGATGTACTGTGAATGGGCCACTAGAGCGATGGAAAGGCGGGTGGCGTGGTCTTGTGCTTGACGCTTGAATTAGTCGAACCGCGAACTACGCAAAGTTCATTTGACAAAGATTGCTTTTTAGACGCGTGCGTAGTTATGTAAGAAATTTAATTCACTTGTGAAATCAACCCATGTTTTGTTGTTGAAAAGTAAATCAATGTGGCAGTGTTATATGGAAATAGACGTTAATTATGAAAAAAGAAGAATTTGGCATAAAAAATACACTTATTTTGATTTTACATTTATTTTTGATAAAATATTAAAATCTAAATAATTATAAATTTATTTTTCCACCTCAGCATCCGCGGATGTCAAGCACTGAACATCAGCATCAGCATCCTTTACGACTACTTCGTAGCAACGTAAAAATTGGGAGTACCAGAGAAAAAATCCTGGCCGCGCTTAGTTTAGATATTAGGCATTCATCTGCAGCCATCTAGTTTACTGTTAGGACATCAGTTGTGGAGAAGATTCTTTATTAAATGTTTTGGAGCAAGAAATAAATCTGGTTGTTAAAGCTGCCGAACTGAAATAGTTACTGCCTTAGATACCAATTTACTACGCTAAAAATTTCCCTTTTGGAATTTAGAAATCAGTGATCTCCGTGGTACTAAAGAGAAGATGATCGAGTTGTTCGCAAATCTTGCAACTGCTTGACAGGGTGATGGGATTTACTGTGGAAGTGAGGGAATTGGGGTAGAAGTATTATTTGGTCTGGCTATTCCTTGAGTTATTGTGTAGCGTATAAGTTTTCGGAAACTATGTTCCAATTCAGCATTAAACAAGTGTTTTTCGGAGTATTATCAAGCCTAGCAATTAATATGGAAATTTATGGGCATGTAGTTAAAAGTGTAAAGTTTAGCGCAGTTTTGTTATCATAAGTAACTGTAATCTGAAGTTCGTTATATTATTGTTTTTAAGGATGGTGCTGTTAAAGTAATAAAGTTTAAATATCTTGTCATATCATTTGATAATAAAATCAGAAGCGCAGAACACTTTGGAAAGGTAGCAGGAAGTGGTTTTAAAATACTGCATTTGCTGTAGAGGGTGATGGGACTATTTACTATGGAAGTAGGGAAATTGGGATACAAGTATTTGGCCAGAGACGTACTTCAACATGGTGGGGTAGTTCGGGAGCTGTATTATGGCCATCAAATAAATGAGTTAGAGCTTATAAAATGACAGCAGCTAGATTATCGGGATAAATTACCGTAGTGCTTCACCAGTTCATGGTATGGTAAAGGTGCTGGATTGGAAGTCATTGAAAGACAAGAGGCGTGAAAAAGGCTACTCCTATTGTATGAGGACATCTTTAGGTTATGATGCTCGTATACGAAGAAGAATTAAGAGAAATCCAATGTAGATGACCATAAAATATCACTTGATTTATATCATAAAGGAGTGGGAATTTTTTATTTGTAGATAACGGAGCCAAAGCCTGGAATAAATTAGTGAACAGTATATATGACACGTTTGTTCAAATATTAAAGGAATTGCGAAATGTATAAATAGGTCTATAATTCTGTCGTATGTTGTTTCACATCACCATCACTGGTATCAGGTAGTGTGAAAGTAAGTCTGTACAGAGCCTAAACTGTTCGCAGCAAGATGAAAAAGCACAATACCCATCCTTAAGATTTACATCATAATTAATGATCGCTGCTTTGAAAGAATGTAAAGAAGGAACATTAGTAGAAACCAAATTTACTTGTGTGATATTTGCCTGCAACTCTCTGCCAATACTTTTTTCTGTTTTCTAACGGGTCTCGAAAGCTTCTAATCCGTCCATAAACGTACACAACTTATTACTTGATAATATGTCGAAAACATCAGCAGCAAAAATAGTTTTAACATGTTCTGTGAACCTCTGTGAACCTATATTTCTGTACTTTGATTATATCTGCCACTTTTCCTCGCATGGGCAATAAGACGACTGAGAGATCAGGAAGTCGGTAGCAACCTTCGAAAAACGATCCGTGCACAAAGTAAGCCATGTGTTGCAGAGTTTGCATGCGGATCGAGTTTCCAGGCTGCACGTGGCGGCTGCTGTAATCTATCCACATCGCTTCGACCAAACGAGCAGTTTGTTCCCTATCTGATATACACCTGTAGTCTGATTACACAGACTTCTTTGTCGCCCTGGACAAACAGACAAATTTCCGCCACTTAAGAATATGTAGAATTACATTTTTTTTAAAATAAATAAAGGTACATATTTTTAATTTATAATCGTATAAAAATACTTTATTTAAATTTTAATAAAAGCATATATTTATAAATAAATTTATTGAATTTTGATCTAGCAGCACGAAAATAGATAAATTAATTAGGATATATCTGTACATAGCCACAAATGAACAATATTTTTTACATTTTTAAATGCTGTTACAGATGGATATTATCACGCAAACAATCTAAATGCCAATATTTGAAAATAAAACAAGATTACATCAAATACGCTAAAATCACAAAAAAAACGTTTTTCCTTACTTTCAGTTTGCGAATTTTTTATTACATCTTTAAATTTACTTCATCAGCAATTTCATACTCAATTGCCAAAATGGCTAAATCACTAAATTATGAATTTCTTGGTTTTCGTAAATGCTTAGCAAGGCGTCGTATACATCTCCCAAATGGAGTCTTAAAGGGTTTAATGCCTCTATCCTACTCTCCCATCTACTGTCATTCAATGTTTTCAAAGTTGAACCCTGACATGCTTTAAAAGTATTGCCCATCGAAAAGTAGATGCCGAAAAGAATAAATATTTTTTTTGGACCATGTTGAAGAAATTAGCGGCTTCCAAGGATGTTTTTGCATTAACAACAAGATTGAGAGTGTGGCTACTACACGGAACATAGAATGCTCGCGAATTAGATTGTTTAATTCTAGATTGCACTCCTACTTTATTGCCCCTCATATTGGACCCGTTGTCAGTCCCTGTCCTCTAATATCCTACAAATTTATACCCAAGTCATTAAGTTCTCCAATTATAATATCAAACATTTGTTTTCCTGTGGATCTTTCTACTGGTAAGATGCCTTAAAAGTTTTAATTAATTTTAATTTCAACATCAGGACGAAATTTATTGGTTGAAACAAGATTACAAGATTACAAGAGTAATTTGCTGTATCTTACTAAAGTCAGGAGTATAGTTTAAAATTATGGAAAAATATTTGAATTTTTTTATTTCATCAATAACATGAGACTTTACACTTTGATGCAGCAGATCTACTATCCCGGTTTGTATATTTTCCAAAATATTGAGCTTTAGTCTCTTCTTTTTAGAGCACTCAACGGACGTGCTCTTCCATAATGGGATCGAATTCACACAGTAACTCAAATATGTTTAAGAAATTACAACTTGTCGCCTGTATCTTGAAAAACCAGACAACTTTTACCAAGCATTTTGGTAATTGTTACGATTCTTAGAAACACCTCGTTCCAATGATTTATTTCGGCATTAATAAGCATTAATAACTCTTTGAGTGGCACCATCTATAGTTTTACAACAATTTAATCTTTCGTTCATTTCTAGCCACGATTTTTGTGCCTGAATATAGTATTTTATGGAAAGAGTAAGAAAAGGACAAAAAAAATAGTTATTTATTTTATAAAAACTTTATTTTTTTATTTCCTGCAGCTTTTAACGATTTTTTTGTCTACAGTAAAAGTGTCATATTTTGTATTGCATTCAATTTTTAAATTAATGTAGATCAAAAGCTCATTTTTTATCAATGAGATACTCGCTCTGCTTCTCTCTTTTCGCCGTTTCAAATTCATAATTGAAAATATCTTTTATTTGAATGACGGGGCGGGAATTAAGGACGGGACTGAAATAACCTTAAATAAATTTTAAAATGTGCTGTAATTTTTGGTCTGTGGTTTTATCGGTGAACTCACTACAGTCTCTAACTTTTATCTATATTCCCTTTAATATTGTTATTTCAAAGTACACTTCGTTCGTTTTCATACCGATTTTTCTTGTAAATTTAGAATTTTTAATATTTTTTCACAGTTATCAAAATAATGAAACGTCATATTTTAAATTTTTGTATTCTGCATAACCAATTGATTTCATAAAAAAAATCACTTATTAAGATATGCCAGACATTTGTCAACGAATAATAGAAAATTATTTCTAATATTATCACTTTTTAACCAAAGAAACACTCTCTTTCACGTTGTTCTAGAGTTGATTTTAAAGTTGACATAGTATTACACACATCTATGTCAAGCTGTTTAATAGTTTTGTGAACGTTGAATGAAAAACGGCTCGCGAAATACGAAATGAATTTAACTTAAGTATTCCCATAAATTTTATTCATCGTCAAAATATTTTGAATATGTGTAGGACAATCCTCTCCTAAACTAATAAAACCATCGCTCAGTTCAGTTGAAATTGACGCACTTTCGTCATTTTCCTCAACAAATTTAAATTAATATTAAAATGAAGAACGACCTCTACGTGAAAATAACTAACAAAACAGAAACGAAGCAAAGACAGCTGTACGAGTAATCATTTGTCTGACCGCAATTTCGACATTAACGGTTCGGAACCCAACAAGACAAAGGCGCGTTCAGATATCGCTCAAAAAGGTAATCATACATTAATGAGATTTCACTCAAATCCCCGTCCGGGCATCCAGATTTGGGTTTTTCATGGTTTCCCAAGTCACTCCAGGCAAATGCCGGGATGCTTCCTTAAAAAGGCCATGGCCGAATTCCTTCCCATTCCTTGCCCCCATCCTCTCCCGTCTCTAAAGACCTCGCTGTTAAGAGACGTAAAGCAGTTAAAAAAAAAAAAAAAAAGTGATTTCACATATTTTGCAAAGTAGGGATTTGTTTGTGTTAAAAAATTTTGATACACCTACCTGAAATATAGTACCTTCACGTATTTTTTTCAACAGTATACAGTAAGCAGGGGTGTAGCTATCGGAGAGAGCTAGGCGGTGCCGTGAACCGGGACCTCCAAGCGCAGCTCAGGGGGACCCACGTCGATTTGGCGAGTATAACTCAATTATTTGTAAAACAATTGATATTGAAGACGAGAGAGAAATGCTTCTGTGGTAACTGTACCGGTGGAACAGCACAAGAAAAAACGACGACATCAGTGCTTCTCAATTCATTTTTCTCTATTAAAATGAAAAATATGAGAACGCTAGTCATAAAAAATAGGATAGCCACATTCTTTGGAAACGGTCAGACACTCAGACTGTATATTACGGTTCAAAAGTACAGAATAAGTTAAAAGTTAAGATAAAGTTTCGGTGCTGGAACAATAGAAAAATATTAAATTTGGAGGTCTAAAAAGGTGTATTATTAAAATAATATGAAATCAGGAAATAATTTCGAGAAAAGTAAAAAATTAAATTCGAATTTTCATTGTGTGTTTTTAATGTAATGGCATATTAAGTGTTTTATATTTAAACACTAAATAATAATGATACAAAAAACGGAGAAAAAATCAATTTCTGATAGGTGTATTTTCTTCAATTGGCTGTGTCGCCGCGCCGTCTCCACGCCGTGAGTTCAAAACAGAAGAGGTGAAGTCAGGGAGGGGGGGGGGGGGGGGACCATGCGCCGTGCGGCATCGTCTGTTTTGCCCCATTTAATTACATTGGACCATGCGTCGACTCGACCGCCGCGTGGCGCAAAACGCCTTATCTGTTTTAGACCTTATTCTCTGACGATTCCGTACTTTTTTTGTATCCCGATCTGATATTGGAGTCTAAGATTTGGTTTGGCACAACCCTGGATACAGTATATTTTTTAACGCGCCTTTCCGCTTCCTTTTTGCACAGGTAACCAGAGTTTTCTTTGACCGTCAGACATTTTCGAAGAGCCACGCACATAACTCAAACAATGTAAACTATAAAATAATATGAAAAGTAAATATTTATCCTTGTTCTAAATAAGCTAAAAACATAACTAAGATAACTTCAAAAAAATTTCAATCGATATAAAAAAATATTTATGCATAACACAAAATATTTTCCATACCCTGTGAACATTAAGAAAGTCTAGTGTTACTCTACACAGTCAGAGCTTATTCGCGGAGGATACGATTCGTAAATTTGCTCCAAATACAGAAACCGTATATACAGAATGGCAGTTTCTATAGTCTTATACAGAATACGTTCCAAGTAAAAAAAAAAAAAAAAAAAGATGTGGAGTGATTGTCGCGCAATGCACTTATTAAACCAATTGACAAAGTTATTCACATTAACTAAAATAGTTAATGAATTTATTTTTGTTGAAACTGTTTACATATGCAACGTTCGACGTGAAGTTTGAATCATTTCCTTTTTATCAAGTGGACTTGAAGACCAGATACCTCAGCCATGACAAACCATTTGGAAATGAAACATCCGAAATTACTTTGGGATGTAGATGAATCATTAAGTACACAACAAGCTCGTAGGTATCTTCTGAAGTCAAACTAGAACATAGGGTTTTTGCTATGAAGCATTTCCCTGGTTCTCATCCTGGAGAAAATATAGCAAGGGAGCTTAATAGTATCGCAAATCTTTGGGCTATTGACCAAAACAAAATACATTTACATGCGCCATGATAGTGGCGCCAACATGGTGAACGGTGTACGCGTGGCTGGTATGCTTCTGCAAGATGTTTCATCCATTTGCTTCAGAGAATTTTAACTGGGCCATTGAAGATCCAGCCTGATGAGACAGGAGTGATTCTTACTGGTAGATGTCTCGTTACGCAGTTTAATTGTTCGGGCTTAACACAAGATTATTGCTGGCGATTGAAAAAGAAAAATTTACCCGATCGTCAGCTGGTGCCAAATATAAGGTCTAGATGGAATTCTACCTTTTATTTGATAGATTTCCTGTTGTAACAAAAAAGGGCTATATCGATATATGTGGCTGATCGCGGAATGCGCGCTAATTTGATGCTTCAACAGTGGTGTTTGATGGTGAAGTGCGATAAGCTCCTGAAGTCCTTTAAAGAAATAACAAGTTCTGGTCTACTGCAGTTCTGAAGTAATATCACAAGTTTCTGCAATTAAATATTAGATAACGATGAGAAAGCACAACGAACTTTTGACTTACCGTACATGAGAGTCTCTTTGAAAACTGAATTAAAAAGTCGTTTCGGGTCCTTAAGTGAAGATTCAAACTACTTGATTGCGACCTTCTTGGAGTTAAGATTCAAGACAAGCTATTTAGCGTTTGCTGAAGCTCGTCAGAAGATTCTATTGGAATCTAAAAAAATATATTGCAAGGAATCTTCTACCAGCAAGCAGTTCATCCTCAATGGCTGTTAAAAGAAGTAGAAGGGACAAGACAGAATCAATTATGGCTCACGACACGTTTTGGAACGTTTTACGAGATAGCCGGTATCACGATCAAGAAAAAAACTTGATTTCTCGCGAGACTGACTTTTATTTAAAGTCATTAATGGAAAGCATGACTCGTGTATTTGGTTGCCAGCTAATAAGACAGAGTATCCGAATTTGACAAAATTTGCTAGAATTTATTTTTCAGCGCTTCGCATTAGTGTATACAGTGAAAGACTTTTCTTTGAACCTGGCCTTGTTTTCGAGGACGAGAAAACTGGCTATTATCTCCTATTACACATTCACCGAGCTAGGTTGTGTAACGGTTAGCGTTCTGGCATCACATTCGGGAGGACGCCGGTTCGAATCCCCGTCCGAGCATTAATCTCGACTGTTTTGTTTCACCAAACACCACAAAGTACGCCATCTAACAGCTAAAAATTTTAGCTTTCTGTATTTCTTTAAGTTCCTCCGTTTGCCCAATATTATGGCAGCTAGCTGCGCTACCTACCAGCTGTCAGGTGAAACAACGTCCAGAACTGGCAGCATCTGAGCGAACTACGTAGGCGAGCGTTTTATTTAATTCATTTATTGTATTTGTAATTCATATTATATATAGATTTTAGCTTCCTGCACTTCTTCTCCATATAAACTTTAACTATGCCAAATCTCACACTTCTCCGTGCGCGCAATATTCTTAAAAATGTATCATAAGTTTTCGCTTAGCGTATTAATATATAGATACTGTTTTTTTATCTGAAGAGTGAAGATGTTGAAGAATTAATAAACGTTATGAGTAATACACCAGACAAGGAGTTCGTGCTTTTTCAAACATTAATGAAAGAAAGCTCATAATGGAATGAGCGAAGGAATATTGTTAATTCAGAATTTAAAAAGACATGTGAAGATCAGGAAAAAATGTTTAATCAACCTAAAACAAGTCTTCTGCAAAACGAATTCTGGTTGCAAATTTTAAGCTATGGCTAAAAGATTTTTTAAGCTGTTTTTGTGATATACATTACTTTATTTACCAGAAGGGTAACTTTAAGATTGGAAGGGGAGAAAAGAAAAACATTGGAAACATCTGAAATGCAGTACTATATAAATATATATATGCAAATGTCGAGAAGTTCACTGCTATCAGTGATAAAAAAACAAAAAAAAATATGTAAAGTAGATTTACCGCCGGGTCACTTTTTAGTTTTGCAATGATATCACTGAATCATTCCTCTAGCCAACTATTTTCTCGCAGATCGAAGGAATCTGGAATGATTTCTGGTTACCATGGAAAACCGAAATCTGGTTTATCCTAGGGGGGACCAAACGGCAGGCCGGAACGTTAGACTCTAGCATGAGCATGCACGAGCCGACGCGAGGTAGCTCGAACACGATACGCTCACCTCGGTTTTTTTTTTTTTTTTTTTTTTTAGCTCTACTACTGCCCCTCACGGCGAAAAGCCCTTCTTCATATTTGCTACGGGCCCCTCGCTGTTTTAGTCCAGCCCTGAACATATCGTTGAAACTCTCAACGAGACGATAATTTACTGTCGCGATTAGTCTGTGAAGGTCGGTGTAGTTGAAGTTCGCGTGTGAAGGTCACTTCGGCGCTTAGCTTCAGATAGCACGCTGACCACGACCTTTCTCAAGTTCCATCCGCCAGCCGAGGTAAGTGACATGCGAACCAGAGGGAGTCACAGCGATCAAAAAATTAATTACCCTCATTCTGATACTGCGAATTCCTTTACTTTTTTTACTATTATTTAAACACTAACCAGAAAGCCCGCCAAAAATGACGGGTTTAACGGACTGTCCTGGTAATTGATTTCTTTTTAGTTGATTACCTAAATAGAATTTTTATATAATAAAGCTCAATATGCTGTAATTTCTCGTCCCTTGTGATGTAGCAAAAAGTTTCAGTTGTCAATTTGGTCCAGGTTGCGTTTCAGCCTAACTACAATCTTCGCCAATATAGCCGGCAGAAAATCAAATCTTCGTTCACACTCGAATTTAAACATTCCCTGTATAGCATGTCAATGTCATCTGCATCGATACCGATCATGCATCATGCGATACAAACTTGATCCAAAATCTTCACAGTTTCTTACAACTATGATGAATATCGATGTTTTAACGCCTGACACAGCTTACATCCGGCTGAAATAATGACCCCAATGAAAACGAAGGATGTTAAAAATAAATCTTAACAACTTACGTTACGTCACGTAATATTAGTTTTAATTGTGGTTCAGGTTGCATAAATCACGAACAATTTGGAACTTCTTTCATTCAAACCAAGTTATGATATCACTAAAAAAAGCAACTAATAATTAATCAATATGACAATTTAAACAAAATTCATACTTTTCTTTCAGTGTTGTAGCATTTCATTTCTTAGCAATTGTTGAAATAAATTGAATTGTTATAAACTAAATGCAATTCCTATTGCCTGGCGCTGTAACAAAAGGTTTCGGTTGCTATCCTGGTCAGGTTGCATTTTAAAACTAACCACATACGGGAGTAGTTTACGTCGTGATTCATGACACAAAACGTGACATAGTGCTTATGGAACCTGCTTAAATAACTGATAATAGCTAAATTCAACATGCTTTTGCTGTGATAAGGTTCATTATTTATTTTGGTCCAGGCTGATTTTTTTACCTAACTACAATCCCGGCTAATACTGCCGGCTAATACAAAATCAAAGCTTCAATCGCACGCGCATTGATGGTGATGTCATGTATCGCCAAATCTTATATATATATAAAAATAGACGTGTTTTTTCCTATATTTCACTTTTCAGCCGCCACTACCTAGCACAGATCAATGATGTTTGTGGGTGGAAGTAGCATGGAGTTTCCTGTCGTGCACAACGTTGGCAGAATGCCGATAGCTGTGGGGATGTGGGAGATATAATGATTAAAGTTGGTCAGTGCAGGGCGTTTTCATATTTCGACCAAAAATTCGTATCTCCGTATACTTCTCTTTCCTGCCACAACTACATAATATAGACTTTTGGTGTTTGTGTGTGGTAGTAGAATCGTCTTTCCTGTCGTGTACTATGGTTGTTAGATGTCGGTAGCTATGGGGATGTGGGAGAAATGGGGATTGAAAGTGGTCGACCTGTGGCAATTTCATACTTCTGCCAAAGACAAAAGTGTCATGGTGTATCACTTTTCAGCGAAAACTACAGATCACAGATAACTGGCGTTTGTGTGTAGTAGTAGCACAGAGTCACCTTTCGATCACAACAGTGGCCGAATTTCAGAAACTGTGGTACTGTGGTAGATATGGTGGTTGTATTTGGCCGACCAAGGATATTTTCGTATTTCGACTGTCTCCGCATTTTTCACTTTTCTGCCACAACTACATAGCATAGAGCATTGGTGTTTGTGTTCGGTAGTAGAATCGTATCTCATGTAGTGCACTATGGTTGTTAGATGTCGCTAGCTATGGGGGTGTGGCAGAAAGGGGGGTTGAAAGTGGTCGACCTGTGGCAATTTCTTACTTCTGCCAAAGACAAAAGTGTCATGGTGTATCACTTTTCAGCGAAAACTACAGATCACAGATAACTGGCGTTTGTGTGTAGTAGTAGCACAGAGTCACTTTTCGATCACAACAGCGGCCGAATTTCAGAAACTGTGGTACTGTGGTAGATATGGTGGTTGTAAGTGGCCGAGCAAGGAAATTTTCGTATTTCGACGAAAGGCATGTGTCTCCGCACATTTCACTTTTCTACCACGACTACATAGCATAGAGCATTGGTGTTTATGTGTGGTAGTAGAATCGTGTCTGTTGTCGTGCACTATGGTTGTTAGATGTCTGTAGCTATGGGGGTGTGGAAGATATGGGGGATGAAAATGGTCGACCTGCGGCAATTTCATATTTCTGCCAAAGACGCATGTGTCACACGGTGTATCACTTTTAAGTGAAAACTATCAATCGCAGATCAGTGGCGTTTGTGTGTGGTAGTAACACAGAGTCTCCCATCGATCACAACGTTGGCCGAAATTCGGTAACTGTGGGAGTGTGTGAGATACGGTGTTTGAAATTGGTCGATCATGAATATTTTCGTGTTTCATCCAAAGACTTGTGTGTATCCGTAAATTTTACCTTGCTGCCGGAAGTACATAGCGCAGAAGACTAGTACTTGTGTGTGGTAATAGTATCGAGTCTCCCATCGTGCACTAGGGTGGTTAGATGTCTATAGCTGTCAATATGAATTCTTTACAATCACGAACGAAGTCGTGGGTACCAGCTAGTAAGTATAAAATATGTTGTTGTAAGAAGTAAATAATACAATGCAGGAATATATATTCATATTCTATCAAGAAACGTTGCCAGCGTTTTTACAGTTGTTGCTGTACAGATGCTATCTTCGACGTGACAATTTGAAGTGAATTGGCGGTTTTGTGTTGTGTTAATTCGTAATTTTCATGTTGCTTCACGTCTAACGTAAGTTACATTTTGCTTTCATGTACACTTTTCTTAAAAGATATGACCATAGGAACGTATGTGGTAAATTTCAAACGAATAGCACAATTCTTTGGGCCTCGTTCTTATTTTACCATAGCCAATAGGCCTAATATCACAAAACGAACGTGTGCAACAGTTTTCCGACCAAATCGACAATTCATTGATGAGACACATTGATTACGCAACAACCTAAATTTGATCAAAAACCTTCAACAAAAAAGAAAGGTAAAAAAACAAAAATTTCCAACGTGATTCAGACCGATATTAAAACGTTCGAATAGCTGACATAGTTAAACATTGCGAAAATAATAGTCTCAGTAATATTACTCAGTGAAAGCAAAGAAGATTAAAATAAATCTGATAAACTTATATTATTAATTGTAGTGTGGGCTGCACAATTCGAGATCAGTGGGCAATTATTTCCGTTCAAACGAATTAATCATTTCAATAGTAGGGCATAGTTTAAATTATTTTGAAAAAAAAGCTATATTATTCATGCCCTCTGCCGTAGCGTCAATGCCAGTTGTAATTCTGATTCATCCTAAGTAATACTCTAACCAAACTTTTCTCAACACTGATGCTCGAAATACCATGGAGGAAGGAGATATATGGAGGAGAAGTGAAGTTAAATCGGCGAAGCAGGCTCTAAACTCTCCCGCATGGCGGCAGCAGCGGTATTGCGCTTCCAAACATTGCGATGTTCCCAGTATATCCCGAAAACTAAGCAAGATATCGAAAAATTTTATTCTTTATTTTCGATTTGTCTCGTCGTGTTACATAAGAATCGATCATTAAATTTGACTTTTGCGAAATTTTTCTTCTCCATTTCAACTCAAGACACCTCACTTTGATACAGTATATCTCTAGAACTAGGTGAGATATCGAAAATTTTTATTCTTTATTTTTCATTTGTCTCGTCATTTTAAATAAGAATCCATCATCAAATTCGACTTTGACCAATTTTTTCTTCTGAATTTCAACCAAAACCATTTCACATTTGGGACAGAATATCTCGAAAACTAAGCAGGATATCAAAAAATTTTATTCTTCATTTTTTATTTATCATATCGAGTTACATAATAATCCATCACCAGATTGCGGCGTCACCTTTATCCTAGAGTCCCCTTGAGGTTTTTGTACATATTCCCCGTGTCTGTATGGAAGCGGCCATGCCCCCTCCACTCCGGCCATGCACCCCCACTCCTCCTCCGCCCTGCTTCACTTCAATGCGTGGTGAAGGTCTCTTGCGTCGTCTCCATATATTTCCTTCCTCCATGCGAAATACAAAGCTTTTATCTTACATATCTATGGACAAAGAATTTAAGGAATACTTCTATAAATATAAAGAATATTCCGTAAATATAAGCATGTCGGGAAAAGCGTGTCGGGGGTTTGTTTAATGAAAGTTGTAGTTTCTTGTTAAACTGGAATGCATAAGTTTATTTCTGATGATTGTACCTAATCAACCACCAACTTCAACTGATATGACTGCTTACTGAAGTACACACATCACTTAATTTGACCCGTGGATAAGGCTAATACAGACTGGTCGCCAAAGATACAGATCCGACTACGGTAACATAGACCCAGGCTTGAGCAATATGTTTTCCCGATCTAAG
Source organism: Vandiemenella viatica (assembly GCA_031002005.1). NCBI lineage: Eukaryota > Metazoa > Arthropoda > Insecta > Orthoptera > Morabidae > Vandiemenella > Vandiemenella viatica. Next base: position 63,010,717 of record JARYHS010011408.1, on the reverse strand, counting down.
TCAGCGCTTCACTTAAACAGTTCAACTTCATGTATAGTTCTCCAAACTGCTTAAACCCTTCAATACTCATCAACTATAACAGTAACGTTACTCCACGCGTCTTTGAGGAGCTTAAATTGCCGTCCCACGTGCATTACGCTACACACAAATTCGCATGCTTACTACATCATGCGCCGATCGGTCTTCAGTGACTCTATATGCTCACTCCCGGGCCTCCTTCTACCGAACCCTCTCATTGTCGCTAGACTAAGTCTTATTGTTACAATTACGCTCTGGCAGTTTGATGAACAATTAATTCTTATGCATTAGCCTTTCCACTCTACTCTTTTAGTACCAAATTACTGTCTCATCACAAGCATCTAATGATTAGTATGTCGATTTTAACGCAATACATTCTTTTATTTCAGTGTTCTGTGAGTTAATTTATTCGCTGAGGCTTGTAAATATTAATAAATAACGCGCATTCCCAAGAATATCATCGTAAAGCGTGACGACATAGCGCAACGTCATAGATTGACGTCATGCCGTGACATTCTACATCTAGCGTATTATACTAAGAGATAGTTTTGTTTTCATAAATAGTAACACTTCTCATTCATTAGTTTCAGCTCTAGAGAAACCGACCTATGTCTTTGGTCTGTCATATTCGTTCTGCAAGGCTGTTTTTGATATTGCATCCGTTTTTCACATGAAGAGAACGTCATAAGTGCTGCACATATTAATTATTTTGATTGATTACAAATCTGTTAAGGATTTCTTATTCGATGTCAGGTAAAAAAAAGTTCTGAGACCTGCATCTAGTAAACATTAACCATCAGCAACTTTCGTTATTAATGAGCAAAAATTATTGCTGTTCCTAAATTTAAATAACTATACTTTGAGACTAACGTTAACTAGCAAATCAACTCCAAACTTTGCAGTCTTTTATAATCTCATGTCACATACAATTTGTTTTCCAGAATTACACCAGTGCAGTATGGGACGCTTTTCCGAATATAGTTTCTTATTTATTATTCAGTTTTACCACAGCAAATCATTCTTACAGGTGGTTCCAAAATATTTCTTTCACTTTGACCAAGTTTCAAGTTTGAAACTAGTCTTTCCTTTTTCCTTATAAAAAATATAATCTATTAAGATTTAGACGTTTATATATTCAGTTCCTAGATGATAGTATCAGTACACTTTAAGACATTTGAAGAAAGTTAAATAACTTAATAAACTTAATGTGCAACTCCAGGGTTGGTTGAATCCTCCAGAAGGACGTATACTAAGGTGTTTCTTTCCTGGAAGACCTACAGTTTAAGAAGGGATGGAAACCTAGAAGCGTCTTGTTAACGTCACATGAACAATGGAAATCACCAAAATAAAAATCTGGCAATGAAGATTTTAATCCTGAATATTGAAGTTTCAAGGCGAGTTTTTTTACAATAGTTTCCAGAATGTTCGGACATAAAACGTTAGGGATAGTGGCATCAAAAAATATGACATTTAGTGACATTTTATCACCTTAAAAAAATAAAATATCTGGAATTTTTTGGATTTCGTGATGCACGTCAAGACATTCTACAATTTAGAAACCAGTTAAAAACAAATGTCTCGTGACACTTCAATTTAAAAAGAAGACAGAAAATCTTATTTTATTGAAAACACAGAGTACCTTCTGGCAGATAACATGAAACTTAATATCTTCATTTTAATGAAAGTTTGCTGCCAGTTTTTTTCCTATTTCTCAATAACTTTGATGTTAGCCTGTTAATTATTTACAAACTTCTAATACCATATGAGTTAGTTAGAACAAATTACACGAAATCCATGTTATGCTCATCTTCTTCTTCTTCTTCTCGTACTGATGGAGACGGAGGCAGGTTCCAAAACGTCGCTTTGTATTTTTACTGACGCGCTATCTCGGTGGAAAGCACTAGAAGATTTTACGCAATCAAAGTAATGATGTTTTGTTTTGGTGTTTTCAGTGCTATAGTAAATGTTTCCTGATTATAAACTACTCACCTTGTATTCAGTGTGTAGAATCAAAAGCTGAAATCCGCCGACCAATCGTCCAACCTGATGAGACACAGCTGAACTTGCATGAGGTAACCATAACGAAATAATTAAGAAGTAAAGGATAGCGAGGATTGTTAATATGAGTGTGTCTATGAAGTTTAAAATTAAAATTAAAACAAGACCTTCAAGAGTACAGAAATCTTAAATTAAGCTCTCAAGTCAAGTCAAGAAAAACTGTTAGAAACAGTTCTAAAAATAATGACAAATCAACTGCCATGAACGCTTACAGCATCGACGTCAAACTCCTATACATAGGCTACCCGTTACTTACCGCTCATGTGATGTATCCCGAACATCCTTGATTAATTTCTCGCACTACACATTTCTAACCCTACAAATGCCAAATTAGTGTTATATTTTGTATTGTCTTTCGAAATAACATGAAATTTTATTTCTCCGCCAATTTTTTGCCAAATTTATACTTTCTATGTAACAACTAATAAATAAACAAAACAAACATTTCATGAAATATTATAATTTTACTAAAACCTGAAAATAAACCCGAAACATTTTATTTAACCACCAAATCCGTTATATTTAATTGGTTTAAATAGTCCATTCTCTTGTTGTCTAAAACTATTACCTATATTTTTTCGTCAATTTATCAATCAAAACTTCCCTTTGCTCTCTTTGCTTACAAACCCTTATGACACTTATATTCCCCTAAATATCTGGTATCGAGCGTGGCGGTGTAACGGTTAGCGTTCTCGCCTCGCATTCGGGAGGACGGCGGTTCGAATCCTCGTCCGGGCATCCAGATTTGGGTTTTCCATAGTTTCCCAAATCACTCCAAGCAAATGCCGGGATGCTTCCTTCAAAAGGCCATGGCCGAATTCCTTCCCATTCCTTACCCCCATCCTTGCCCCCCATCCTTTCCCGTCTCTAAAGACCTCGCTGTTGAGAGACGTAAGGCAGTTAAATATATACTGTATATATATCTGGTTACTTTTAGCAATAATCCCCTTCCATATAATAACTCTAATATTTATACACCTCTACTTTTCCGGAATCATGCCTTGATGACGAAACCTAAATCAGCTAGCTGTTTTTTCGCCTTGAAACTACTGAATTTACTTATTCTTTTACCTTTCAAATTGTTAATTTTTCCAACCATTATCTCTCAGTAAACCTATTGCACAACTTTTCTATTATGTTACCATGTCAAATGAGGAAGACAGAAAATTGATCAATAATATTCTTTTAGACACAAAACATAATTCGCAATGCTTCATTGAGTTAAAACTCTCCCAAAACTTATTAGAAAATTTTTCTGTTAAATATCATCCCGTTTTCATTATCATCTAGGTCATATCGAATTTTACTGAAACAAAACATCATTAACTCTATCACACTGTGTGAGCGGTGCGATAATTATTGCAAACTGGGCCGCTGCAACTTGACTGCGGCAGCGGTGGCAGTGCGCCAACTACTTGCTTTGGGTGTGTGTGTGTGTGTGTGTGTGTGTAGTCCCACCACCGAAGTGTCTCTACTACTATGTCTTTTATTTTCTTCTTTTGGGTCTCTCTTTATTTAACTACTTAGGGAAAAAGGGCTTTGGGCGTCTTTAATAAAAACCCCGATCAGGTTTCATATTGCAGTTAGGAATCAATTTTGTTATCAACTGCGCAATAAGATTAATAATCATCGCTAGCCGGTTCTGTTGTCCCAGCTGTTGTCGGCATTCGTGGCTGCGACGTCGGTAGTTGTGCGTGTGGGCAGTTTCGTAGGTCGGCTGTTCTGAGAAGTAGCATCATGTGGTGGATGGTGGCTCGCTTGGCCGTTGAAGGAGTTGCCGTTCGTTTTTCTGGTTGATTCGTGTCCTTTGGTGTGGGGCGTGACAATGAAGGGGTCGGCTCCAGTTGAGGGCAGCTTGCTGCTTCCACCTCAGTGGACAGTCCCCGTAGCAGGCCGCATGGTCCGCGCCGCAGTTGGCGCACACCAGTACGCTGTGGTTTTTCGCCACAGCGCACGCACCAGACATGATTCTGGTAGACCTTCGACCGGTACCAGAATCCTTGGCATCTAAAGCACTGGTCGACGGCTGCCGCTGTTGCTTTCTTCTTGTGAGAATTACTCCTGGTGCCTTCTTGCCTCCTGGCATGAGTGGTGGCTGAGTCGGCAGTCTTGGCTGTCCGGGGGGCGATCATTTCTTAGGCTTGCTGGTGAGATCCCAGATTTGTGCACCGTTGCAGGCCGCATATAACATCCATGTCTTAGTAATTTAGTCCCGACTTAGTAATTTGACCTCAAAATTTATGTTCTCATCTTGAAGTTTCTTGGTATCCGTCGAGAAGTCGGTGTGGCAGAACGAAAATAGCGTGAGCCTGGCTTAATCGAGCCTGCTGAACAGCTTTTCCTTGAGCTACGGCTTGGACAGCAAGCTGCTATTGTTGCCTGTGCAGTGGTTAACGTTTGAGGAACACGCCCTCCTCGAATGCTGAGGCTTCTATCAGTTGGTCTGACGACGACGAAGTGCTATGAACAACATTCGGTGATGAAACGCAGCGATTCCAGTATCTTCGCCGGTGAGAAGGAGCTTTCCTATTGGACGAGCTGTATAATAACTGTTCTTGGTTCGCATGCAGGTTTGCACAACCTTGGCGCGCTCTTGACAGTGGTTTCCTGCAGGCTGATTAATACAAATATATCCGCCGGCTTTCAAGCGGCTGTCAGTTTGACGCTGTTGTGGCGACTAGCGACGGCAATCATCATAGGTCTGAAAAGAAGTTATTTGCATCAAGTTAGTTTCCGACCGAGAAACCATTTTACCATCCCTTATATATATAACATGTCACACAAATCATTTTACATAAAATATTTTATGTATTATCGGGAATTTTTTCTAGTATTTTCTATGTCTAGATGTTGATTTGTGAATTTGTGTAAAAAGTTTTACAGAGCATGATATATCGCGAATGAGTTGTAGCAACCAGGATTGGAACAGACGTTGCAAGAGGTACTTGAAGCGATGACAGCTTAGTTAGAAAGATATTGTGGCAAGTAGAATATTTACTACATTTGAAGAAAATGTGATTTAAGTCAGCCACTTCTTCTTTGTCTACGTCACACAATCAATGGAGGGCCATCACTTTTATCCTCACGATGATCAGCAGACGCAACCTGAAGATGATGGCACGTTACGCCGTCGAAAATTCGTTGAACTACGATCAATTGATCTGGCCGCATGCCAGAGAGATCTTCAAGAATACTCAAGATATCGGGATAGAAAAATGGTTCGTACTCTTATAGATTGGGTGTAATCGGAATCAGTGTTAATGGAGTTGAAAATAGGTTTTCCTTCGAAGATCTCAAGTGATGTGACGATGATTCGTGAACTAGAGTGTCTGACGGCGGCAAAGTCTAGTGCAAGAGAATGAATGTTGTTTCACAGTTGAGTGAAGGTGCCGCCATGTTTCATTGTATACGAATCTGAAAATTTTGAACGAAGTCCGATTCTCTAGCTTTTTTGAAGTGTAAATACGGTTTTGGTACAGCTAATTGCTTTTTGGCTTTCATTTAGTAGTGTATATCTCACTGAAGAACTTGGTTTGTTAATGCTATGAAACCTTTCCCCTGAGTATAGGGATAGCTACTATTTAAATTTCATCTTACCGAAGTTTGAACTGTGTCCGATTGGCAAATTATATTAATGATGAACTTATACACTACATGGTCAACAAAGGGAATGACGTACTGAACAGTCAAGAAGGCTTTAAGTTTGCGAATGTTCTTCAAACCCTTCACTCTCTATATGATAATTCCAAACAAGGAACTATTTCGCAACAATCTACGTTGTCAGAATTGAAAAGAGCGCTCGATTCCCGCTATTGCCTTCGCAGCTTCCACAATTGATTTAGATTGAAGATTATACTGGCCTAATAAGTAGCGGATACGCTCGCCAAATTGGCAATAAAATCAGGTGTGTTTCATCATCTGATCGCAGCAGGATCGCAACAAATAAAAAAGGGAAAAAATCCATCGAAGCTAAGGGTCAGCACAATTGTCTTCTGCCCCCAGTATTATCAAGGAAGCAGTGTTTCGAGTTAAGCAATGGCTATTATACCATGACCAAAATTCAATTATGGTAGCTTTTTCAAAGATGTTTATGCTAGTAAGGGAGAAACTAATCATATGATATTATCTTGCCAGAGACATTGATAACTGTCTTCCAGTTTGTTGGAGGCCCTGGACATAAAGTTATCAGATAACTAGTTAGCTATGGAAGATCTTTGAATCTGTACACCAATACCACAATTTCTGCCGAAAAGTCACATAAAAATCTAAATCAACTTCGAATTTTCTGTGATCAAGGATAATAGTTAAAGTGGCAAAACACTTAGGTAATTGAAAATAATGGAAAAATTTGAAAACATCCTATTTTTATAATTTTAAACTTTTAATTTTTAGCCCAAAGAAATATGTATATTACTTTATTTATTTGTTTAAAGAAAACAATTTATAACTAAAATTTAAAATAAACAAGAATTATCGATACTTCTAGTCAGAATAGTAATGATGATTCTAAATCACGTCTAAATGTTACTAATCAATAATGACGAAATATATTTGCCTTTACTCAATTGTGATATTATGGAAATGATGTATTTCAAATATTTCTTTAAAAATTTATCTACATTCTTGTAGTCATTAAATTCTTTAAATTCGAAGGTATTTGATTAAGGAAACTGCCGCTGGGGTATTAGTTCTATCGCGATTACATTAAATGAACAAAGAAAATAATATTCCTCCGGAATTCTAAAAACCCGTAAATACCTATTAAAACAATGTCTGGAACAAAATGAGTTAAATGAACAGAAATTTCAGAATTTAAAAATATTTAAGGACTGGAAAATGAGATTTTACTTAAATTAAAATAAAAATTCTGATAGTTTTGGGAACATCTCTTTCGAGAAAATCTTGTGTATAGGCCTATTAACAACTCGCAATTAAATATCTTTCACAATTTTACTACTTTACGATATTGTATATGTATGATGTAAAATATTAGTTCATATTAATTTTTTAGCTGTTTTGACTTGTAGTCTATTCTCCATAACAGACAGGCAGAATCTGATCTGTTCATTAGTTACATTGAACCTAACGTGCTTACAAGGTTTTCATTGATTCACTCTGTCGTTACTACATAAGCTACTTAACGTAACGATTTTGCAGCTGAGGAAAGATTTACCACTGACGACAGATGCAGTCGCTAGTAGTTCTGTTGCTGCTGGTGGTGGCGTGCTGCTGGGCTGTTCCCACTCCCCCGCGAGTACGTCTGCACTCGGGGGGTGAGGTACTGGGCGTCGAGATGACGTCACGCGGTGGCAGGCCATTCGCCGCTTTCAGAGGCATCCCGTACGCCCGACCGCCAGTAGGACAACTCCGCTTCAAGGTACAGAAGACAACGCCATGTTTCTCTGTACTTCTCTTTATTAACTTCAACAATATACATTCTTATTCTAACAGATTTTCACCTCGGCTCATAATACTGAACTAAAAAGAATACTCTGATAACTAATAAGGCTTCAGCACTTCGACAGGGGCTTTCGATGAACTGTTACTAATTGAAACATATAGAGGAAGAGGTACAGATGTGAAATAGAGGTGTTAATATGAAATACTATGGTTTCTCACCTCGTAAGTGCTGTACTCAGGTGAACTGCTTAAAAACTACTTTCATTAACTGTAAAATTCTTTGGAATAGATTCATATTGCAATTGGCAACCATTACGAGTGAGTGAAGCTGTTTTAACGAATTAACTAGGAGGAATAATTCTTGGAGGTTGGTGGTTTTTAGTTTCATTCCTGTCATAATACATACATTATTAATATATTTACTAAACAGACGTTTAGCTAAAACATTAAGTAGTAAAATGACTTGTTTGTTGCCTATTTACGTTTAATTTTAGATTTTATTTTCGTTTCTGAATTTCAAGATGGCTATGTCACTAATATGGAATACCGGTACTAGTATTCCGTATTTGTACCCAGTATTCCATATTTATACCGTACTTTCACAACCTTTTTATTTATATGCATTGCTTTAGAAATGACTCCACGAGCTCGAAAGTAGTGGGATGAGTCTGCAATGCAAACTGCAATTAAAAATGTCAGAGATCAGTTTCTTGAAGGCGGAAAAAACTTTCCAAGTTCCCAGGGCCACTCTACTTAAGCTAGTAACATCAGATTTACCACGTGAATTAGCCACAAGGACCAAACTTGGGTGAAAAACTGTTTTATCTCCCGAACAACAACAACAGCTTATTGATTATAGCATGACAATGGAAAAAAATTTTTTTGGACTTACCCGAAAGGATTTCCAACAAATTGCATTTCAGTTTCCCAATGCCAACAATATCCTGAATCTATTTTTGAGTGAACGGGCTGGAAGAGGGTGGTTAAGCCTTTTCTTGAAGTGGCACAAAAAGGAAATTTCTACCAAAAAACCGACGGCAACCTAATTTAATTGATCTCTAGGTTTCACAAGAGAAAACGTGGCAGTGAACCCACTATTGAATATGCCGAGTATCTCTTTTGCTCAAGAAAATTTTCGCAGGACAAGGCAGGGGAAGAATGGGTAAAATGTCTAATGTGCGACATGTGGGCGCACACTGAATAAGCAGGTTACGATAAAGGACGATATGTGTGTGACTTCTTCAAGTGACATTTGTTTTAACTTTAACAAACCTGATACGAAAGGACTATTCCATATTTGTACCCCATAATCTGAAGAGCCAAAAATGTCAAATTTTTTGTTAAGCTTATTTTAGAAAATGTTACTACAGTAGTATGTATTCGAAAATACAGAAAGCATTACAATACACTCCAAAGTATGTGCTGCAGGCATTTTGTTTGTTTAACGTGAAAACCTGAGAAATTATGAACTAAAAACAAAATGGTATTCCATATTTGTAACACTTCCTCTATTTGAAAAACATAATCAGTATGAAATTTTTTAATTAATATATATATATATATATATATATATATATATATATATAACTTTGCCCGAACTGTTTAGAAGGGGACCTATGACATACCATGTGTATAGTAAATAACTTTTATAAATAATTTCTTAACAATAAAGTACATTTCTACTCGGATTGTAACTATTTTCATAAAAGACATAAGCTTTAAAAAGTTAAATTTCCAAAACTCAATACATTATTCTACATTCGTTTCCACTAAGAAAGCATTAAACTTCAAGTATTTTGAGGTATAATTTGTATGGTCTTAAAATTCTTTTTAAAGAAATATTCTGATTTAAAATCGTATTGTGACACGTGCTTGGAGGAAGCGAAACACGAAATCGGAAATTATCAATTAATAGAAAAAGCTATTCCAAATTTTAATACCACAGGTTGTTTTTGGAATAAATAAGCGCCTTCAGAATAAAAATCTGAGTCGTTAAGTAAATTCTATGTATGGTTTTTAGTAATATAAAGAAAATCAACATAGGCCTATTATGTAGAAGAATAGAAATAGATACAGAAAATCGAGAAAATTCCAGGGATTAAGACTATAATAACAGTTTTGTGAAAAGTTCAAAATTTAGGGAAGAAATTTAAGAGAAGCACTGTTGAGAAGTGAATGAAGTCTCAAAAATTCAAACAAATTTCCCTAAGCAACATATATAAAATACCGCCTGAAATAAACATTAATTTTAGAAGAACGTCATGCTGGCGGAAATTCTGTTAATCATAATTTACTCCCAGAATAAGATAGCTACAGTAATGTAACAGACACCAAAAGATAGGGAAAATTTCAATAAATAATATAATCTAAAAATCTCAGTGAAGTAATAAGTATCCTAAAGATATTGGCAGAAAATAGAAACATAACTTCTCGAGGGCATAACGGACAAGCTATACAATTTTAGGGAAAAGTCATGGCAGGTAAAAAGAAACAGAAGAGTCTGGGCTTGATCCCGTAACAATTTCAGATAGATAGGAACAATTTGGGAGGCTGAGGAAATTTTCCTGCTTCAATTTTCTTATAAATAGGCAGCCATATTGTCATCTGGAATGCAGTTTCCAGTATTACTTGGTCACGGCCAGACATGCGTTTCAGTAGCTCCATAAGAACTTAGCTACCGTATTATCACCATGCAGGTTGGAGTGTTTGGGACTATACCCCGTCATTATTCATTTAGCAGTCAATAGTGGGCTACCTCATATAACTAAAGGGTTTTTCTCAGGTTTTCATCAACTTCTGGGGGAGTTGTGAAAGCTTTATCAAAGTTGTGGATTTAAGTGAGTTAGTGTAATCTACCTGCTGCCTTCTTTAATTGGTGTGTTTGTCAGATGTGTTTCCTTAAGCTTATGACTGATACCAGTTAAGCTACAAAAGTTTTCAGAATATACAGGTTTCAATAAAGTGACTTTTTTTCATTTGACTATGCAACCTCCTACCTGTTAGCCATTACAGGTTAAATTAATATCTTGGCGACCGATGTTCAAGAAACCCTGCAACTTACGAATCTGATTTAAATCGTCTAAACTGTTTCAGTAACGGTCAGAGCTTCAAGCCCAAGAACCCAAAAGCATCATAGCTTCACACTTGCTTAAATAAAACAAATTAAAAACAACACATAAAAATTCGTATAGTAAATATAGTAAAAAAAAAAAATAGTAAAGTTAATGGTCAGTAAAAACAAACGACTAAAGCTAAATATTGAAAACTCGAATTAGCTTATCAATTAACAAATGATCTTTACAACAAAACTTCAACACAATTATAAAATCTAAATTCCTTTTTGCAGCAGAATGGGAAATAAAGGAAACATAAATTTTGAGGAAATCATATATCATCATCTTGAGCAGTTTCCAACCACTGCACAGGTCTGCTTGTAACAAAAACCTGTTTAATGTTCCCTATCCATCCACCATCTCTATCCATGTACTGCAGGCCGATTTCCTCAACACACTTTTCAAAACCTATTACCCCTCTGATCCTCAGTCTTCCTCTAGACTCTTCTCTTTCAGCTCCATGTCCAAAATCATCTTAAGTATTTTCTCCTCTCCCATTCCCTTAGCTTGACTGTAACCTTGATTTCCCAATTGTTTGTTGTAACGGTTCTTCCTTGATCATCTTCCTGATTTTCACACTCCTCATTCTGTCCTTTCTCGTTACTTTTACTCTACTGCTTTATAACTTCATTTCCATACCTTCATCACCCATGTCTCCAATATATATGTCAACATTGGCACAAAGTAGGCCTAGTAGGTCCTTACTCTTTTGTGGCACATATCTATACCACATGACAACCTTCAGATCTTATATTAGAAAGAAGAATTGCATTTTAAGGACACCTGTTGTGAGTGAATCCAGACATAATGACTAAGAGATTATTTATTTATTTTGAGAAAAATTGCAAAACATAAATTCATTTTGTTAGGGTTCTTCGGTGGTTTAATTACTGATTAATTAATTAAAAAAGTCCACCAAAAAACAATGTTATGTTGATGTTCGTTTATTTTGATCAAATCAACAAGTCAGCGATATTCACTAGTATAGGTACAATACAGAGATGCACAGTCGCAAAGAAACTCTCTGTGAACTCAACTGAATGATTGAAACTCTCTGTAACACTGAATACTGTCAACTAAACATGGAGCAAAACTAAACTGACTTACTAACTGAATGAATGTCTCTGTCCAGGCGATCTGTTTATATAGTCTTTATCGAAATTACGAGAATTCTTCAAAGGCATCCGCCCGATATTTCTCGATCATTAACAATCACTCAAACAATCTAACATATTAAAAACAATCGAATTGATACAAAATTGATTAACAACATTACACAATGATCTGAAATGGTAAATTATAGATACTTAAAATACAAAATTATTTACAGAATCCTTTCAAACCGTAGAAAATTGTCCTGTAGACATCGTAACTTACATTAATACATGGAATTACAAACATTTAAGAAATTCTCTTGTATCATTCGGTTCTTAAACATATTAAATGGCCTTTGAATAATTTTCTTACCTAAAACAAAGTCTATATACACTGATTTACAAGAAATTACAAAACAAACATATCAAATCACTTTCAACCAAACATTAGCTCACTACAAATACTTCATCCAGTACAATGCTATTCAAAATTCAGGTATTACGGGCTGTTACAACCCCTCCCCAGGATTCACTTAATTTTACATAGTTAAAATTGATTGAATCCGTCACGAATCTGAGCAGGTTGAATGTACACATAATGCCAACACAAACAGGTTAGAATCAATCAACCATAATGACTTTACAATGAACAAATACAATTCTTCATACAACATCTGCACATAGTCCATGACACTGATTTTGTTTACAATAATTGTCTTTTCTCAGATCCAATCATTTTTTCAGTTACTGTTTTTACACAACAAACGTTCAATGTCATCACCTTAAGTCACAATTATTTTCACACCAAATTACACACTTGATATCTGCTTGTTAATGACAACAGTCTGTTTACATTTTACAGCTGATAATTTGTCAACACAATGTAGAAAGTCACAACATCATGAAAACCCCCAAAAGTTTCTACACAAAACTGTCACAAATTGCTTTATACAGTGAAATGTTTACATCTTAAACATTCAGTATTATTACATCTGCATCTGAACTTAAGTACTCACACAAACTATTTACATGCATCAATTGACAAACTTATTTACAAAATTAGATATTTACACATATAGTGGCACACTTCATAAGTGACCACTTATTCATAAAAGGGTTTTAGGGCTTCAACATTATACACACCCTTACATTTACCACTCTCAGGGTCTATTAGCTCATAAGAGTTTTTCCTTGGTATAGACTCTATCCTGAAAGGGCCTTCAAACAAACGGTTAAACTTACGAGTTTCTTGTCGCAAAGCTGATGACTTACTATGAACTTCAACTAACACCAAATCACCCACTTTATATTCTATACACTTCTGACCTTCATCATGCTTTTTCTTTCTCCTTGTTGCCTTCTCCTTTAAATTTTTAAGAGCTAAAGCCACCTTTTCCTCATAGTTGAAACTCTTTCTATTTGGAAAACTAACACATTCTCGAATTAATCTGTTAGCCGGTTTCTTAAACATCAGCTCAATGGGTGGTATTTCAGTTGTATCACTAGGTATAGAGTTAATTACATTTTCAAAATTTTCTACTTCACATGCCCACTTACTGTGTTGGTCTGTACAATATGTCCTAAACCAACGTCCTATTTCCCTCATTAGGCGTTCTACGGGATTTCCTGCTGGATGATAAGCAGAAGTATGTATAACCTCTATCCCTTCTTGTTCAAGTTTTTCTGTCCACACTTTACTAGTGAATTGCGGGGCATTGTCCGAAAGCACCCTCTTAGGTTTACCTACCTTTTGACAATATTCATCAATCACTTTTCTAACCAAAATTTTAGCCGTAGACTTCTTTACAGGGTAAAGTTTAACGAATTTGGAAAAAACATCAAATAAAACTAAAACCTGGGTCACCCCTCCCCGAGACATGGGTAGGGGGCCAAGAACATCAGCAGAAACTAATTCCAATACACTACTTGGGATGATATTTTGCATTTTCCCCACTCGTTTAACACTATCTACTTTAGATCTTTGGCACACTTGACAAGATTTTAATAGCTTGGAAATCTTCCTTCTCATATTATAGAAATATGTATCTTCCCTTAACACTCGGTAACACTTGGATGGCCCATAACTATAGTGGTGATGCCAAACAATTTTTTCAACCAAACTTTCTGGAAGCCATAACTTCCAACCATCTTCATCTTCACTAGTCCTTCTAAACAATACTCCCCCATGCAAAGTATAATATTTCTGAAGCTTATCTCTGTGTTCTGGGCTATCAAGATTAGTTTTTACTTCTGCTATAGCTACATCTTTGTCCTGTTCCTCTTTGATTTGTCTCAAGGAATACTTAACCTCAGTTTCATACGGTACTCCTTTAGATAAGCAATTCTAACCTCAGTCTGTGGTCCTAGACATCGCTTTTCGGAATCTAGACCTAACGGTAGACGTGACAAAGCATCTGCAACTTGATTTTTACTAGCAGGTCTATACCGAATCTCTAAATTATATTCCTGCAGAACCAATGCCCAACGGGTTAACCGACTGTGGACTAACTTACATTCTAATAAAAATGAAAGAGCCTTATGGTCTGTATATACAATAATTTTTCTACCTAACAGTAGGTACCTAAACTTAGTCAAACCCCACAAAATAGATAAGGCCTCCCTTTCCGTAATTGTGTATCTAGTTTCAGCTGGTTGTAGTTTTCTACTGGCAAAGGCAATAGTCCTAAAATCTGGTTCTCCATTGATTTCCACTTCCTGGAAGACATGTACTCCTAAACCGTAGTCAGAACTATCTGCGGCAAGGCAAAAATCTAGATCCCAATCTGGATAATAGAGGATATTGGAATTACATAAGTCATCTTTGATTTTTTGAAAATCTCTTTCACATTCTGAGGACCACACCCACCTGACACTTGTTTTAACCAAATCTCTTAAGGCTGGACTATTTAAGGCTTGTCCCTGAAGAAATCTCCTATAGTATTCACACAATCCAAAGAAACTCTGTAGTTGTTTCTTATCTCTAGGTCGGGGAAAATTCTTAATGGCATTTATTTTATCATTACTAGGCAAGATCCCCTGTGGTGTAATACGATGGCCCAAAAATTCAACCTCTTTTTGCAAAAATGTACATTTCTTTAACTTAATAGTCATACCCCCCTTTCTCAATGCTTCTAAAACTTTTCTAAGTAGCACCCAATGTTCCTCAAGTGTTTCTGACATTATAAGAATATCGTCTACGTATATCTCTACTTGTTCAAGCAATTCCTTTCCTAACACACTATCCAAAGCACGAATAAAGGTGGCCACTGAAATATTTAACCCAAATGGTAACACTCGAAAATTATAACAACGGCCATCAAATAGAAAGGCAGTGTATTTCCGGGACTCTTCCGAAAGCGGGACTTGCCAATAGGACGCAGTCAGATCGATAGACGAAATATATCTTTTACCTTTAAACCTGTGCAACAACTCACTGATAGGTGGAGGATGATCCCGTTCTGTTACTAAATGCTTGTTTAATGTGCGAGCATCAAGAACTAGTCGCACAGAATTGTCCGGTTTTATTACCACAACCAAGGGATTATTGTAAGGACTCCTTGACCTCTCTATTACCCCCCACTCTAACATTCGATTTATCTCCTTATTCACTTCATCTCTTTTGGTCAAAGGGATTGGATATGGCTTAATAAAGAAAGGCTCTTCAGACTTTACAGTAAGCTTGCACTCATAATTTTTGATCAGACCTGGTTTGTCAGAAAATACGTCCCTATATTCTTCAATTAGACATTTCAGCGTTTCTTGTTGGTCTGACGGTAATAGTTTCATACTGTTTGGGTAATTAATAACGTTTCCTTCGCTTATCTCCTGACCTTCAATCAGACTATTAATCTCACTACTCTGCCTTAACACATTTACACAAATCTGTTGTAATAGTTCGTCACAAACTCTAGCTACACCAGCATCCTTATATTTAACTCTCACATGATCTACTTCTTGTATGCCTTTCCAACCAGTCTTCTCAAAATCAACCCAGTATTCCCCACTGTCTAATTTAATCCGTAAGTTACCTTCTCCACAGTCTACCAAAGCCTTTACTTTTGTAAGCCAATCCATGCCTAAAATGCAATTAACATTCAACTTAGGGACTACATACATGGGTATTTCTACATTTACAGTCCCCATACACCCTTCCATCAACATTTCCTGCCTAATTCTCTTACTTCGAGAACCAGTAGCAGTAATAACAGTCATACTACTAACGGGTAACACTTCAATTTGATGGGTGCTTTCAATTTCATTAAATAATCCCTCAGCAAGGCAAGAAACCTGTGACCCGGTATCAATGAGAGCATCTATTTGTTTATTAAAAGCATTAATTTGCACTATGGGAACTTTATCTAAAACTTCATCCTTATCCTCCACCTCTTCCAATAAATCTTCTCTGGGATTATTCATAAAAATGGTATTAACTCTATAGCAGTTGGTACCTGGACCCACCTTCTTGTCCACCACTGCGGGGCCCATCACAGGGGTGGTCTTTAGTTTGCCTGCCCCCCATGCTGCCTTTCCCTTTCAGATTGAGGGTTCTGTTCTCTCACTTCCCCATTATCATTCCTCCTTGTGTAATTATCACGAACCCATCCCCTAGATCTACCATCCCTTGACCCATTACCCCTTCTAGGGGGACTCCTGCTGCCCCTCCTATGGTGTTGATGGTGGTAATGTTGTTCATTGAATGACTCCTGGGCATCCAAGCGTCTCAACAATTCAGAAACTCTATCCACATTTACTACATCCAAAGTGGCAATTAAATTTCTTGTTTGCTGAGGTAGCCTAGCTCCTATCAAATCAATGAATTCCTCCTCTCCATAAGGATGGTCTAAATACTTACAACGGATCCAACATTTATGAAAAAAGTCATGTTGAGTTTCCCTACCAGGTTTATAGGGCCTACCAGTCATTAACTCCCTCTTTTCCTGAATCTGCCTGCTTGTCGACCAAAAATGTTTCAAAAAGTTTTCTTTAAACAGCTTGTAGTCAGTCACTTCCCTAGCTTGTCTATCACCCCATGTCCTAGCATAAGACTTTAGATGTTTACCCACAAGTGCAATTTTCTTATTGTCGGGTAACAAATTAAAATAGTCTGATCTTTCAAAATTATCTATAAATTCAATAGGGTGAAGCCTCCCACTATCATCATAGAATTCAAATTCTTCCTTAATGTCAGCACTAACAATTGTGTTACCTAGTGTGGGAGCTTGACTTAACTGTATCTGCAACCCAGTAACCCTTTTCTCTAACTGATTTACATTGCTTTCTAATCCCTGCCAACTGTTTCTGCTGCTGCACCAATGTATTAATATTTAATCCCACCTCTTGTCTCAACTCGTTGACCCTTTGAGCAGATTTACTGTCACTGGTTTCGAACAAACTCACATATTCCTCCTTCATCATATTACATTCTTCTCTGACTCCCTTCATCTCCTTGCTATATTTACAGTCTACTTCATTAATTAAATCAACACATGCATCTTTAGTGTCTCTACAAATTTGGTTAACCTTTACAAAATTCTCCTGACACTCTACAACAGCTTGTTCCAGTTTCGAATTTAAATTATTGACATCCTCCTTAAATTTAGAACTAAAACCTTGAAATTGCATACAGATTTTCTTATCAAAACAATCAGCCAACTCAGAGAATTTGTTCTCCAAATCCAATTCCTTTTTGAACTCAGAAAACTTACTGTCAAATTTATTATCAATTTCAGAAAACTTACTATCAAACTTACTATTCATTTCAGAGAATTTCCTATCGAGATTTAACTCATTTTTAAATTCAGAAAATTTGCTATCGAATTCAGAAAATTTGCATCAAATTTGGCTACAAAAGACTCTAGAAAAGCTTGCAGGTTCTGACTATCAGCCATTTTTAGTAATTAACATAAAAAACAAAATTAAGAAAAATTAAAATCTTTCCAACTGCCACACAATAACATGCAAAAGAAATCACTTGAATATTCAATGCAGTACTTACAGTTCTTCCTCAATTTTGTATCACATTAAATTTCACTTAGAAGCACTTATTTAACCATTAACACCACACTGACTTCAAACACTTAACCACACTTTTCACAATTCACTGTAGGAAGACGATTTTGAGGCCGAAGAAAATCCACTCGTCGTCGGAAGATTACAGCCGATTCCCGATGGAAAATCTCCGCCTTAGGCCGAAGAAGATCCGCTTGCCGTCAAATCCGTGTCGCCTGTATAACCTCTACGTGTCGTAGCCGGTCGAAATTTTCTCGCAGGTTATGTTCGCTTATCGCCGATAATTCGTCGCAATTTTCTGCAGATTCTTTTTAGAAGATAAACATCCCACAGATGTTTAAGAACTTCTCGTCCTGTCAACAGTCGCCATGTTAGGGTTCTTTGGTGGTTTAATTACTGATTAATTAATTAAAAATCCACCAAACAGTTATGTTGAAGATGTCTGTTTTTTGTGATCAAACAACAAGTCAGCGATATTCACTAGTATAGGTACAATACAGAGATGCACAGTCGCAAAGAAACTCTCTGTGAACTCAACTGAATGATTGAAACTCTCTGTAACACTGAATACTGTCAACTAAACTGACTTACTAACTGAATGAATGTCTCTGTCCAGGCGATCTGTTTATATAGTCTTTATCGAAATTACGAGAATTCTTCAAAGGCATCCGCCCGATATTTCTCGATCATTAACAATCACTCAAACAATCTAACATATTAAAAACAATCGGAATTAATACAAAATTAATTAACAACATTACAAAATGATCAGAAATGGTAATTATAGATACTTAAATACAAAATTATTTACAGAAATCCTTTCAAACGGTAGAAAATTGTCCTGTAGACATCGTAACTTACATTAATACATGGAATTACAAACATTTAAGAAATTCTCTTGCATCATTCGGTTCTTAAACATATTAAATGGCCTTTGAATAATTTTCTTACCTAAAACAAAGTCTATATACACTGATTTACAAGAAATTACAAAACAAAACATATCAAATCACTTTCAACCAAACATTAGCTCACTACAAATACTTCATACAGTACAATGCTATTCAAATTCAGGTATTAGGGCTGTTACAATTTGTTTGCTAAAGTAGTAACAGACATAGCAGAATGGACTTGAATCGATATAAAATATAGAACAGGTCAAAAGTAAAAAAAAAAGTAGTTTAAATGCAGTGAAAGGATGAAGAAATATTAGGTGAAAATAAAAGAAATTATGTATTTATTTTCAGTTCTCATGAGACAGTCAAAAATATAAATAAAATTACCATGATAACCTACAGTTAGATTTCTTTGTGCAGATTAGCATGGAATACAATTACTAACTGGATCGATAAAAGAGTTGGTATTGGAAGACTAGAGGTTGTTGAAGAGAGTATTGGGAGTGTATGAAGAGTATGAGTTCTGGATGGATATTTACAGTAAATTAAGAATAATATGTGTAAGGAAGAGATGATCATGACCACAACTAGCACTTGATTTCAGCTATAAGAGCGTGGGAAAAATCTCTTTTGTGTAAATTACCAAGGTAAATGCTGAACAATTTACCTGAAACAGTTAATAATTTAGAATAAAATCTCAAGTAATGTGGAAGTAGGTAAATGAGGAAATTGTTGTTAGAAAGCGTGGCTCTATTGCAACTGAAGTAAAACTAAAATTTAATATCTACATCTTAGAATGCCATATCTAAGATATTGAAACCTCTATGTAAAGATGAATTTTATTTAACTAATATTATTATGACTACAGTAAAGGTAACAATAGTTTTTTCTGTAAAGGATATGCAAATATTGACAATAATTTTAATTAATCCTTAATTGCTAACAGACAAACCTCTAATCACAGGTTGTTGTATGGATATTGATGCAAAGCATCCTCCCATCCCTTAAGTAAGATGCAGCCTGTTAAAATACAGTCCATATCAGAAAGATATGATCTGACAGAGAATAGTTTCCTTCTGAATCTTTGGGTGAGCACTGCTCAGAACAAGGCTATTGAAATGGAGACAGCAAATCACTTCTGACCTATTTATTTATTGTTTGGACCAGTTAATGTTGAAGTGATCACAGGCTGAAGTGAATACGGGGCAAAGGAGGGAAGAAACCATCCCAACATTCACTTGAAATAATTTTGGGAAACCATGGAAAACCAAATCTGTAAAGACATACCTGAAGTCACACAACTACAAAGCCAAACAGAAAGCAATTTCCTCAGTAATTCATCCCAGTTCCCGGCTCTGTTGAGGCTGGTGCTTGCCTGTTGTGGTTGTGACCATCTCTTCCCTTCCACATACAATTCATAAATCTCCAAATGCCAATCCAAGTCTTATCACAATATATGCCCACATACACTTCGAGCATTCTCTTCTCTTTCCTCCTGTTTTCCACTGACTCCCAACAGTGGCAGATCCAGGGTATGGGGGCTAGGAGGTTCAAGCCCCCCCCCCCCCCCATATGTATTCAGGTCTACCCCCGACATCAGTAATTTTTTGAGATTTGGAGACTTTTTTTTCTTGGCTCTACTGATTTTTTAAGGGCGGCGTGACTATAAAGCCTACCCTTACCCAACTCAAGCCCCCCCCCCCCAAACGAAATCCACTCAAGCCTTCCCCCAAACCAAAATCCGCTCAAGCCATCCCCCCCCCCCAAAAAAAAAAACACAATCCTGGATCCGTCTCTGACTCCCGATCTCACATCAGTTACTGATTGTTTTCCATTCAGTACCTTAATTAATACCTGTAACCTAGGACTCATATTATTGAATAATATTAATGGAATGAATGAACTAACTATTATTTAAAATTCTCCATCATAAATATGGTCTGATGAAGCTATTGTATCCCAAATATACTCTCCCTCTGACTCTCTCTAGTAAATGGAGGATTTTGAAACCTCTCCCTACAACATGTCCAATGTACACAGCCCAATTAAGTTTATTATCAGATTTTTTGCTAAGTATTTACAATTTATGCCTTTAACAAACAATTCTCGTTCCACCTAATACAAATATTTATTTTCCTATCTTATATTTATCTTAATTTTGTGTTGACCTATTCAGCTAGCCATTCTGTCCCCAATCCTTTCCAATTTTAATCCAATTATACAGGGCGCGGCAGAAAGAATGACCCATTTTAAATTGTGCGCTATAGTTTTACATGGCTTCCTAGACATTTGATGTTGGTACCAGTGTGTAGTGCAGTTGAAAGCATTGCCAGTCAGTATGGAGCATTGGTCGAATGCACATCGTGCTTTTGTGATTGAAACGTTTTTTCAAATGTGGTGATAGTGTGATACGAACGCAGCGTTCCTTTCGGCAACAGTTTAACATTGTTCAGAATGATAAAGTTCCGTCCCAGAAGACGATTAGGAGATGGGTCCAACAGTTTAGTACAACAGCATCTGCAGCAAATAAGACGCCCCCTGGTAGGCCACGTACGGTTCGCACCCCGGACAACATTGCACGAGTAACAGCTGCTTTAGAGTTTAGTCCAATGCGATCAGTTTGTCGGCATTCGCAAGTCCTTAACATCTCAGACAGAAGTGCGCGACAGACGTTGCATCTGGATATGAAGTCCCATCCGTACAAGCTCCAAGTGGTGCAACAATTATCGCAGGCACGTCAAGCTTTCTGTACATAGCTCCTGGAGATGATCAACACTCAACCCGATTTCCACAAGAATTTCATGATGTCGGAGGAGGCCCATTTTCATCTGTCGGGCTATTTGAACAAGCAGAACTTTAGGTACTGGGCGCCTAGAAATCCCAACCAGATTCATGAAAACCCACTTCATAGTGAAAAAGTTGCTGTGTTGTGTGGCATTACTGCACTGGGTATTCTTGGTCTTTATTTTTTTTTGAAAATGATGCAGGTCATTGTGTCACTAACATCAGATCGATATGTTGTTATGTTGCAAGAGTTCGTAATGCAGGAAATGCGCAATAAAAATATCCATGTGCAGTCGTTGTGGTTCCAACAGGATGGCGCATCAGCGCACACAACCAGAAGATCCATGATAAGTCTAGCGTGAAATGTTTCCATGGCATCTCGTTTTTCACTTTGGTGATGTCCACCGGCTGGCCCGTTCGCCTGATTTATCGGCGTGTGATTATCATCTGTGGCGATTCCTGAAATCCAAATGCATGCGAACAGACCAATAACTATTCAAGAATTGAAACACAACATTCACGCCGAAATCGAGGCAATAACAGGGGACACCCTCCGTAAGCTTATGTCGAATATGCGTGTTCGTGCTGAAGCTTGCATCGCCAACAACGGTGGACACCTGCAGGACATAATTTACAAAAAGTGACACGTGTAATAAATTGTATGAAGTGTTCTTCTAAAGAGTACACACTAATAATGCGTAAGTGTATTTATTCATGCTTAAATAATATGTGTAAACTGGGTCATTGTTTCTGCCGCACCCTGTATAACATTATGTCATCTCCAAACTTTCCTATTGTAAGACAACAAGCTTGCAGTGCGGTTCTGCATAAACTTGAATCTTAACTCTGACCGTGTGTAGCCTTGGATGCTACAGTTTTGGCTTAGCTAGGATAATACGGCCGCCACATAGATTTTAACCAGAAAACTATGAAAAGGTAAAGTTCAATAATGATAAATAGTTCATTGCCATGTAAATAATTATATTCTTCAATTTCACAAAGCCAAAAACTCTACAGGCAATCAGATGAATTTTCCTAAGAAATGTTTTGCAAGTTCGATTAACCATTCGAGCCAGACCACACCCCAACAGTTCACAGTATCAAACTTCTAGTTGCAGAAATTATACCAAATTGAATCACACACTCCCATTGTTCCACCGTTTAGCAAGTTCAAACAAACCCGAGGCTCCACTTTGCGGAAAAACTATTTTAAAACTTCATTGCAGTATAACTTGAATATGTGAATCTACATTATTCCAAAATAAAACTTGCACAGCAGTGCTTGATATAAAACTTGCCAGCCTACTGAGCTACATGTTACCGCCTTCGCGGTTCCTGACAGACTGAGAGCGAACAACTGCACACACGCACCTATATCACATAGCACTTCCTGCTTCTCGAATATTCCTAGCGACTGTTCTCACACGAACCGTGAGAATGTATTCACTTCCTTATTCACACAGGTGGCTGCTAGGAGGCTGATCAGATATGAAATCGCACGTCTGAAGTCATTACATTGGCTAATCTGACCTTACAATAAAAATAATTCAATCTTTCTGAAATTTTAAAACTCATTAGATCATTAAGTAAATGTTAAGTTATTATACAAAATATCCTAACTTTAATTGTTTAGCTGAAAATAAATACTTTAGATATGAACTTCCACTCCAGGCGAATTCCGAAAACTGATGAAATTGAAAAAATTGAAAATACTATCTTGAAAATAGCAAAACTGCTTTCTAACTTGAATTAACATAAAAACTAACTATAAAAATGAAATGCAATAATATTCTATCCAATCTAACTCTTAGTTTTGAGAATAAAATTTCGCTATGCAGTTACAAAATTTAACAGATATCTTACACTATCCTAGCTCATTGTTTCCTACCCTTAACAATCATTCAACTCAACTTATCAATTGTTTATTTACAATTTTCCATTTCATCAGATATATCTTGCACTTATTAGACTAAGCTTCATGAGAATATGCTCTACCAAATGCATGTTGCTGAATCACAAACCACTTTCTTTGTAACCAATATTTGTGATGTTGTTATGTATCATGGTCTCCATCAGCTAAGCTACTACTGATATCAAACTAACTGCCCTCTAATTTGCAACACTATTTTTCTCCGCTTCTTTTATTACTTGTCTCCATTTACGATTTGTACTATTATGACACTTTTCCACTCTACTGGTAAGCAACAAAGGGCAGTTCTACCTATAGAGATAAAGTGTTCAGAGCCCTAAAGCAAGTAATTAGAATTATGTGTGGGGTTAGCAGTAGAACTTCATGTAGAGAGCTATTCAAGAAGTTAGGGATTTTAACATTGGTGGTTAACAACATATACACATTAATGTCCTTTGTAGTCACAAATTATACTTTGTTTGAAACAAATAGTAAAATACACAATTATGGCTCTAGAAGTAAAAATGATCTTCACGAGGATTACAAGTTGTCGTCATTCATTCAAAACGGGGTCCGATATCCAGGGATACATACCTTCAATAAGCTCTCAACACATATTAAATTTCTAGCAGATGATAAGAATAAATTCAGGAAAAAATTGAAAGAATTTTTAATTGACAACTCCTTCTACTCTGTTGAAGAATTTATTTCTAAGATATTTACAAAATAAACTGCCAGTAGTTTGTGTAAATGTAGTTGACATAATTAATGTGCCGTCTATGCTATGAGTGTACATCTTCTGGTGTATTTTTTGTTTTTCAATTGTTTACCTGTAAATTAACAACTTTCCACATCCCACAGAGCCAGTCTCTGTATATTGGGATCAATGGAAAATGAATGTATTGTATTGTATGTCTCCATGCTCAATTTCAATAGAAGTGCAATATATTATACACTGATGCTTCCTTCTATCATTAATACATTTGTGTGTTCAGAGAATGCAAAATAAATTAGTCTTAAAATTTAAAATCACTCTCACTTTCAGTTAATTGGATAAAGTGAGAAATCATTTTAAATAGACTTGATCTTTTAGTTTTTATGACTAGAGTTCTTGATATTGTGGACTGTGAGATGCATAAATCATTCATATGATATACACCACAGCAATGACAGACTTGAAATGATCTTCATCCAACCACATCGTCATGATAAGAATTGCTAGTTATAAATAGAAGTTGGATGATTTTTAGTATTATAATTACTTTTATTGTCACTGAAATCAATCTTCAGAAAACCAAACATTTCCTCATTGCTGAAACTATTAACCGTTAAACAAATTTTGACTAATTCCAATTGCTGCAGGCACCTGTACCACTGGATCCCTGGAGTGGAGTTCTGAATGCTACCACAGATGCTCCCATTTGCACACAGAAGAATTACTTTCTGGATAATCCCGTTGTTATAGGGGAGGAAGACTGCCTCTACCTTAATGTATATGCACCATTGGTAAGAACTGAATCTAAACTTTACTATAATCTTTTCGGGCACCATTCTTATTGGTTATTTACCTTTGTATTAATTTCATTAGCATTTTACTTATCCAATTATTGCTGTAAACCAAAGACATAATAATACTATCAGCCACAATAGTAGTGTATTTCATGTGTCTGGCAGTCTTAATGTTTGGAACAGTTGCAGCAGACCATTTTTATTGATATTTTCAATTAGGCCTATTTCCAGGCATATTTATCAACATTTATAATTACCAGATGATATAACGTCACAGTGAAGTGGGATGGTTGTACAGATCACTACTGGTATTTTTAATAATATTTCTGATTCTATGAAATTCTGCAGTGTATCTGGCTGATACACTCAACTTCAGTCAAGATTGTTCCTCTCTCAACAATAACACACATGCCTCACAAATGAGTTCAATCTTCTAGGCTATTAATTAATTTAATTTAATTGCAATGGAGCACATGCTCCGGTGGCAATTTCCCTATTAAGCAAGTTTTGGTAGCTGCACTTCTTGTAGATAACCTTCTTGGCTCATCATCTGTGGTAGACATTTATGGTGGTCATAATAAGAAAAAAATTTAGTGAAGAAGACTTCAGATATAATTTCAAGTTTGATTTGTAACATGTAATCTGATACTTTTTGCAATTTTTAAGGAAGAACAGAGATTTGCTAAAATAACCAAAATTTTATTTATGAAAAATGTTATAGTAACACCACATGATACAAAAGCATGGTATGACAGCAGTTATTTATTTATTTTGCGTATGATGTTATAAGACATTTACACAATTCAGTTACAATTATACTGTATTCAATCAACAATCTAAACACACAAATATACACATAGTTCAGCAGACAATGCCCGCTGCCAGCCACTGAGTCAGGATCTCCAGTCACAACCACTACAATGTGATGTCGAGGCGCTCCAACCAGGCCATCACCTCCGGTGTAGCCAAATTTAGGTCTTCCAGACTACCAGGAAAGACATGCAGTGGGCAGTCCTGCACAATGTGCTACACAGTTTGTAAAACCTCACTACAGTCACAGTACAGAGAATCTGCCCAACCCCAGCAGTGACATCACATATAAAATTTTGAAGCTATTAGAACAACCATTAACATTGCCACTGACATTTCACAGTTGCACTCTTTATATTAAGTGCAGAATGCTTTAATATCTAAGTAATCTTACAAAACACAGTATTAATGTTTCAAAAGTAAAATTTCACAGTATATTTCTGAAGGAATACTGAGCAAGTCTCATATTATGTAATATGTTAAATACAACATTTATAATTTTTTTAGTAATTACTATTATACTTCTGTAACAGTCTATAAAAATCGAATTGTTAATTTGGTCTGAGGTATACCAATGAAAAGTTACTATCTCATATATTCATTAATTTATGGTCAGATTTATCAAATTACTTTTCCAAACTAACAATATGTTTTTACAAGGTTATTTGATCACCAAAAACACATGACAAATATTAAATGTAAAAATTAATGTTTTACTTAATGTTTCAAATCTTAAAATATTTACTTATTGCAATGGGGCACAACTGTCATACCATTCATCCACTTTGGTCATTTGAAGGGAGGACAAGTTGATAACAAGTAGTTGATATCTCCAAGGCATTTGGCATAATGGTAAAATAAATGATGATGTTAAGGAGGTTAGTGAGAAGAGGATACTACAGAGTCAAGAGACAACTTAGCTGTAGGGAATACTTAAAACAAGCAATTAATAACAGCAAAACAGGAAACTAAAGATGGGTTTATAAAGAATATTATTTGTTCAGCTGTCAGTGACTAGCTGTATGCCGGGATTAGTGCATAATAGCTTACACTGAACCGTGATCGTTAGTGTGGCCTAAGAATAGATAGTCATTCGGTCACCAACCAGCTGATGACCTCAGATGGTGAAGGTAGGTTTTAAATAGTGTACCCTGTAAACCTTCAATATAAATTTAAAACAATGTATTCTTTCAAAAATTTCTCAACATATAGTGACCAATCTACAGCATCGGACTTCTTTTCCAAAATAAAATATTGCAAGTATAGACCTTGATGCAATTCGCAAACAAAGCCAATGAATGCCTAACTGTTTTCTGTTACATGCTTTTGCACTACAGCTGAACATAATGTAAGATGGCTGCTCTAAGCTATTGCTTCCAGCCTAGCTTGCTGACTTCCTACCTAGCATCGCGCCAAACTGGATGTACGCCAAGCGCGTTCTCTCTACACGAGAGCTTTCAAACAACTGCAACTACCATGATTGCCAGGGGGTCTTTTTATAGGTGACCTAGGAGATTTCAAATATCTCTGGGGATTTCTTTGATCATTTAACCTTATTTTTCTCCTGATACACTTATAATTTTAGTCCATTGCTTAAACGTTAAAATCGATCCTTATGAAAATTTCTCTAGCTCTAGTAGTTCAGCTGTAAAAAATTATTGTAAGTGGTAACCCTAGATTTTCTCTCAAATCTTTCTGCTAGATGTCACCATTACCTCATAATTACCATAAATTTTACTTTTCCTATTCTGACCAAAGTACTAAATGGATTTTTACAAAAACTTGTTTGACATGTAAGCAAATAATTTTACTGCAATACAGTTACCTTTGATGATGTTTTATTTATGCTGTGAGTGACGCATTTCAAGAAGTGATTCTCATTTTCAAATGCAGTATTTAGTACATTTTTAATGCGCAAAGTGCTTGTGTTTGTTTCTGTTGGACATTAGTAAAACTTTTTGTATTGTGTATGGAAAATTTCATTGGAAAGATCAGTTTTGTTAGCATTGTTCAAGTAAATTTTGCGTTGCATTCATACCTAATAACTCCTTTTAAGGTCTCATATATATTAACTCAAGGTTTGTTGCTATTATTGTGGCTAATAATAAAACTGAAATAATAAATACTTAAATTATTGCATAATTTTCTCTGTTCTTCCAGTGGTCCCATTTTATGTTTTGAGCTCACCACATCCTGGTCTCCAAGAAAACTCAGCTGGTCGAAGTACCAAAACGTAGTCTCCAACTCTTCCTTTCCACCCAAAACTCTTCTATTTTGTATCTTTAATTCATTTTGCTTCTTTTCTGTAGTTGGTCCTCAAAGAATCGATCCTCTTTGTAACATTTTCCCTCGTAGCAATTGCATGTTTCTCTTTATATTTGTGCAGTAGAATTTTGCAAGCCTTATTTTTTCCTGTCTGTTTTTATACTCAGGCACTTTGACATTTTATAATGCTGGTAAATCTTGCACTCAATAATAAACGCCCTGTCTTCACTTTTGCATTCATTTTAAGAAGAAAAAAATCAACGAAAAAATATTACAGAGACTAGTGATCGTGCCCGGTCTCGAGACCAACTGAGGGGATATTGTGTAATATCACCCACAGGTGGCACAATTTATTTCAGGTTGCACAATATATTTCAAACTGTTTAGATTCACTCAATAATATTGCACAACCTCTCAATCTAACCTACAGACATTCAATATTATTGTGCAACCGTAAATATTGTGCAATAATATTGGCCGTGTAGGGGCCCCTTTAGACCATGCTTGAATTTCAACTTCAAAATCAAATATCTCATCTGTATTATTTTATATCCACAAAGTGACATGCCTCATTTTAATACTTATAACTTAATGTACCTTTAAACATTAATGTAGCATTTTGTGGCGAGACAGTGTTAAGCCATGTATATTATGTGTAAAGCTTAAAATCGACACGATGCATTGTTAAGCACAGAGACGCGCAGACAGAAAGTAATTGTTGAGTTAGTATGCAACGGCCCGCCGAGTTTGGCCACTGCCATAGTCTGTATGAAGTTGGCTGTGCACCCCGTATTGTGGTAGAGCAGATGTGAAAGCAACAAAATGATATCTGCAAATCACTAAATGAAAATGCTTCGTGACGATTGACAAGCGGATAGAACAGCGGAGTTATGACACAGTGTATAGACTTAGTAAATGAAAGTGAGGTCAGAACCTGCAATTTGAAGAGATGAAGTGCCACATAGCCATTATCTGCGGTAAAAATGAATAAGTAGACTTATTGGTGGTGGTGGATATGTATATGTGAGTTTGTGAAATAAATCTGAAGTGAATTTAAAGGTGACCTTATTACTTAGCAGAAATCGAATCTGTGATCTAGAAACAATCAAACCTAGCATTATCCCCAACCACACATACTCATTATTGCCTGCATGCTCGCCACATATGGCAGCAAGCTGACTAAATCGCCAGAGTTTTCTATTTGAAAATAGGCAGATCCCATTATATGGCCAATGTTTACAAATCGTTATGATCAAATTTCATTGTTTACTTCTGCCTATTACTTGAAAATTGTAAGATAATTATTTCAAACTTACTTTGCAGTTGGATTAATGTTAGCTCACAACCTTTTAATTTTGATAATATATTAACAAAATTTAGGTGATATGACACAGGACAGCCATTGATCGATGCACCTAGAAATTTCTGTAGCTCTGTTAGAAAATTGAGCGACGGAATGGGTACTCAGACAATTGTAGATAAGAATGGAGAAGCTAGTGGTGATTTAGAAATGGAAGAGAAATTGCATTACTGGTTAATTGGTTTAATGAGATTATTAGAGACTGGCATCCTAGGATGGGAGGGAATAAATCATTAGAGCATCTCCAAATAAGCAGAAATGAGGAAACTACAAAGTTTGAAATAGATCCTCAGCAAATTAAAAGGAACTCAGAAATATAAAAAAGCCCAAAGTGCATGGTTCAGATAATATTATTACAGATGTGTTGTAGATAGTGGGACATGAAATTGTACCTTACCTTGAAATTTTGTTTAAAATAAGTGTGACTCTTGCTACTTACCAGCAGACTGGAAAAGAGTGACAGTAGTACCAGTTTTTAAACAAGAAGTGACAAATAGGGTTGAGAACATTGGGCTGATTAGTTTGACATCAGTGATAGGCAAAATTATGGAGAGATTGATTTGCAACTAGATCAAAAATGTCTGTGAGAAAAGAAACTGGTTTGCAAATTGACAATGTGGTTTATGGCAGGGAAATAAATGTGTAACTCAGATGGTGGTGTCTGGTTTAGTGAGACCATTAGGAACAAGGATTCACACAATTTTAAATGAGCAGATGAAAATTTTTGAAATTCATCCTGACGATATCACGAAACCCCTAAGAAAATTGAAAAAGCATCAAGGGGTTGGTGTTGATAATATTATTGTGGATGTTTCAAAGATAGCAAGATGTGACATTGAACCTTATCTTGAAGAATTATTTAAATTGAGTTTGGAGACATGCTACTTACCAGATTAATTAATTTAATTTAATTGCAATGGAGCACAGGCTCCGGTGGCAATTTCCATACACACCCATCTTCCCCCTATCCTGCACCTACCTACATTTGCCCTCTACAAATTTTATCTTTAAATTCTTTCAAAGTTTTCGGTAAATTATTCATCATTTCTCTTGGTAACTCATTCCAGTCACTGACACCCTTACCTAAAAAAGAGAATCTTCCTACACCCTTGTGCCTGAAATCAAGTGCCAGCTTGTGATCATGGTCATCTTTTCCCTTCCATGCACTACTTTTCATACCTATTGCAATATCTTTCCATGCCTCATTGCCAGTATATGCCCTGTACACTCCCATGACCCTCCTCATTCTCCTCCTGTCTTGCAATGAATCCCATTCCAGCTCTTTTACCATATCCGTCACTGATTGCATTCTGCGATAATTTCCAGAAACAAATCTAGCAGCCCTTTTTTGCACCCTCTCCAACTCCTGTATTTGATAGGTAAAATGAGGGTCCCATACTACACTACCATATTCGAGCAATGGTCTGACCAAAGTTTTGTAACCCAATTCCTTGACTTCTCTCGTACATCCCCTCATCACTCTCTCCAACAAGTGCAGAACTTTGAAACCTTTTCCTACCACCTGTCCTATGTGTCCTGCCCAGTTAAGTTTGTTATCAAAAGTAATTCCAAGATATTTACATTTCAAGTCTTCAGCAAGCAATTCTTTCCCCACCTTATATTCATAATTAACCTTTTGTTTTTTATTTGTGTATCTAATAAGCTGACTCTTCTTTGCATGTATCTTCATTCCATGTTTACCAACCCAATTAGATATCCTGTCCAGATCACCCTGCAACTGTTTATCGTTTTGATTCTTTTATACAGCATTATGTCATTTGCAAACAATCTAATTTCAGATA
This sequence comes from Vandiemenella viatica, assembly GCA_031002005.1. NCBI lineage: Eukaryota > Metazoa > Arthropoda > Insecta > Orthoptera > Morabidae > Vandiemenella > Vandiemenella viatica. The sequence goes on along the minus strand of JARYHS010011408.1, from coordinate 62,979,690 downwards.
GTAAACAATCAACACAATTATTCATTAGAATAATGAATAGCAATGGTCCCAATACGCTACCCTGTGGCACACCCATTTTTACTTCCACTTCTCTTGATACTACATTCCCTACCCTAACTTTCTGTTTTCTACCTTTTAAAAATTCTTCTATCCAGCAAATGACTTTCTTATCCACTCCAATGGTTTTTACCTTATTTACTACCATTTTATGGCTTACTCTATCAAATGCCTTAGACAGATCTAGTGCTACACTATCAATTTGGCCTCCCTTGTCCATTTCATCTGAAATATCTTGCATATATCCCACCAACTGAGATTCGCATGAATATCCTTGCCTGAAACCATGTTGCCTGCTTGAAAACCACTTACGTTCCTCACATATATTTCTGATGTGGTTGCATATCAATCTTTACATTAATTTACCTACCACTGATGTCAAACTGATTGGCCTGTAATTCTCAACTCTATTTCTCACCCCTCCCTTATGTGCCGGTACTACTATTGCACTTTTCCAGTCCTGTGGTAAGCAGCAAGTGTCTAGACTCAATTTAAATAATATTTCAAGATAAGGTACAATGTCACTTCCGGCTATCTTTAAGATATTTGTAGTAATATTATCTTCACCAGCCCCTTTATTTTTATTTTTTTTCAGCTTTCTTATTTCCTTCATAATTTCCTCAGGATGGATATCAAATTTTTTACTATCGTCATTTCTAATTGTGTTGTTAAGCTCGTTCTCCGAATTAGACCCTCCTGTTTCTGATTCATTGTCCCTAATGCCTTCACTGAACCAGTTACTTAAAATCTCTGCCTTTTTCAAATTGTCAGTAACTTCTTCTCCATCCTTATCTATAAGTGTCTTTACACCCTCCCTTCCCCTCAGTTTCCTGATATAGCCATAGAAATTTCTAGATGCATCAGACAATGGTCCTCCTGCACTGACAATACTCTTCATAAACCCATCTTTAGCCATTTTCTTTGCTGTTATTAAGTCCTTGTTTAGTTGTTTTAAATATTCCCTACTACCCTGCTGTCTCTTAACTCAGTTTTCTTACCAACCTGTTTAACCTTCTCACTTCCCTATTATAGTACATAGGTTCTCTACTTCTCTTTATTTTCTGCTTTGGAATAAATTTTTCTTCCCCCTTTCTTATTATCTCCCTGAACTCTTCCCACCTTGACTCTACTGTACCTGAGCCTTCCTTCCATTTGCTGAATTGTTCTCTGAAATATCTCTTCAAATTTGAAAGCTGTGCCTTTTTATAATTGAACCTATTTCCCCCTTCAATTTTGGCTGCTGGTTTACTGATTCCTCTAATATCCATCAGAACTGCTTCATGATCACTTATTCCTTCAGTTACTTGATACCTCAAAAGGTTTTCATCAGGCTTAATTAGAAATATATCCAAAATATTTTGTCCCCTAGTGTTTTGCTCAACCACTTGTGTAAATCCTCCTTCCCTTATTAAGATATTTGCAAATCTTTGTTCCCTTGTGTTATTTATCCTATTCCCCTCCCAGCCCACACCTGGTATATTCAAATCCCCGCTGATGATCATTCTATTCTCACCTCTGAAATCTGAGTATGAATTTAATTTCTCCCCAAGAGCCTCATCCTCTTCTGTCATTCTTCCGCTGCGGAAAACAGCCAACACTCTGATTTTTTCTTTTTTATTACCCCAGAAATCTACCCCAAGTAACTCATGGTCTTGATCTATGAACGCCAGTGAACTGTGGTAGTTTTTGCTAACTAGTATGAAGACTCCTCCACCAATTGCTCCTCTATCTCTGCGGTACACTCTGTAACCATCAGGAAAAACCTCAGTGTCTAGTACTTCTTCTTTTAACCAACTCTCTACCCCAATTGGACAAGTGCAATAGTAGCACCAGTACAAAGATGAGGGGTCACAAATAGAGTAAAAAATTATAGGCCAATCAGTTTGATATCAGTGATATGGAAATTAATTGAGAGATTGATATGGAATCACATCAGAAATATATGTAAGGAATTTAAGTGGTTTTCAAGTCAACAACATGACATAAGTCAATGATATTCATGCAAATCTCAGTAAGTAGGCTATATGCAAGATGTTTCAATGGAAATTGACAAACGAGGTCAAATTAATTCTGTAGCACTAGATGTTTCAAAGGCTTTTGACAGAGTGAGGCATAAAATGATGGTAAATAAGGTAAGGAGTGGATGAAAAAGTAATTTCCTTGTTAGAAGAATTCTTAAAAGGTAGAAAGCAAAAAGTCAGTGTAGGAAATACAATATCAAGAGAAGTGGAAAAGATAATTGGTGTGTCACAGGGTAGTGTTCTTGGACCACTGATACTCATTATTCTAATAAATTATTTTATTGATGGTTTACTGTCAGATGTTATGTTGTTTGTACACAACATATTGTTATAAAATAAGATCAAAATGGTTTAAGTGTGTAAACAGCTGCAGGGTAATCTGGACAGGATATCTAGTTGGGTAGGTCGACATGGGATCAAGATAAATGTAAAAAAAAAAAAAAAGGTCATCTTATATGGTACTCAGATACAAAACTAACGGTTGATTATGATTTTAAGGTGGGTAAAGAATTGCTTGTTGAAGACTTGAAATGTAAATACTTTGGCATAAAATTTAATAACAAACTCAACTGGGCAAGGCACATTGGACAGGTAGCAGGAAAAGGTTTCAAAATCTTTGACTTAATGGAGAGAGTGATGAGGAGATGCAGTGGTGGCTCTAGATGTAGTAACATTGAGACAGTTCACTGCCTACAAATCAAGAATAAATAAATTAAAAAATAAATGTAGTGAAAGGGAAATAAATATTTATAAGTGTGATATTCTCTAATGTACTACTGCTTATGAAAGCTAGGTAAACTATTGAACACCATCTGTTGGCCAGACCAGTGAACTATTTCACTGTTGTGGAGACAGCTTTGATTTGTCACCAATCGCATATGCGCTCTGGGGTTTTCATGGTAATATTCAAGGGTGGGGGGCCGCTTTGCTAGTGGCGGTTGGTGACAAGTTTGTTCTGTTTCATACTGCCTCAGTCAGTTGGCAGACACGCGGAACATTATAGAGCTCAAAACAGTTAGTAACACTGTCGGTAGAGCGCAGCAGCAGCTGCCATGTTTCAGCTACATCCCCTAAAACAATGTTTCTCAACCTTTGGTCTGCAAAGATGTTTCAGGTGGTCTGCAGACAGAATATCATGAATATTTCAATGGCCATGAAAAACCCTGGCATTTCCAGGATGAAGATAGAACAGCATTGTTTCTACAATAATCTATTCATTTTCAGATGCCATTGAAAAGAGTGCCTTTTGTCTAGGGATTAAGTAAATGACTGTTTTCTGAGTGTCTTGTAATAAGTTTGAGGGACTGTGCTATGTTGTAGGGTTTGCAACATAAGAGTGGTTACATAAACAAAAGTAAAAGGTGTATTATCTAGCATCTTTTACTTTATATTATTTATTGGAAACAGTGTGCCACTGTCGTAGTGGCCTGTGCCGAATTAGGAACGTATGGACTATGGGGCCCTAGGCACTCAAATTTTTTAAGTCCCACTGTTTTTGAAAGAAGTTATCTGAATTTTATAAGTACAAAGAAATTTTTTTGTAGATGACTAACTGAATTGATTATATTTTTCATCCACGTAAAAAAAAAAAAGTAATAATTTATGATATTTTGAAAAATATTTTAATTAACATTATACACTACAATCAAACCAAAAAAATTAATTTTCATGCTTTTCATATTACTTTGATTGTTTATTTTGGATGTTTTTATTTATTTTTTAATATTTTTATTTTATGAAAAAAATTAACTCGAAGTTACTGCTCAGTCATGCCTTTGGTTAATCCAGTATTGCTTGTAGGTCAACTCATCAGTTTTTCACTAATCAGTCATTGTTTGTTTGCTTTCTGGACAGTCTTAAAGCATTTATCATTGATTAATTTCAAAACCATTTATTTAATCCAGCAGGACACGCAGGTAATGTCACTTTCACACGTTGCAGATTTTTAAGTTGATTCTTAGCCAACTCAGAGCTGTTCTTCCAGGCACCTTTCACTTCAACAATGAAGATCAGTAAACCATGAAAAAAAGTCCAGTGTTGTTACTACCTGAGCTAATTACTTTGGCCGCCACTGAGGAGATGTACTAGAGAAATAAGGGGATTGAGATAAAAAAACTTCAGAGAAACCATTACTTGAACATGGTGGATTAGTTTGGGACCCACATTTTGGATATCAAATACAGGAGATGGAGGGTTTGCAAAAGAGAGCAGCTAGATTTATTTGTAGAAATTATCGCAGGACCCAGTCAGTAACTGAAATGATAAAGGACCTAGGAGTAACTGGAAGGCAGGAGGAGGGTGAAGAGAGTGCTGGGACTGTTCCAGGAATATGATGACGATGGGGCCTTAGTTGAAGAATTAGGAGTAGGGCATGGAAGGAAAAAGATAACCATGCCACTCGATTTTAAGGGAGAGAGAACATTTTCTTTTGTGGGTAAGGGTGCCAGGGATTGGATTAAGTTACCTATGCAAGTGATGAATAATTACCAAAAACACTATAAAATTTAAAATTAAAATTCATGAATTGCAATAGTAGAGGTGGGGAGGAATTTTAACACTGAATATAATGTAATAATAACTACTGAGAAAAGTGTAATCAGATGACCAGGAAAATTGCTTCCAGAGCATGTGTGCCATCCAATTCATTTCAAATCATGAAATTTATATACTTGGCATGATGTTTGATAGTAAAATCAACTGTGGACAGGATACATTGGGCAGGTCATAGAAAAAGGTTTCAAAATCCAACATATATTGAGACAGAGATGAGGGGATATGCAATATAAGTAATCAGATTGGGGTACAAAGCTTTGGTCAGACAATTGCTTAAATATGATAGTGTGGTGTGGGACCCACACTTTGTGCATCAAATACAGGAGTTGGTACAGATGTGGTTTAATAAGAACATTAGGGACTATCATCCTGAGGTGGGAAGAATAAATCAGTAGAGTCTCTATGTAAATAGAAATGAGGAAACTACAAAGTTTGAAAAAGATTGTTAGGAATTTATGAAGGAACTCAGAAAGTTAAACAAGTGCAAAGGCGCTGATGTAAATAATATTACTACAGATGTACTTGTATTAAAGTTAGTTGGTCATGTTATTGTCACAAGGACTTAATTCTGGGGAGTATGGTGGATGGTACAGTACTTCCCAGTCGCATCAACCGAACAGAGCAGCCACAGCTTGTGCTGTATGCGCCCACACATTGTCATGCAAAATGACGGGTGGGTTGCGCAGAAAGTGTTGCCACTTCTTTCGCAAAGCTGGTCGCAGGTGATGCTCCAAAAACGAACAGTAATACTGTGCATTGTCGGTCTGCCGTGGAGGAATGTAATGTGTAAGGATAACACCATCACAATCATACACAAGGATCACCATAAATTTCACCATACTGGGGCTCTGACGCACTTTCAACTTTCGTGGCGACCCATAATGATGTCATTCGTTGGATTGTCATATCAGTTTTGGCTCATACGATGTACTTGTATTAAAGTTAGTTGGTCATGTTATTGTACCTTAGCTTGAAATTTTATTTAAAATGAGTCTGGAGTCTTGCTGCTTACCAGCATACTGGAAAAGAGTGATAGTAATACTATTCCATAAAGGAGTGGTGACAAATAGGGTCGAAAATCACAGGCTAATTAATTTGATATCTTTGATAGGCAAAACTATGAAGAGATTAATATTCAACTACATTAGAAATGTCTGTGAGGGAAGAAACTGGTTTTCAAATTGACAACATTGCTTTAGGCAATGATATACAAGTGAATCTCAATTAGCTGGCAGCAATCAAGGTATTTCAGATGAAATGGAGGCAAAATTGATAGTGTGCCACTAGATTTTCTAAATCGCAAAAGTGTGTAATAATAATAACAACTGGAATCTATGAAAAGTGACTTGCTGGGAAGAAGATATCTTAAATGGTACAAAACAAAGTTGTTAGGGTACGAAATATATGAGTGTTGGAACTTAAATAGTGGTAACTATTTATTCACAACTGATACAAAAGCATTACATGTTTGAACCTGTTACTGTCCTTCAAAGTAGTCACCAGCGTTGTGTAGAACCTGTTTCCAGCGATGTGGAAGGCACAGTATTCCATTAGCAGAGCCTGTTCCGTTGATGGTGCGAATGGAGCGGTCTACTGCCTGTCGAGTCTCTGGAACAGTTCTGAAGCGAATGCCACAAAGTGGTTCCTTCATCTTCGGAATCAAATCAAAGTCACAAGGACTTCAGTCCGGGGAGTATGGTGGATGGCACAGTACTTCCCAGTCCCATCAACCGAACAGAGCAGCCACAGCTTGCGCTGTATGCGCCCACGCATTGTCGTGCAAAATGACGGGTGGGTTGCGCAGAAAGTGTTGCCGCTTCTTTCGCAAAGCTGGTCGCAGGTGATGCTCCAAAAACGAACAGTAATACTGTGCATTGACGGTCTGCCGTGGAGGAATGTAATGTGTAAGGATAACACCATCACAGTCATACACGAGAATCACTATAAATTTCACCATACTGGGGCTCTGACGCACTTTCGAGGCGACCCATAATGATGCCATTCGTTGGATTGTCATTTCAGTTTTGGCTCATACGATGTGGCCCATATCTCATCCAGTGTTACAATACATTGTAATAAAGCCTCTCCTTCACGCTCATAGCACTCCAAGTACATCTGCGGAGCATCGTAACGCATCCATTTTTCAGTCAATTCATGCAGAACCCATAGTGATGGCATTTTTCGCATGGCCAGGCATTCCTTCAGAATGGGAAGCAAAGTCGTATGCGCTAATCCAGTTTTGTAGGCGAACTCACGAATCGTCTGGCGTCAATCACTGTCCACTAACGCAGCAACAGTATGCACTTCTTCTTCAGACACGTTAGGACGACCTGCCTGATGCATGTCTGCCACAGTTTGCCGACCTCCATTGAAGGCTTTTAACCAATGTGCCACTGTTCTGTACAGCAATGCCAATTCCCCACACGCCTCTTGAAGACCTTGATGACACTGTCGTGCTGTATGACCTTTGGCACATTCAATCTTGATCCAGTTCCATTGTTCCTGTTTCAAAAATATAGTGACACAGTTACGTTAGACGGCTCGCTCACAAGTGACTGCATTTCCCTCGATTGTACGCATTCCAGGGATGTGGGGCGGGCGAGGAAATTTGCTCAGAGGTAAGGTAGATATGTCAACAACGTGTGCTATCAGCGACAATAGTAGATTCCATTGCATAGTGTCTCCACAGCAGTGTTGCCACTACTTAAGTTCCAATCCTCGTACTATCAAGAGAGGTGAAGTGAATTTTTGTAGTGCCACAGAGTGTATTTTGATAGTTTGCGTTATTCTGAATATTATGTTGGTGGTTTACAGTCAGAAGATGATGTTTGCAGATGACGTAATGGTAAATAATATAATCAAAACGGGAAAAGACTGGACAGCTGAAGGATTACCTGGACAATATATCTCGTTGGGCACAAAACCACCCTGGTACATGTCTGAAGTTTTTTTAGTTTACTGATGTCTATTAAAATGACAATTCTGTATCTAAATTTTTCAGTTTTAGATCTCAGTATCTTCTATGGGACTTAAATGATATTTTAAGAATGATGCAATTAAAAGTATTTGATTGATCAGTCTGGTGATCCACCACATAAATTTTTCACATGTTTGGTTCATCATACTGAAAGAGAGATAGTAAAAATTTCTGGAGGAACACTGGCTCTAAGCTGCAGACGTCTGAGGAAAGGAAACTATTAACTATTATGATTGAATAAAATCCTCGCGGGTAACTTGGCGAGTGAGTCCATTGATAAACATAATGTTTCAGCTCTTATAATCTCTGTCGCCATTGTCAAGTGATTATAACAATCGAAACATAGTGTTTTATCAATGGACTAAATCGGTTAGTTAGCTGAAAGAATTTTATTCATATTCATTGCTGAGAAAACCTGCAGTCTTACAGATTTAAAGTTTTAATTTATATAAAACAATAGTAGGTAGGTACAGGAAAGGAGGGAAATGGGTGTGTATGAAATTTGCCACCCGATATTGCAATCCATCACAGTTAAATTAAAATTAATATATCTGGACTGTGGAAAGACAGCGAAGGGTCACCAATATCAGGACAGTCTCCAATCTTTAACTCATAAATTCCACATCAAATGAACCAAAATAAACTTAACACACATTGTTACATATTTCACAAATAGTTGAGAACACATCAGCTTCCCTCATCACACCACAATAGGTCTAGTAAGCTCGTATTTCGACAAAGATACATGCTTCAAAATATGTCAGACCTGACCTATGGTTGAAATTGTTCTAGTGAAGAAGAAGTGAAGTATCAGAAATCATTATTGTATGAGAGCAAGAGAGTGGGATACAATATTATAATGTTGTTAACCTGCAATACATTCTCATACCTCATTTCTCTCCTTTTCTGTTTAATCTAGGAACCGGTACTGTTAGAAACTAATTTGGAAGCATTAACAGCACATATCCTTCCCCTTATATTGTAAATTATCACATTTCTTGGAATATTAAACAAACCTGAATTTCACTTATTGAATATGTTTCTATGGCAATATCTTAGTTTTTATCATATCAGAGAAGTAATTATTGCTTTTTAATCAGAATACTCAAAAAAGAAACAGACACAGGAACTAAAATTTTGTTTTATATGTTTCTAAGCTGTCAAACTTTTTTCCATGGTGAAGTAATGACTTCTTCCTCTAACATGTTAATGCTAGTAATAATACTTTCTTCACTATGAAACAAATATCATAATAAGTTTGTTTCAGTAAAAATTACCACAGGAAGTGATGAATAACTTACAGCAACTCTGCATGAATTTAAAATTCATAAATGGCAAAAGTAGATGGGTGGGTAAATTTTGCACCCAAAGTATATGACATAATAATAATAAAAAATTAAAGTAATAAGAAAGGGTAAGTAAATGGTTTGGGAAATTGCTACTGGAGCATGCTGTTACAACAAAAAAGGATAAAAATATCTATTGTAAACTTTGATTATGAATACGTTACATAACTTGATAATGTCTGTGCTAAGTTCTTTTCTGAATCGGTCACCAACTTCTTGTGTCTATTTTGTTAATATAATTTACTGCAGAAGTAACAGTGGATGAAAGAGGTAATATGTCCAAAATCACTTTCACTGAGTTCATTCTTATTAAGTTTGAAGTTATGCTGGTTACAGGCTACAACACATTAATATAGACTTCAAAATCCTTGATGCAGATGCAGGATATTATGACATAATCTGTATTTATACGCTTTCCTTCAGATAAAATTTACAAACTCCCACAAAGTTCGTAAATTTGAATAAAGTTTGCTTCCACTCAGTTTTCAAAGCATTATGGCAAAACTGCTCCAAAAATAATAAGTTCATCACTTCATATCGTCATCAGAAATAATTTCAAAGTCCCATCTCTACTGAAATGTTTCTATCACTCATCTTGTAGTCAAAATTTTCCAAAGTTAAAACATGACCTCACATTTTTTATCATCTAAAGTCTACTGGTGGCTAAATTTCTTAAATATGAAACTGCTACATCAAAGAGATGAGTGTTGTGCATGAGATTCCCTACTAGACTGCTAGTGAGGGAAAATTCTCAGAATTCCCAGTGATCATTTTATTCCAATCTAAATACAATTTTTTATTTGACAGAATTATTCTGAGAAATTTTTTCTATTGAACTTTTTCTTTTATCTTACCTTATTTAGACGTTATTAATTTTTGAAGAGTGAGGAATGACGGTTTCACTCGTCTGTCTATAATTCTAAAAGTATTTCATTCCTCATAAAGTTAAATATATTGAATGATTCCTTTTATTTTTCAGTTTTATTTAGTGTATTATTTATAACTGTGACTGTTTTCCTTCGTATAAGGTATTTAAATTTACTTATTACATTTTTCCTTTGCACCCTCCAGGTACAACCTTGAGATTTGAGAAAATCATATCTTTCTTATTTAATAATAGTTTTAAATTCAGTTCTTCTTTAAGCTTACTCTCATTTTAATTATCCATATCCCATTTTCAAAAAATATTTATTTTATAATCTAGTTTTGACAAGTGTATGATGCAGCTCAAGTTCAAACATCTAAAATTCCTTTTTTTTTATCCTTAAACACTATTCTAGTTTCCAACAGTTATTATAGCCTTGATTTAAAATTATCTTTTATTTGATCCTAGTTTCAACTTTGTATCTCTGTTATCCTAAAAGTCTATTTTTTCTTGTTTAAAAACATATTTAGGGTTTGTTTATTTACTACAAATATTGTTATAAGGTCTGTTTATATGTTGACAAAGTATTGCCATGGATACATTTTATGTTACTGTTTAAATAAGTATCTTTTCATTGTTCCCCTGAAATCCTATTTTCTATGAATGTGTAACCTTGCTACCTGTTAACTTCACCTAGTTGGCTCATACTTCTTTATTTTTGTCCGCATGCAAAATATAACTTTCAAATTGAATTACTCCTCTAAATAAAATTTCCCGACCAATAAACATTAGATCAAAATGCTTGTTGTTAATCATAGAACATTTGGAAATGTTTGTGATGCTTTTCGTTTATTTTGGTGGTTCATCCTTCACCTCTACCTACTCGCACAATACTTACCCTGTTTTTAATTCAAAATTGTTTAAATATTAAGTTTATGGTTAAACACTTCATTATCAATGTGAACAACTTTATATTCCTCATATTAGTAGGTACTAGAAAGCTATTGCTGCATTATAATGCACTTCATTGTAATAAATTGTTCACGGGTTTTCTGTCAGTTAATTGATCCATTTAATTCTTTTAACGTCACATCGGCAACTGCCATCGTTGCCTTCATCAGGTTAACTCTTAAATACAAATACAAGAGTGTAACTGACTCACTGGCCAGTCCTGGCTCCTATTAATAGCCTGTTGCCGAGGGAAGCTTCCCACTGCTCTTTGATTGGTCAGCGATGCAAACAGCCTCGGACGGGCCTGAAACCGGTTTGGCTGAATCTTGTGGCTGCATCCCATAGCTCAGCAGCTGGATGGCATTTAGTAGCTACACGACGGTATCTTGAGTAGTCACCCATCCGAGTAACAACCACGCATAACGTTGCTTAACAGTTGGCATGTGTGGTCACCCATCCAAGTGCTCACCACATTCATCATTGCTTAACTGGCAGCTTTACACGAAGGCTCTGGAATTGACCAATCACGACAACTTATCTCCCATTGGTCAACGTGTCAAGACAGCATCTGCTCAGAAGGCTTTTGTGTTAGCGGATTCACTGTATTCATTTTGAGCTTGACAAAAATGTGGAGCTCTTACTTTCTATCCACCAACATTTCTCATCTAGATTGTCTGCTTTATCATGGGACTGAGTTGATGCAGTTAGTTCTCTTCAAGAGAGCATGGAACGAGAGAAAACTACAGCTAGAAATATTTCCAAATATAATCGCCTTCATGGAGCGTGGAAAGACAACATCCAGTACACAGAAAACCGCACAGTAATTAATCTCTCTGGAGCTGAACGTGATGATGCCATGGTCTCTGCACTGGCGAGGGGCTTGAATTACGCTTTTGCACCGAAGTCTGTACCCATGAAGGACATGGTCTGTGCGGTGGAAGAAGCTGTATGTACGCTTCCAGCAGATACAGTGGAAGAAATACGTCATGAAACTTGTCGTGTTCTGAAGAAGGTAGAACCACCTAAGCCCAACATCATGAGGCTAGAGCGACAAGCATTATGTGAACTACGCAGTAATGAAGACATTGTAGTCATTCATGCTGTCAAGGGAAATGTGACAGTTCTTCCATCAACAGAAGAATATGATTCTAAAATTAGGAGCTTATTACACGACGTTGCTTACAAGTCGATTGAAGTCGATCCTACATCTAAAGTGGTTATCAAAACTAAATCCCTTCTCAAGAAATTTGGTTTGCCTGAGGAGACCATCAAGAATCTATGACCTTGTGCAGCCAGGCCACCGAGGTTATATGGCCTACCAAAAATCCACAAAACCTATTGTCAGTGCTCCCACACATCAACTGGCAAAATATCGTACACGCCTACTAAGTCCACAGGTGGGTCATTGCATACACCATGTTTCGAATTCTGCTCAGTTCGTACAGACGATTCAGGGTCTAACCGTGTCTGATTCAGACCTCATGGTGAGCTTTGATGTCGTGTCTCTGTTCACACAGGTGTCTGTCAAGGAGACTTTAGAACGACATTCGACCAAGGAATTGTAGACCTATTCCAGCATGTGCTCACTTCCACATATTTCATATACGGTGGGCGATACTACGTTCAAACTGATGGTGTGGCTATGGGCTTGCCAATTTCTCTTGTGTTAGCCACTTTATATATGGAGGATTATGATAAAAGGGCTCTGGACACTGCTCCATTAAAATCAAAAAGTTTCTTTCGATACGTGGATGACACATTTGTAATTTGGCCACACAGCTTTGCAGCGCTCGAAGAATTCTTGGAACACCTGAACTCAATCCATCCTAACATATGTTTTATCATGGAGATTGAGAGAGGTGGCATGCTGCCATTCCTGGACGCACTAATTAAATGCAAGCCAGAAGGTACTTTGGCACATAGCGTTTACAGGAAACCTACGCACTCAGAGCTGTATTTGGGGGCTACCAGTTTTCGTCACCCAGCTCAGCGGAAAACTGTCTTAACAACACTGGTCCACCGTGCGCAAGCCATTTTGGACAGTGATAGCCTACATGAAGAACTAATGCACCTGCGACAAGTTTTCAGACAGATTGGTTATTCTGAGGAACATATTAAACAGGCTTTTCTACCCAGAAACCGAAACTAACACCTGAACAAGAGTCTCCAAAAACTGTCACCGTGTTGCCTTATGCCGGGATTACTTATGGAAAGAACGGAAGAATCTTAGCACAATATGGTGTAAGGAGTATCTTCTGACCACCTTTGAAGATACATCATATGTTACGCACGGTGAAAGACTACCTTGGCCTTCGAGTCCCGGGAGTTTATTCGATCCCTTGTGATTGCGGCAAAGTATACATCAGACAAACAATAAGAACCATTAAGGAACGCTGCAATTAGCACCAACGATATCTGTGGTTACTACAATTGGACAAGTCCGCATTAGCAAAACATGCTATAGAAAATTTTCGCAGCATCAACTTCCACAATATTGAAATTCTGGCTAAGATATCGTATTTCTGGGACTCAGTGATCAGAGAAGCGCTGGAGATTCGAATAAGTGACAACAGCATCAACAGAGATGGTGATCTTTTCCTGAGTGAGGCTGTGGAGCCGGTCGTAAAGGACCTGAAACAGCAACGTGTTAGACACAGCCTTCCGAGCAGACGCCATCTTGACACGTCGACCAATGGGAGATAAGTTGTCGTGATTGGTCAGTTCCAGAGCCCTCGTGTAATGCCGCGGTTAAGCAACGATGAGCGTGTTGAGCACTTGGATGGGTGACCGTACATGTCAACTGTTAAGCAACGTTATGTGTGGTTGTTACTCGGGTGGGTGACCACTCAAGATACCGCCGTGGAGCTACTAAATGCCATCCAGCTGCTGAGCTACAGGATGCAGCCAAACCGGTTTCACCCCCCCCCCCTCTGACGACGACGGATTGCCATTCTCTGCCTGATATTTCATGGCAGCATACTGTGAAGTTTTTGTCGTTAGACATTTACTTCGTCCTCATGAGATGTGGCATTTGCTTAACTGTAGGTCTAGCTTCTCTGTTGGCAATTTTCATGATTATTCGCCCATATGGTGTGCTTCATAGTTGCCGGCGACTAAATTTATAGGTGCTGGATTCGGCGATCTGTTTGTAGTGCAGGCTATGAGCTGTACTAGCAGCTCGATTATAAGAGTCATCATTGCACCCCACTGCTGTTCCATCGGGTCATGGTTGCAGCAGCAATGATCGCTGTGGCCAGGTGTTCGGCCGGGTGCGACACGGGGCGTCATTCTCACACGACGAGGTGGGACGTGATTCCCATCGCTGGAAGTGGCAGCGATCTTGGATGTCTGACGACAAGTCTTGCTTTTGGCCCGTCGGCTGGTTCTCTGCAGGCGCTTGCGGGCTGGACAGCCACGGTAACACGCCGCGTGCCGTAGTCCGCAATTGCAGAATGTAGGGTCCCCCCTCGGCCGCTGACATTCGGCCGGAGAGTGCTCCTCCACGCAGCGAACGCACCTAATCTTGCTGGTGCATTGCCGAGCAAAATGGTTGAACCCCTGGCACTGGAAACATTGGACAATGCCAGGGGATTTCCTCTTCTTCGACGACGTAGGGCACTGAGTGCTCACAGACATAGTCGGTGGCTTGCTGACTGGAGGCTTGCTGGCGGATGTTCCAGACGATTCTCCAGCTGGCGACCGTTCTTCAGTCTTGGCAGAAGACCTGCTCTTCATCTCCTTCATCTTCCTGATAAGCGCTAGTTCTTCGGTGAGTATGTTATTTCCATAATCTGCACAATTTGCTTGCCGGTGATGTCGTAATCAGTCAGGCTGCAGGCCAGGATTTGCAGCCCATCCCGCTCTGGCCATGCAAAAAACGGAAGAGCTGTCCAGCGCTGCACCTCTCGTGGGTAGCTAGTAACATTGCGGTGGTAGGGTACGTAGAAGGGCTTAACTGGACCCATAGGAGGGCCCAGCTCAGCCGGTGCATCTACCTCCATCACGAGTTGTTGTTGTGGCATCTCGGTACTGTCCAATGCGCCATGGCAGTGCGAGGCAACGTGCTGCCGTTGGCGGTTCTTCTATCCAATAGTATCGAAGACAACGGTAGCGGGCCTGATACAGAACATGCACGTATCAATCCTGACTGCGCAGAAAGAGGTTTCTACCCACCTGAGGCCGTTTGCATCACCGACCAATCAAAGAGCAACGGTAAGCTTCCCACGGCAACAGGCTATTTAAAGGAGCCAGGACTGGCTAGCGAGTCATTCTTTTCCGTGCATTCCTATCGCATATTTCCTTGTTCGTATACTTCCTTGTTTCTTATTGATGTAAATTTCCTTGTTATTCCACTTAGAATTTTCCTTGTTGTTCCACGAGGTACCTCCTCAGAACTTTCCTATTGTTTTGCTGGTGTATGCTTGCACCTCCTGTGGCCTGGAGTTGGGGCGCGCTTCCCTGTCGGTGGTCCGTCGGCTGGGGCTGTTCACTCCGATCGTCCGGAAGCAGGAAACTACCATAGCAGGGCCTACGCCTTGCGCAGCAACCCGCGTGTGTCAGATCTTAGGGCCGTTTTGGACGGATCAACCTAACGGTGACAACAACCGTCCAAACGGCTCTCCTGAAGCCTCCCTGAAGAGCAGATCGAAGCCGCAGAACTCAACGCCGGTGACGAGTCCTTGGAGGATGATGCCTCCAACGTCACTCTACCTGCACTAGGAAATCAGCAAGTCTGCAGAAGACTTCTTCCAGCTCCAGAGAACAGGTATGTCATTGACAATCCTGGAAGCGTTGCAACAACTTCCAGATCTACAAACTCTTCATCACCGGCAACCAGCGTGCCAATACTACTTCAAAACGTCATGGGGATAAACAGAGATGTGGACCGCATGGTGTTGAACAGCCTCAAGAAAAGAGGCAGCAAAGAATCTGGGACATCAGTCTCAATCGGCTCCAAAATAAAGAGACAAACAGAGAAACCAAACATGGACCATCATAAAGTAAAAAGGCAAAGCACAGCAAAAAGCCAGAAAAGATACAACTGCCAAGATCTATAACATCGGCTAAAACTTCTATGCTTAGTGAAGCGATACATACCACCACAACAGTTGTACAAACAACCGCAGTGGATGAATTCCAAATCGCCAGGAAAACAGTCCGGCCCACACAGATGGACACACTGCGGGAAGCACAGATGGAGCTATAAAATCCATACAGCGCTCTAACAGAAGAAATGGAGCAGGAACAAACACAACAGCAGCTGCTTCAGCAGCAGCAGCAACATACCCAAAGACAACTTCCACTGATAGTGGTTCAATTCCACAACTCATATGAAGAACTCCACCAAATGGTTAAAGGGGTCTTGGAAGGACGACCATTCCCAGCAAAATCTGCCGGTGGCGACAAAGTAAAATTTACTCTCAACACCACAGAGGAGTACCTCAAGGTCACTGTAGAATTAAAGAGGAAAGGAATCCCATATTACACCTTTTCCTCTGCTTCCGAAAAACAACTCAAGGCAGTCCTCAGTGGAACTCCAATAAATATTCCGACTACAGACATAAAGGAGGAACTAGAAGATATGGGGTTCGACATACGCTCTGTCATGCAACTGAAGAGACCTGGAGGACCGGATCTGATGCCTCTGTTCCTGGTTGTCCTCCCAGATAGACCGCAAAATAAAAAGATCTTCTCACTAGAATCCCTGATGTCCGTGGAAAAATTAAGGTCCCCAAACGGCCCACACAGTGCTTCAATTGCCAGGCACTTGGGCACATCGCTCGTCACTGTAACATGCCGTCGGTCTGCGTCAAGTGCGCTGGACCCCACCTTTCGAATGACTGCACTATGAAGAAGGGAGTGGACACTCCAAAATGCACCAACTGTCAGGGGCAGCATGTTGCAAGCTACAAGGGCCGTCCTGCCTTCAAGCGAGACAGGGACAGACTGTGTGGTAACGCAGTTGAGCAGGCAGACACAGCCCGGAAAAAGAAAGATACAAGAAAGAGTCAAAATCCAGGTGAAAACCGAGCACTCCGTGAGGATTCACAGAACGTTACAAAGAATCAAAATCAGGGGCAAAAAACTGGGAAGCCTACTCCACCGAAGGCAGCCAAACCACCGCCAAAAGCCTCCAAAAGGTAACTACCAGAAGAAGGCGTCCACACCCCAAGGAAGAAAAGTGCAAACACAAACTCAGCCAGTGGCAATTCATCTACCTCCTACGCAACAGCAACCAAAAGCGGGACCCAACAACCGCAGGATGAGATCAGGCCCCAGGCTGCAACAGCCCAGAGCCACAACAGTCAAGACTGACACCTCTGCCACCAGCCTCGTCCACATTCCGAGGCAACCAACAATGGTGGAAAAATGAGCCGCCTATTCAGTATCGTTGGGACTCTGCTAAACATGCTGACTTCCCTGCTCGCCAAATTCGATATGCTAGCCACAGACATCAAAGCTGCAGTAAAGAGGGACAACAGTTCCGCACAATCAGAAAATCACTACGACAGTTATGGACCGAGTCCACATTGAGAATATGTCACTATGCGTTTGGAATGCCTGTGGTATCTATCAACAAATGGGAAAGTTTCGGCAATTTTTAAGGGAGGAGAATGTGGATATCTGCCTGGTTACCGAGACTCACCTGAAACCCGGACTGCGAGCCGCCGTAGCAAACTACAACTGCTACAGACATGATAGACCTACAGCTGGTGGGGGAGTAGCCATTTATATTAAACAAGGACTCTCACATCATGATATTAGACTCCAACCCATGCAGCAAGTAGAAGCACGAACAATAGAAGTGGCAACTACCATAGGACCGATCACCATGGTTGCAGCTTACAGGCCACCATGCAGAACCTTCGAAGAAGGCGACTTCCTCCAAACGTTCACCCTCAGGGGTAAGCTTCTCATTGGTGGAGACTTAAATGCGAAGCACCCCGAGTGGAACTCCTGCACACGAAATCCAGCTGGAGCACAACTCCACCGCCTCTGCCAACGACATAATCTACAAGCATGGGGGCCGGACGAGCTCACGCACTACCCATGAAGTGGCAAAAACCAGATGTGTTAGATATTATCATTACCAAAGGAATCACTGGCTTCTTTGCTGCAAGCACAGTGAATAAACTATCATCAGATCACTCGCCGGTGATCAGTGCTCGAAATTGACCGGGCGTTAGGCGTAATTACGCCTGAATATTTTCGTTTTACGCCTGCAATCTCCGTCAAAGGCGTAGAAAATACGCCTAAGCATCAAAACTTAAAAAATTAAATTTCGGAACTTGTTTTCAATTAGTTTTGCGTGTTCAATGTTAAATTCTAATAATTAATTTCAATTCTTGTCGTTTTGATCTGTTTCAATGTTTCCAATAATACGTTTCTGAAGTTCAGAAGTGGCAACATTGTAGGGGGAAGTACCGCGAAGGGACGGGGGGGGGAAAACAATTCTAGCGCGTGCGTTATTCTTCTGTTATTCGCTTAACAAAGGATCTAAAGATGTCTCGTAAAATTACTGACTTTATACCATTTGTAAAGACAAGTATTGGTGATAGAAGTGTTACTAGTACCGATAAACGAGGACTGCCAGAAAATGATGAAACATCAGCTGCTGACAAATCATCAGGCCCTTCAGCTACGACCAGTAGGCCTGCTCCAGGAGGTCAACAAGCAAATAAACGATCAAAAACAGTTCAAGATTTATCAGCTACTATGCCTGCTGTTACCACCAGTACATCGACAACTAATTTCGTGGGTAAACACACATTAAGTAAGTGGCAAAAAAGTTTTCCTTGGTTATCGGTAGAACAAGGCAGCGAAAATAGTATGTTTTGCGTCGTTTGCAGGCAGTTTGCGAATTCATCTTTAACGAGTTTCGTAAATGCAAAGGTTGTATCTAGATTAGAAACAGTTAAAAAACATGACAAAAGTGAAGTCCATCAGAATTCGTGTGCGGCAGATGTGGCGAAAAAAAATTCATCGCAGACACCGTTAGCTCTTACGCTGAGTGCCATGAGTGACAAAGTACACCAAAAAATGTATGTTTTATTTAATACTGCTTACTCCGTTGCAAAAGGCAACTTTGCGTTCACATATTACCCATGTTTGTTAGAGTTACAAGAAAATTGCAAAGATATAATCAGAAATTTCTGAACAGGATTAACAAAACGTTTCGAAGATCTTCGAACTAATTGCATGTTTAAAAATATAAACATTTTTGATGCAATTAATATTCTAAATGAGGATATATTAAATTATGGAGTAAAGGAGTTTGAAGAGGTCCTCAAGGATTTACCTGCAGCAGTGACCATAAGCAATGAACAAGCTTCTGATGAATTTCTGCGCTGGAAAATATGGGCTAAGGACAAGAAATCTCTATGAAGGCGTCAGCTTTGGAACAGAGTATATAGCGAAAATAGTGAAGACAACCAATATCCAAATTTATTAAAAATCATTTCATGTTACCGTGTTCTTCCATTCACCACTGCAATATGTGAGCGAGGTTTCAGTGAGATTAACAACATGAAAACAATGAAGTCAATAATCATGTTAAATTATTTCACAATTTTGGTATATGATGTATTGGCTCATGCAAATCATATTAATCTGTTTCTGGGTCTATTTATACTTTTAAACTGTGCTGGAGTATGTTATAAGCTTTAATATCTGTATTTTCATAATTATAATATAATTACGCCTAACATTTTCATTTTACGCCTGAGTCTGAAAGTTAGGCGTAACAAATACGCCTGGATTTAAAAACGAATTTCTAGCACTGCCGGTGATAGTAAATATGGACGTTGGAACATGGCGCAAACTCCCCTCCAACTGTTTCAACTTTAACAAATCTGATTGAAACAGCTTCCGAGAAACATTTAGAGTATCAATCCAGAACAGCCAAATACTCAACCCAGAGCCAGAACTAAAACAGTTCTCCACCACTGTTGTCCAGGCAGCTAAAAACGCCACACCACCACCTGGTACAAAGCAGCAGTCTCGACTACTACCTCCGCGAATACTTGCACAAATCAAGCACAAAAACAGAGTGGCGAGGGAATGGAAGATGACTCGCCAACCTGCAATCAAGCACCTTTTAAACCACCTTCAACGAGAACTCAAAGTCGCCATTACAGAACATCGAAACAGGGAATGGTCTGCGGGACTAGCCTCCCTGAACATACGCGACGGCAGCTTATGGAATGAGACTCGACGCTTCACCAAACGCCGAGCGTGTATCCCTCCACTCCACGGGGAAAGAGGCTTGGTCTTTACTAAAGAAGGGAAAGCGGAAGCACTTGCGGACCACTTCGAATGACAGTTCCGCACTGCAGAAGATCAAGACCCTGAACACACAGGGGAAGTCATACGGAAGCTGACAAGATTCCTTGCAGCTGAAGACGACTACCAAATAGAAGAAACCACTGAAGAAGAAATCCGGCGCATCTTCAATCATCTTCCACCCAGAAAATCTCCAGGCATAGATCAGTTAAGGAATCAAATGCTGAGAAACCTACCGCAAGAGGCCATCTCTCATCTAGCTCAGCTGTTCAAAAACATCCTCAGAACACAAAGCTTCCCAAGATACTGGAAGCTGGAAAGTCGTGATCGGAGTGCAAAAACCCGGCAAGGACAGCTTGTTTCCACAAAATTACCGACCAATCAGTTTATTGCCAGCCCTGAGCAAGGTGTTTGAAAGACTCCTGCTCAGGAGAATGAATGACCACATCAGAAACGAAAGCATAATGCCTGACTACCAGTTTGGATTTCAACAAGGCTGCTCTACCACATATCTACATCTACATATATACTCTGCAATTCACAAAATTGTGGGTGGCAGAGGGTATCAAATCATACGCATCATGGAACAAGCCACAGCTGCTTTCAATCACAAGGGACACTGCCCACTGGTCCTACTGGACGTGGCAAGAGCTTTTGACACCCTTTGGCATGAAGGGCTTCTATATAAACTTTTTCAACAGGGATTCCCCAGCCCTATTGTGAAGTTGATTAAAGCTACCTCTATGGTAGAACGTTCAGGGTGCGTGTGGAAGAGCAAATGTCTACAAGGCGCCCAATTAATGCTGGAGTTACACAAGGATCTGTGCTGGGACCAATACTATACAACTTATTCACAGCTGACGTCCCTGCTCCTGTCACAGTTCAAACAGCGTTATATGCTGACGACACAGCTTTCTTTGTTGCACACAGGAACAGGGCAATTGCACTACGTAGACTACAATACGTCCTGCAACAAACCATCGCATGGGCCAGAAAATGGCGTATCAACGCCAACAAAACTCAGACAATTATGCTGACTAGGCGCCTGGGGAAGTGCCCTCATCATCTAAACCAACCACACCTTGGTCACAAACAGTAAAATACCTGGGTGTGACACTGGATTGTAAACTCACCTGGTCTCGACACATCCAGGATTTACGAAACCAAGTAGCTGCTCGGCTTCGAGAACTCTACCCGGTCCTCAACTGGAACAGCTCGCTTAACTCCAGCACTGGAGTCAACGTATACTACAGTCTGGTCCAACCGCTAATGGAATACGCGTGCCCGGTGTGGGGGTACGCGGCCAGGATCCGATTGGCCAGACTGCAGACCATGCAGAACCGGGCGCTGCGTCGTGCACTACACGTCCCACTCTGGTACCCAGTTCTTGACCTGCATGCAGCCGCAGGCATCCCGATGCTTACAGAGAAGTTCAAGACAATCACGGAATCCTTCTATAGGTAAGCAAGGAAATCTACAAATCCTCTAATAGCCAACCTTGGAGACTACAATACTGCTTTCGATAAGCACAAAAGGCCATTATCTATTCTTCTATAAACATGAAAAACAAACAAGAGCAACAGTAATGACAAACAATATGTAAAGACAGGCCAAACCACAAATGGAAGGAAATGTCACGGGACAAAGCATTCGCCACGACTGCTAGAAAAAGACCTAGCAGCAAATAGCTCCCGTGCGTGCATGGCTAGCGAGTCAGTGACACTCTTGTCTTTGTATTTAAGAATTAACATGATGAAGGCAATGATGGCATTTGCCGAAACGTCGTTAAAAAAATTAAATAAATCAATTAACTGGCAGAAAACCCGTGAATTATTTATTTCATCAATATGCTGGGAAAAACTAAAATGTCACTTCATTGTAGTTCATTTCAAGTGTATCTCTTTTGCGTAGTATTTTCATCAGGTTTTAATTACTGAGGAATACAAATGAAGTGTAAAGTAAACACAAAACAACCGTCTCATCAAAATGTAAGCTGAAACCACTTCCATAAAAAGTTCCAATTTTTTCTCTCTAATCCTAGATGTAATTAAATAGGAGTAAGAAGTGGTAAGCAACTATTTTGGATCATGTCTTTTAGTTTCATATTCATGTATGAGCTAATGCTGTAGCAACATGTTTTTGTTAAATATAACTCTGTCATGGGTTTACAATAGAAAATGATTTCTTAGCCATAATATTTTTTTTATCAACCATAGCTGAACGTGGAAACAAGTAAGAGGTTGTTGCCTGTCATGGTGTTCATACATGGGGGAGGATGGTTCTCAGGTAGCGGAGCTTCTTTCTTTGAGGGCCCACACTACTTGATGGATAAAGATGTTATTCTCATCACCTTCAACTACAGGCTCGGTCCTCTAGGTAACAATTGTATATGTAGTCTACTTCCAAAGTTTCTTTAACTTAACACTGGAATTTGGATTTATCAGTAGTGTAAAACATGTTTGGAATGCTTTGGTAATGAACACAAATCATAAACAAATTGTAACAACTGAAACATATAAATAATAATGTAACAATTCGAAGGACTTAAAATAAACTTGTTACGTGCCACAGATGAATGCTGCATGGAAATGGAACACATAAAGATGGACACACTTTACTGTAGCCAATATTAAAAATGCAGATTCATTCTCGTTTTTCCATATTTATTCTTGTCACTTTATCTTTCCACTTTTTTTGTATTGTCATGTTATTTTCATAGTTTCCTTATCATTTGTTCACAGCATGTCATCTGGCCAGCATTGTTTACCTCCATCCACAGCATTCCAATACTATGCTTTCAACTTGTATACCGAGCGAGGCGGTGTAATGGTTAGCGTTCTCGCCTCGCATTCGGGAGGACGGCGGTTCGAATCCCCGTCCGGGCATCCAGATTTGGGTTTTCCATGGTTTCCCCAAATAACTCCAGGCAAATGCCGGGATGCTTCCTTCAAAAGGCCATGGCTGAATTCCTTCCCACTCCTTGCCCCCATCCTTGCCCCCCATCCTTTCCCGTCTCTAAAGACCTCGATGTTAAAAAGAGACGTAAAGCAGTTACAAAAAAAAAAAAAAAAAAAAATCAACTTGTATGTTCGTTATTTCAATGTCTGATACCAATTTTACTGTCACAATTATAGAATAATATAAATTACAGTTCAGATATCTCTCCGACGAATTTCACTTTGGTGGTTGTGCCGGTGAGTGTTTGTTTAATGAGATTTCAGGTTTTTTGATTGAGCCCTTGTTCTTCGAGGATGTTGAAGAGAGATTGCCGGTCGATTGAATCATATAACTTTTTGAAATCTACAAAGGAGCAAATGACTTGGCTGTTCCTGAGTGCTTTATATTTTAGTGTAGTTTTTAAATTGAATATTTGGTCTATGCAACTCCGACCGGTGACCTGTGTGGAAGCCAGCTTGGAACACATCAATTTAATTGCAATGGAGCACAGGCTTCGGTGGCAATTTCCACTACACACCCATCTTCCCCCTATCCTGCACCTACCTACATTTGCCCTCTACAAATTTTATCTTTAAATTCTTTCAAAGTTTTCGGTAAATTATTCATCATTTCTCTTGGTAACTCATTCCAATCCCTGACACCCTTACCTAAAAAAGAGAATCTTCCTACACCCTTGTGCCTGAAATCGAGTGCCAGCTTGTGGTCATGGTCATCTTTTCCCTTCCATGCACTACTTTTCATACCTATTGCAATATCTTTCCATGCCTCATCGCCAGTATATGCCCTGTACACTCCCATGACCCTCCTCATTCTCCTCCTGTCTTGCAATTAATCCCATTCCAGCTCCTTTATCATATCCGTCACTGATTGCATTCTGCGATAATTTCCAGAAACAAATCTAGCAGCCCTTTTTTGCACCCTCTCCAACTCCTGTATTTGATAGGTAAAATGAGGGTCCCATACTACACTACCATATTCGAGCAATGGTCTGACCAAAGTTTTGTAACCCAATTCCTTTACTTCTCTCGTACATCCCCTCATCACTCTCTCCAACAAGTGCAGAACTTTGAAACCTTTTCCTACCACCTGTCCTATGTGTCCTGCCCAGTTAAGTTTGTTATCAAAAGTAATTCCAAGATATTTACATTTCAAGTCTTCAGCAAGCAATTCTTTCCCCACCTTATATTCATAATTAACCTTTTGTTTTTTATTTGTGTATCTAATAAGCTGACTCTTCTTTGCATTTATCTTCATTCCATGTTTACCAACCCAATTAGATATCCTGTCCAGATCACCCTGCAACTGTTTACAATCCTCTATCGTTTTGATTCTTTTATACAGCATTATGTCATCTGAAAACAATCTAATTTCAGATAGTAAACAATCAACACAATTATTCATTAGAATAATGAATAGCAACGGTCCCAATACGCTACCCTGTGGCACACCCATTTTTACTTCCACTTCTCTTGATACTACATTTCCTACCCTAACTTTCTGTTTTCTACCTTTTAAAAATTCTTCTATCCAGCAAATGACTTTCTTATCCACTCCAATGGTTTTTACCTTATTTACTACCATTTTATGGCTTACTCTGTCAAACACCTTAGACAGATCTAGTGCTACACTATCAATTTGGCCTCCCTTGTCCATTTCATCTGAAATATCTTGCATATATCCCACCAACTGAGATTCGCATGAATATCCTTGCCTGAAACCATGTTGACTGCTTGAAAACCACTTACGTGCCTCACATATATTTGTGATGTGGTTGCATATCAATCCAGGTGGTTGCCGCCTTGTGCAGAGTTTGTACTGGTAGGCAAGTTCCCACCTTCTGAGTTCAGAGAAACTGCTGCTATTAGGGAGAACTCTGATAGCACAGACTGTGAAACAAGATTTGAAATTATTCAAGTCGTGGGTTATGGCATGGGCAGCAACTGAGTGCCTAGGGTTCTGTGTGAAAGATTTAAGGAAAGGGGGAGAAGCCAAAATGGTGGAAAGGAAATCCTCAAAAATTTGGAGGCGATGGTTCTGGGAAAGAGGCAGAGGATCAAGTGTAGATGATGGTTTGAATTTCGCTATACTTGGTTCTAGGTTGTCCTGATACCCCTGTTCACTGCTATGAGTGGCAAAGTGATACCGCCATCAGAGTGTACGGCAGAATGATAGAGAGTCATGGACTAGTTTGACACCCACCCCAACATTTGACTTTCTGTGAGGCAGTCTCCAGCTGCACCCACCCCCATAATGTTCTCCCATTGACGAAGGGTTTATCCCGAAAATTACTTTATTATTTGTGTTTGTGTCTTTTCTGCGTGTTCGCAACCCACATCCATCATCTAAAGGTAAGTGTGTGAGGACATAGGCTGATACCGGGGCTGTAGTATCACCTTAGTGCCTCAGCTAACAGTTTATGTGGATTCAAAGTTCTGCGGAAAGTTATAAAATAATTTGAATTTGACCATGTAGCCGTACAGTAACTCAACTAAAATGCTTAAAGGTCGCCACTAGATCTGTTACTAAACCAAAAATCTAGAAAAGGTTGCAAGATAACTACGAAATGACAAAAGTTCACTTTCCGAAAATTCAAAGTTTTATTTTCAAAGTCACAAAATTTCAAATATGCATTTAACAGTTGAGTAGGCAAATCGAACACACTTTTCCAAAAGGTTGCAAGTTGTAGAGAGAAATTTAACCGACCGACCCCTTTAGTGAATTTATAAGTTCATATTAAAAGTTGACTTCGCATGCCATCACACCAAAGTTCCAATTTGGCTGACCCAGTGGTGTGAACAACTAACCATTTCCTCTCTGCTTCTACACCAAAATTGCACAGACTATTCAAACATACTGCTCCGCGTACAAAAGGTACAAGGCGAAATCAAACCAAAGACGAAAGAGAGATACCCAGTCACATGTAAGCACGAGTTTATATAGCAAGTGGCCAAACCAATGACGTCAGCAGCTGTATCACATCTTTTCGCTTCCGCATAGCTAAAAGTGTGTGTAATTTATTTGGCGATCCAGATTATTAAAAATGTTTAAACTTTGACAGTGTCTAGACTTATCTACTAGAAGTCCAACGGCAGTTTAGTGGGAAATTTAGAGTGATTAGTTTTAAAATTTTATTTAATTTTGCGTGGTGATACAAAGCTCTGAAGCAGGGGATTAACCCAAACATTTTAATTTTTACAGCGACAATCAACAACAATCCGTGACAATCTATTTTTCAAAAACTTAATTACCAGACAAATGCGAAAACTTTTATACTGAAACCATTATATGTACTTAATCGTCTTGATTAGCGCTATCTGCTGATATAAATTTCAAATTAATATTACTTTTAGTTGAAAAGCTTATTTTTTCTCTTAATTAAAATTGCTAATTAAACTTTGCCAAATTATTTAATTTTATTGCCAAAATATCGGGAACAATGCTGACTATAGCTGGTGATAAAAGTTCAGCTGTCGCTTTACTCGATTTAAAGATATTACAAATCTTAGAATTTCTACTTTTATGATCGCGTGTTTCAAAACCTGAATCTCCTAAAATAAACATTTCGTGATATGACAAATACACTTTAAAATTATTTTTATGGTGGATTGTAACTGTGAGCAAGATTACAGGAAAATTCCTTAAAGTTGAAAACTACTCTTCTCGAAATTTCTAAGTCCCACCTAAGCAAAAATAGAATTTGCCAAAATTCTAAGATTCTTACAAGTGGTGGCTCATTTCCCTATCCTAATTTGATTCCTCTCTCTAGATATATACATATATATATATTGAACATTAGGATAGGATAAAAAACCACCGCTTACCAAAGAATGAGATTCCTGCGGTGTTGGTACACGAAAAAACACGAACACACAAAGAATAGAATTTTCGAGCATGGCTAATCCTCAGTAGAAGTGAGATGGCTGCACACAAGTGGCCAGCAGCCAACTTGCTGAGCCACAGTGTCGGTGGCTCATGGTGGGGGAAAACAACATGGCAGGAAGTGAGGGTGGGGGTAGAAGAGCACAGGCTAGAAAACGATGATGAATAGCAAGTATGAAGCAAAATTGTACACAAGGACCCGTCGTGGAAGGGCAGTATACCTCAGTTAATCAAGTAATGGACACATGTGCAAACAACCAAAAAAAAATTCAAAATTTTACGTTAAAACTAAAAATAAACAAAATTTGAAGTCACAAACTATAAAGATAGGCTCTGGTGAGCAGTGGTCCATATCAAACCCACAAACCTACAACAGTATCTTCATTATGATAGCTGCCACCCTCATCACATCAAGCGTTCCCTACCCTACAGCCTAGGCATTCGAGGCAGTCACATTTGTTCCAATCAACAAGCCCTTCAACAATATGCCAGCAATATCTCTGAAGCCCTGATTTCCCGCAATTACCCACCAGATTTAGTTCACAAACAGGTTTCTCATGCCACATCACAACCTCCTCAACCTATCAACAATCCACAACCCTCTAAAACCCACCATAGCCCTGTTTTGATCACCCGTTACTTCCCAGGCTTGGAATCCGTTAACCGAGTCTTGAGATAAGGTTACGATTTCCTTCGAGCCTGCCGTGAGATGAGAAACCTCCTTCCTAAAATCCTCCCTCACCCACCCAGAACCTGCTTCAGCAGACCTCCAAACCTCAACCAACTCTTGGTCCATAAGCAAGGGGTCCCCCAGCCTGCAAGACAGCCCCAAGGTTCATTTCCTTGCAACAGATCCCGTTGCAAATTATGCAGTACGCTTCCCACCACCTTTACCAAAACCGTAACTGGGGAAAGCTTTCACATCACAGGATTCACCACTTGTACATCCTCCCACCTTATATACCAACTCACTTGTAACCGTTGCCCAGCCTCCTACATTGGACTCACAACAAATCCACTGGCCATCAGAATGAATGGACACTCTCAATCAGTACACACCAAGAACCCTAACCACCCTGTATCTCATCATGCCACTATACATGGCACCAACAATTTTAACACCTGCTTCTCGGTCCGCGCCATCAGAGTCCTCTCAGATAAAAGCAGTATTTCAGAACTTAGAAGGTGGCAACTGGCCTATCAATACCAACTGGGGACCAGACAATCTCCAGGTCTAAATTTAAGATAGCTCCAATTTTCCTCCCACCCATCCCCCTCACTTCCACCTTCCCTCATAGAACGACTGCTTACCAGAGCCTATCTTTATAGTTTGTGACTTCGAATTTTGCTTATTTTTCTTCTTCCATCGTTGTGCCCAACTCAGGAGCGCGAGTGAACTTATTTAGCAGATGTGTTTTTCTTTTGTTCCCAAAACCTCTTCATCCTTTCGCTGTGTTCTTTCCTTCGTTCTTCCGTCCACGTGTTTCTTCTTCTGATATATTGGCTGTTGGCAAACTGGTGATTGTTGACCATGCTACTAAATTGGCATCTGTCCTGTATGATGTCGTCTGTTATTCCTATTTCCCGGAGATCCTTTTCAATTTCAATTAGCCAGTTGTTTTTAATTTTCATTGAAAGGACTAGATTTAGAATTCTTTTTGTTAGTCTGTTATTACTCATTCTGATAATATGGCCGTAGAATTTAATTCGTCTTTTCCTGAATGTGACTGAAATTTTTTCCGAATGCTGATACAGTTCGTTTGATTTCCTTTTCATCCAAATTCCTCCGGTACAAACAGGGCCAAAGATTTTTCTTAAAATTTTCTTTTCTTGCTTTTCAATATCTTTAATCAATGATCTTCCTCCAATAATCAAGGGTTTCTGATGCGTATAATGCCTCCGGTTTGATTACAGTGTTATAGTGTCTTAACTTGGCATTTCGGGATATTGACTTTTTGTTGTATCTGTTCCAGGTGATTCTGTAGGCTTTTTGTAATTTAGTTATTCTCTCCTTGTTTGCTTCACGATTTAATCCTGCAGGTTGAATAATTTCTCCTAGATATCTGAATTTAGCTACTTGAGAGATATTGCCAAATCGCGTTTTTAAGGGTTGTCCATCTTGGTACCGTGAAGATCCTTCCATATATTGGGTTTTAACATATGATATTTCGAGACCACATTTAGCTGCAATTTCATGCAGTTTTTCAAGTGCGTAGACTGCCTCTTGCTTGTTGTTGGAGAGAATTGCCAGATCATCTGCAAAGGCCAAACACCACAAGTGAAGTTTATTTCTGAGTAGCCTGCCAATGGTTATTCCTTTTACTTCATTCTCCCAGGTTTTTATTACTTTGTCCAGAACAAGATTGAATAAAAGAGGTGATAGTCCATCTCCTTGTCGAACTCCTGTGCCAATTTTAAAAGGTTCCGACACTTCACCTAAGAACCTTACTTTTGAAATGGTATCCGTTAAGGTCTGTTTGATTAATTCTCTGGTTTTTCTGTCTACTTTGTATTCTTCTAGCGTCTTAAAAAGTGTTTGTCTGTCAACAGAGTCATAAGCTTTTTTAAAGTCTACAAAGGTGATTACTGTTTGCCGGTTTTTACGGATTTGTAAGATGGTTTTGAGATTTAAAATTTGTTCTGCACATGACCTGCCTTTTCTAAATCCTGCCTGATACTCGCCAATAAGATGATCAATTTGTGTTTGAAGTCTCGTGAGAAGTGCCTTGGATAGTATTTTGTAAGTAATTGGTAACAAGGAAATTCCTCTGTAGTTATTAATGTCAGTTTTATCCCCTTTTTTGTGAAGTGGATGAATTAGTGCACATTTCCAGTCTTCAGGGATTTTTTCTTTGACCCAGATGTCTTTAATAATCATATGAATTTTTTGAGAAAGACTCATACCACCTATTTTCCACATTTCAGCAATTATGCCATCTTCCCCTGGGGCCTTGTTATTTTAAGTCCTCGGATTATTTGTTGGATTTCTTCTAAAGTGGGAGGTTCTGAATCTGGATTTGGAGTGGATTTTTCAAAGGTAAGCTGTCCTTTAGGGTTTTCACAATTAGAAGGTCTTTGAAGTAATTTGCTAGGAGCTTACAATTTTCCATATTATTTGTTTTCTAGAGTTCCATCTGGACATTTGAAACAGAGGCTAGGTGCCTGGTATTTTGACAATTCTTCCTTGAACGTTCTGTAGAAGTTTCTAGTGTTGTTTTCTTAAACTCTTCATCAATTTCTGCTAGTTTCTGTCTATCATACATACGTTTCTCTAATCTAATGGTTTTTGAAGTTTGTTTCTGTGTATTAATGAATTCCTGCCAATTCTGAATGGTTTTGTGGGAACTCCAATTTCGCCAGGCTTTAATTCTAAGTTCAATAGCCTTATCACAGGTTTCATTCCACCACCTATGTTTGCGTTTTCTGGGAGGTGAGCCGATGCTTTGAGCAGCTTTGAGGAGTGCGTCTTTAAGTTCTGGCCAATTGGTAGCATGTTGGCTGGATATATTGGCAAGAAAAGTTTCAGATTCTTGTTCCAAGAATTCAGGGTTGATTCGCGTATGTTGTCGTATTCTGGGTTTGACTCTATTTGGTTGAAATTTTACTTTAATTAGAGACAAATGGTGATCAGAGTCAACTAATCCTTTTTTTACCTTAACGTTCATAATTTCCTTCTGATTTTTCTTGGAGATGGCAACATGATCTAGTTGAAATTCTCCTAAATGATAATTTGGTGATCTCCAGGTTTTTTTCTTGTGTGGAAGTGCCAGAAAATGAGTTGACATTAATTTTAAATCAAAATTGTCACAGAAGGCAATTAGTCGCTCTCCATTTTTATTGGTTCTTTTGTGTGCAGGATAGAGTCCTACAGTGGCTCTGAATTTCTTTTCTCTGCCAATCTGCGCATTGAAGTCTCCCATCAGAATTTTAATATGATGCAGCGGAATTTCGTTTGCCGTTTCTTCTAATAGTTCCCAGAAGTCCTCCACTTTTTGCGGATCTTTTTGATTATAGTTGTTTGTAGGTGCATGTGCATTTATTATTGAATACGCCTTATTTCCTGATTTGACTGACAGTACTGAGATTCTTTCAGAAGGAGATGTGAAGTTTAATATTGAGTTTGTAATATTTCTTTTGACTACAAATCCA
This sequence comes from Vandiemenella viatica, assembly GCA_031002005.1. Lineage (NCBI taxonomy): Eukaryota > Metazoa > Arthropoda > Insecta > Orthoptera > Morabidae > Vandiemenella > Vandiemenella viatica. The sequence goes on along the minus strand of JARYHS010011408.1, from coordinate 62,948,652 downwards.
GTGCCAAATTGTGTTGGTTTGTTAGGGATTGAGATTGCTGGTTTGCCTTTGTAGATTCTGTAATTTCCTGATTCAAAATGATTTTCATCTGTGTATCTTGTTTCTTGAAGGGCTAGAATTTGGATGTTGAATTTGTCTAATGTTTCTGTTAGCTCCTTAAGTTTGCCAACTTTGAGAAGTGTATTGATGTTCAAAGTGCCAAGAAAATATTTGCATTTCGGACGAAGAGATTTGGGAAGCTCCGATACATTCCCGCATGATGTTCTCGGTCCCCCAGAATCCGATGACCGAGAAAACCTAGTATGATTACCAGGGCCTGGGGTAGTTGCTTTGTTAGCAGACGTTACCATCATGCTTTAAGTTGAAAGTATGGGGAGATCACACTCTGTTGATCTCAGTATTACAACTATGGTAATGAGCCATAGAGGTTGCCTCAAGTTGTTTTCTGGCCTAATATTTTACGGCTCTCAGCCAACCCTCCTCCTTTATCCGGGCTTGGGACCGGCAACAGCAACTACTAAGTTACTCAATCCACCCAGTAGTTGCTGCAGGCGGAGTTTTTTTGCTTATTTTTATTTTTAGTTTTAAATTATTTTTTTTTTCCAGTTGTTTGCACATGTGTCCATTACTTGATTAACTGAGGTATACTGCCCTTCCGTGACGGTCCTTGTGTACAGTTTTGCTTCATACTTGCTATTCGTCATTGTTTTCCAGCCTGTGCTCTTCTTACCCTCACCCTCACTTCCTGCCATGTTGTTTTTCCTCCACCATGAGCCACCGACATTGTGGCTCACGCAGTTGGCTGCTGACCGCTTGCATGCAGCCATCTCACTTCTACTGAGGAAGAGCCATGCTTGAAAATTCTATTCTTTGTGTGTTCATGTTTTTTCGTGTACCAACGCCGCAGGAATCTCATTCTTTGGTAAGCGGTGGTTTTTTATCCTATCCTAATGTTCAATATATCCGCTTTTAGCATCTTTGTTTCCTAACAATCTATATATATACTGCAATGCTACTTGATTGGTTTATCAAGAATTTAGCTGTACAGTGTGCCAATCTGATAAAGACTTCTGTATCAATTTAAAATTATATGGTGTTATTATTTATTGCACATGAATCACTTACTATGATATGAGGGGTAAATAAATAAGGTTTCACAAATAATAAATTTATTTAACAATTAATGAATTTTTACAATTAATAAACAAATAAAAGGTTTTCTTGGCTTTACAGTCTATAACATGGTATTGATTTAATAACCTGGATCAGTACAATGTCTCAGGGTGTAATTGTTGCAAACTCCACACAAAGAATTGAGGTTTGTTTGCTGTCCTGGTGTATTATACCATAAGAAACCATCACTAGCAGTTGAAAATGATGAACTGGTACAGCTTGCTTTCTGATCAGACTGTGTTGTAAAGTACTGAATGGCCAACTAACATGGATCAGCTAGTTACCCTGTCTTCAGTGGAAGATAGCAATGGAGAATTGAATTGCCAAAGCATTATGTAGAAACACAGGGTTCACTCAGTTTGTTATCCAAGAGCAAGAGTATTATATTATTACTCAATGTGGGAAAGACTTCTTTCTTACATTATTACACACATTTCAATAGATCCTATTCTCAATTGATTTTTCAGATATCTTTCAAAATGCTTTTAAAAATGATATGGTTTATAGTTCCTGCCTATTACTACCATATGCTGTGGTTTTATTATTAAAATCTTGTTTCCGTTAAGAAATATACCTTCTTTGAAAGAGCAAATAGGCATATGTCCTATAACTTCGTTAATGTGGCACACCACCTCATATTAGCTAAAAACAATATTTTTGAGGGATTCAGTATTCTTTCTACATATGTCATTTTGGCCATGATCTAGGAATTTATAAGGGATTTCCATTAATAGTGAATTACTTCTGTAGTCTTTCAGCAAATGTCAAGAATTATGTATTAATAGCAGATCTTATAGATGATGGGTCATTTAAAAGTACATTGTTAATGTTTAAAGTTACTAGTTCATAATCATAGTATTACATAATGGGTTTTTTTTTTTTAATAATGTACCAAACACTTGATATCTTATTTGATGTACTACTTCCTCTAATTATTGCCAAACATTTGGCCTCTTAATAATGGTAGGTTGGTTACAATTCTATTGCAAATTTCATAGAATTTCTAAGAACTTCACCATCAGTTTTCTGAGCTTCCACATGAAATTCTCCTGTAATAACTACTGTTATCTAGTTCCTCTTTGCTCATATCTTATTGACTGGAAATAATCATGTGGCAAAAGGTTTGGTAAAAATAAATAAACTTACAAATGATCTCTTTGAATTTAAACATGTTGGTAATGATTTATTCATAAATTAACTATATTATGGAGTTTTTTTTATTATTGGACTTATTTTGATAAGTTTTTCATTCAGTTAGTTTCTTTTGTACATCAGTTTTCTGTGGCAACTCTTTTATACTTCTCTCATTCTCTGACTGATTTTCCACTGGGAATATATTATCAATAGTAACACTGTCATCTTTCTGATCTCTAGACTTACAGCCTGAATGAATTGAATTCTTAGAAAATAATCTGCTTAGTAACAACGAAGATATTGTATTCAATCTATTTAAAAAGCAAACACAGTTATTATATTTTTTAAATAATGCTGACAAAAATAAACAGAAAATGACTGTATGAAAATGTGTATTTAACTTAATATCAACCGTCAGAATTATAATTAAGTCAAAGATTAACAAAATCATCTTTAATAATGGTGGTTGCTGTTGCAGAAGAGATCTGGAGGTTGTGCAGTGACTAGTTTCTTCTGGTAGGCAGTTTTCAGACTGTGAAGAAGGTATTGAACTTATTTATATTGTGCTAAGTGGTATGATCAGGAGCAGCTCTGGACTTAGTGCCACTGTGACATGTCACTACTTCCTAATCAAGAATGAATAAATAAATAAATGTAGTGAAAGAGAAATAACTATTTAAATAATGAGGCACACTAAGATACGATCATTTATGACAGGTGGGAAAATATTGAACAACATCCTTTGGTCACATCAATGAACTATTTCAGCCTCGCAGAGACAGATGCCAGTTGTCTAAAATTGTGCATCACACTGACAGCCTCTCGGAATTTTTGAAGGTAGGGTGACTGCTTTGCAAGTACGGATTTGTGACAACTATCTGGTTCAGGGAGTTTGAAAAAGTTAGTAACACCATTGGTAGTGTGTGGCAGCAGCAATTGCAGCTGTGATTTTTTCACATGCCTTATGTAGAATCACTGGGATATTTATTATTGAATGCAGGGTATTGTGGCAGAACTTACAGTCTGGAATTTTAAGGCTGAATCCTGGCTTGTAATTATTGAAGAGTGCATAAGGTCTCATTGTGGGAAAAATAATACGATAAAGGAACTGGAACGGGATTCATTGGAGGATAGAAGAAGGGTGAAGAGAATCATGGGAATGTACAAGCCCTATATTGGTGATGAAGTGAGCAAAGATATTGGTGAGAAAATTAAGAGAGGTGCTTGGAAGGGTGAAGATGCCCATGACCACAAGCTGGCACTTGATTTCAAGCATAAGGGTGTGGAAAAATTTTCATTTATAGGAAAGGGTGTAAGGGATTGGAATAAGTTGCCAGGGGGGGGGATGAATAATTTACCAAAAACGCTGAAAGAATTTAAAGTAAAACTTGGTTGAGGGCAAATGTGGGTTGGAGGAGGAAGGTCTCTGTGCAAATAAATAATTTAAAATTATATATTAATTTGTCATGTTATAAAAGTAGGTTTAATTTCATATGAATGGACATATAAATAAATACATACAAAGACATCTATTTGTGCACAGGTTTTCTTAGTACGGGTGATGCAGAAGCTGCTGGGAACTATGGCTTGAAAGACCAGGTCCTTGTTTTGCATTGGGTACGTCATAATGTTGCTGCTTTTGGAGGAGATACCAAAAGTGTGACAATATTCGGTCAAAGTGCTGGAGCTGCATCAGTACACCTTCTCATGTTGTCTAATGTTGCTGAAGGTGAGAATACAAGCAAAAGAGTTATTTTAATATATTTTATTGGAAACTTTACTTTATTATCAAAATCATGAATATTTTTTACCTTATCTAGGTTCCATCAACATTTAACTTCTTGTCCATTATCTGTAAAATCAGAGAAATGATGAGTAGTTATGGAACTATTTGATGAGCAAAGAGCAATTGTATACCATAGGTGATACATGCAATAAGAAATCAAAATTTGAGAAAAAAATTTCTCAGTTTATAGCTATAATAATTTGAATTTGGGAGTGGAGAGTAGATAAAAACCATAAAAAATTCAGAGAATATGATATAAATCACAATAAATTAATGTTTAAGATTGAGCTTTGTTTATAATGAGAAAACTGCATAGCAACCACCAATTTAGAGGACAACTGTTAGAGTCTGAAGTCTTTCCTTAAATTCATGATTTTTTAAAAAAATTGATATTTATTAGAATATTATCCTTTTTCCCACTAAAGGAGAAAGATTCTGGCAAAACGCCTTTGTCCACAGATACCATACATTTAACATAACTAATAAAATTGAACTTCAATGTTGTTTACATATCCTTTTCATCATCCCTTACAGTTGTTCAATACCTAAAATATCAACTAATAAAAGAGTACATTTGTATTGTCATATCAAACAGTTGGGACAGTGGGATGTATGTCACTATTATGAGGCTTAGACATCTGAATATCCTGTGATTCAGATTGTTGGAAAAAGGTTCAGAATAAAAATGTTTGCTCCTGAAGAAACAGCCAGAATTGTATATTACAGTTTGAAGATTACTTCTTCAGCAGCAGAATAAATATTTTGATAGGAGAATAATCACCAGTTACCAAAGTTGAAGGTCACCAAAGTGCTGAAATACAGGTAAACACATACACACCTACAATGTTGAAATTTTTTGGTTTCAACAATAGAGTTAATTATTTGGCAGCTTACTAGAGGCTCAGACCATTGGCTGGTGGCTTGTGGTTGGGGAAAATTGACAGGGCAACAAGTATGAATTGAAGTTGAAAGATATAAGCCTGACCATTATAAAATTGTAAACATTTTGCATGAACAAGTCACATGCAGGAATCATCAGAAAATACATTCCGGTCTAATTTTGGTAATAAAATATAAACAAACATGAATAAAAACTCCAATACATTACACATCACTTAAACATTAGCTCTTGTGAGTTCATATGGGAAAAGATAGAGGGGGTGGGGAATGGGTGGAAAAGAAGGAGAATTACTGGGTGTTATTGCATGTTAAGACATGGTTGCTGTCTGGTCCCATTTGTACTTCAAAGATGCTGCTTCTGTTTGAGGGGACTCTGATTTCATTGTCATTGAAACAAGAATTTAAATTGTTGGTCTTATTAGTGGTGGCATGATGAGTTACTGGGTGGAGAGAGTTTTGGGTAAATAAAATTTTTCTATGGCCATTCATGTTACTGCCAAAGGATACATGGTCTAATCTATCTATTAGGCTGGGCTATGGTTAGAGTTTAATTGATATATTACATGGGAGTTGTCACCATGTGGCATGTCATATATGGGGAGGCTTTCACCAGTAACTGGTTTTTAATGTGGTGGAGCATGGTGTATGTTGGACAATTTGCAGTTGGATCTGTTAAATAGAAAAGAACCTTGATGCTGCCATGTTTGTAGACTATGAGTTGGCTGAGGTTAGCAGGTGATCTGTGAGGGTCAGGGAGGATTTTGGTAGAAGGGATCTCATTTCTAGGCAGGCTCAAAGGAAATCATAAACTTGCCAAAGGACTCAGTTAATTGTTTCCATGCCAGGAAAGTACAGGTTCACCAGGACTGGACTGAGGTTCATTTTCGAAGATTTTGGGTGGCTGATATGCTGAGCAGGTTGTTTAAGTGGAATGCAAAAGTTGTTTTCGAACTAAATTCTTGGTAATCATGCAATATATATCTTGGGAGATGTTACTTATAATAAAGTGTGGGGGCCCTGCTGGTTAGAGTATATACACCTTCCACCAAGCGCATGGCTGTAGGGGAGGTTAGCGTTAGTGTGATAAAGACGGCAGCTGTACTGTTGTAGGTTGGTAGGTTTGTCTTAAGCCTAGAGTTATTTCACCAGAAAATAATTATTTCAAAGGTATAAAATGAGGATCGAGAGCGTGTTGTTAGGAAATT
>JARYHS010011408.1:62801236-62941454 GCA_031002005.1 Vandiemenella viatica | reverse complement strand
ATAGTATTACATAATGGTTTTTTTTTTTTTTTTTTTTTTTTTTTTTTTTTTTTTTTTTTTTTTTAATAATGGTACCAAACACTTGATATCTTATTTGATGTACTACTTCCTCTAATTATTTCCAAACATTTGGCCTCTTTAATAATGGTAGGTTGGTTACAATTCTATTGCAAATTTCATAGAATTTCTAAGAACTTCACCATCAGTTTTCTGAGCTTCCACATGAAATTCTCCTGTAATAACTACTGTTATCTAGTTCCTCTTTGCTCATATCTTATTGACTGGAAATAATCATGTGGCAAAATGTTTGGTAAAAATAAATAAACTTACAAATGATCTCTTTGAATTTAAACATGTTGGTAATGATTTATTCATAAATTAACTATATTATGGAGTTTTTTTTATTATTGGACTTATTTTGATAAGTTTTTCATTCAGTTAGTTTCTTTTGTACATCAGTTTTCTGTGGCAACTCTTTTATACTTCTCTCATTCTCTGACTGATTTTCCACTGGGAATATATTATCAATAGTAACACTGTCATCTTTCTGATCTCTAGACTTACAGCCTGAATGAATTGAATTCTTAGAAAATAATCTGCTTAGTAACAACGAAAGATATTGTATTCAATCTATTTAAAAAGCAAACACAGTTATTATATTTTTTAAATAATGCTGACAAAAATAAACAGAAAATGACTGTATGAAAATGTGTATTTAACTTAATATCAACCGTCAGAATTATAATTAAGTCAAAGATTAACAAAATCATCTTTAATAATGGTGGTTGCTGTTGCAGAAGAGATCTGGAGGTTGTGCAGTGACTAGTTTCTTCTGGTAGGCAGTTTTCAGACTGTGAAGAAGGTATTGAACTTATTTATATTGTGCTAAGTGGTATGATCAGGAGCAGCTCTGGACTTAGTGCCACTGTGACATGTCACTACTTCCTAATCAAGAATGAATAAATAAATAAATGTAGTGAAAGAGAAATAACTATTAAATAATGAGGCACACTAAGATACGATCATTTATGACAGGTGGGAAAATATTGAACAACATCCTTTGGTCACATCAATGAAACTATTTCAGCCTCGCAGAGACAGATGCCAGTTGTCTAAAATTGTGCATCACACTGACAGCCTCTCGGAATTTTCGAAGGTAGGGTGACCGCTTTGCAAGTACGGATTTGTGACAACTATCTGATTCAGGGAGTTTGAAAAAGTTAGTAACACCATTGGTAGTGTGTGGCAGCAGCAATTGCAGCTGTGATTTTTGCACATGCCTTATGTGGAATCACTGGGATATTTATTATTGAATGCAGGGTATTGTGGCAGAACTTACAGTCTGGAATTTAAGGCTGAATCCTGGCTTGTAATTATTGAAGAGTGCATAAGGTCTCATTGTGGGAAAAATAATATGATAAAGGAACTGGAACGGGATTCATTGGAGGATAGAAGAAGGGTGAAGAGAATCATGGGAATGTACAAGCCCTATATTGGTGATGAAGTGAGCAAAGATATTGGTGAGAAAATTAAGAGAGGTGCTTGGAAGGGTGAAGATGCCCATGACCACAAGCTGGCACTTGATTTCAAGCATAAGGGTGTGGAAAAATTTTCATTTATAGGAAAGGGTGTAAGGGATTGGAATAAGTTGCCAGGGGGGGGGGGATGAATAATTTACCAAAAACGCTGAAAGAATTTAAAGTAAAACTTGGTTGAGGGCAAATGTGGGTTGGAGGAGGAAGGTCTCTGTGCAAATAAATAATTTAAAATTATATATTAATTTGTCATGTTATAAAAGTAGGTTTAATTTCATATGAATGGACATATAAATAAATACATACAAAGGCATCTATTTGTGCACAGGTTTTCTTAGTACGGGTGATGCAGAAGCTGCTGGGAACTATGGCTTGAAAGACCAGGTCCTTGTTTTGCATTGGGTACGTCATAATGTTGCTGCTTTTGGAGGAGATACCAAAAGTGTGACAATATTCGGTCAAAGTGCTGGAGCTGCATCAGTACACCTTCTCATGTTGTCTAATGTTGCTGAAGGTGAGAATACAAGCAAAAGACTTATTTTAATATATTTTATTGGAAACTTTACTTTATTATCAAAATCATGAATATTTTTTACCTTATCTAGGTTCCATCAACATTTAACTTTCTTGTCCATTATCTGTAAAATCAGAGAAATGATGAGTAGTTATGGAACTATTTGATGAGCAAAGAGCAATTGTATACCATAGGTGATACATGCAATAAGAAATCAAAAATTTGAGAAAAAAATTTCTCAGTTTATAGCTATCATTGGCTAAAGAAGAATAATGTGAATTTGGGAGTGGAGAGTAGATAAAAACCATAAAAAATTCAGAGAATATGATATAAATCACAATAAATTAATGTTTAAGATTGAGCTTTGTTTATAATGAGAAAACTGCATAGCAACCACCAATTTAGAGGACAACTGTTAGAGTCTGAAGTCTTTCCTTAAATTCATGATTTTTTTAAAAAATTGATATTTATTAGAATATTATCCTTTTTCCCACTAAAGGAGAAAGATTCTGGCAAAACGCCTTTGTCCACAGATACCATACATTTAACATAACTAATAAAATTGAACTTCAATGTTGTTTACATATCCCTTTCATCATCCCTTACAGTTGTTCATACCTAAAATATCAACTAATAAAAGAGTACATTTGTATTGTCATATCAAACAGTTGGGACAGTGGGATGTATGTCACTATTGAGGCTTAGACATCTGAATATCCTGTGATTCAGATTGTTGGAAAAAGGTTCAGAATAAAAATGTTTGCTCCTGAAGAAACAGCCAGAATTGTATATTACAGTTTGAAGATTACTTCTTCAGCAGCAGAATAAATATTTTGATAGGAGAATAATCACCAGTTACCAAAGTTGAAGGTCACCAAAGTGCTGAAATACAGGTAAACACATACACACCTACAATGTTGAAATTTTTTGGTTTCAACAATAGAGTTAATTATTTGGCAGCTTACTAGAGGCTCAGACCATTGGCTGGTGGCTTGTGGTTGGGGAAAATTGACAGGGCAACAAGTATGAATTGAAGTTGAAAGATATAAGCCTGACCATTATAAAATTGTAAACATTTTGCATGAACAAGTCACATGCAGGAATCATCAGAAAATACATTCCGGTCTAATTTTGGTAATAAAATATAAACAAACATGAATAAAAACTCCAATACATTACACATCACTTAAAAATTAGCTCTTGTGAGTTCATATGGGAAAAGATAGAGGGGGTGGGGAATGGGTGGAAAAGAAGGAGAATTACTGGGTGTTATTGCATGTTAAGACATGGTTGCTGTCTGGTCCCATTTGTACTTCAAAGATGCTGCTTCTGTTTGAGGGGACTCTGATTTCATTGTCATTGAAACAAGAATTTAAATTGTTGGTCTTATTAGTGGTGGCATGATGAGTTACTGGGTGGAGAGAGTTTTGGGTAAATAAAATTTTTCTATGGCCATTCATGTTACTGCCAAAGGATACATGGTCTAATCTATCTATTAGGCTGGGCTATGGTTAGAGTTTAATTGATATATTACATGGGAGTTGTCACATGTGGCATGTCATATATGGGGAGGCTTTCACCAGTAACTGGGTTGTTAATGTGGTGGAGGCATGGTGTATGTTGGACAATTTGCAGTTGGATCTGTTAAATAGAAAAGAGCCTTGATGCTGCCATGTTTGTAGACTATGAGTTGGCTGAGGTTAGCAGGTGATCTGCGAGGGTCAGGGAGGATTTTTGGTAGAAGGGATCTCATTTCTAGGCAGGCTCAAAGGAAATCATAAACTTGCCAAAGGACTCAGTTAATTGTTTCCATGGCAGGAAAGTACAGGTTCACCAGGACTGGACTGAGGTTCATTTTCGAAGATTTTGGGTGGCTGATATGCTTAGCAGGTTGTTAAGTGGAATGCAAAAGTTGTTTTTGAACTAAATTTCTTGGTAATCATGCAATATATATCTTGGGAGATGTTATTATAATAAAGTGTGGGGGCCTGCTGGTTAGAGTATATACACCTTCCACCAAGCGCAAGGCTGTAGGGGAGGTAGCGTTTAGTGTGATAAAGACGGCAGCTGTACTGTTGTAGGTTGGTAGGTTTGTCTTAAGCCTAGAGTTATTTCACCAGAAAATAATTATTTCAAAGGTATAAAATGAGGATCGAGAGCGTGTTGTTAGGAAATTCCAATTGGCCTGGGAAATAAAATGCTGACAGGCCATCAAAATTAAGCCTATGCTGATCCAAAGTGGATCAGGTGACTGCTCTGGCAAGGCTTGGGAGTGGCCAAAACTGCCTTGCCATGACTGGAATTATGGTGGGAGATGTGAGCTTATAATACCAGATCTATCACTAACATTCCTGCATTCAGCTCATGCTTTCTATGCAGAAAACTAACCACTTGGCATTGGATTCAGCCCAAGTGACTGTCGCTGCATGGTCAGCACTCATCAAAGACATCGGGCAGTAGGAGCCAGTGACCAGGTGGGATCTACTGGGGAAAAATGGTTGGCTCTGAGGAGCAACATATTGTTCCTAGATGGTGGAAGGCTAAGTTGTTCACGCAACTCATGGAATCGCTCGTCACTCAAATTAAATGGTGATAATCAGAAAATTTGATATGCGAGCAAAGACTTTTAATCAGTAAATTGCTGGGTGACAAAGCATCAATTCAGGTATCTTTATATGGCATAATTATTCTATTTCAAGCCTCATGCTTTCAGCTGAATCATTGTATATTCTTATGTCAATATTGTAAATTAATCCTTGCATAGATGACATGGCAGGCTAAAGTTATTCCCCTCTAATGATACTATGATGAAATTTGCATGCTGAATCCAGAACGGCTTCTATCCGAATCCTTACTTATGGCTCCTCTTGATTGATACAAGTGAGGACACTACAGTTTTGGTGTGGACAAATAAGCTGAAGTAGCCATTAGTGAGAGAAAAATCTAAATTTTGGAAAGTGGCATGTGTGAGACTATTCCCATATGAATTTCAAAGTATTAAGGAATTTCAGTGTATTGAGACTGTTAACTAAACTGAGAAAGTATTTTTCAGATGGGTCAGATCATGAACCACCCTATCCAGAAACTGGTGTTCTGGGTAGTCTAGGAAGAGGTTTATGTTAGATGTGGTCATTCTGGTGCCCTTGGAAGTGCCACAAATCTGGTGGTAAATTTTACTCTCAAAGGAGAAAAAGTCGTTAAATATCAGGTGTGCGAGGGTGGTGAGAAAGGATGTGCTGGGGAGGCTGTTGGGAGGGCACTGATCTATAAAATGTTCCATGGTATTAAGTCCATGGCAGTGAGGAATGTTGGTGTATAATGAAGTCATGTTAATTGTTATTCAAATAGCCAGGGGGAAGGGGTGTGGACACAATTGAAAGATGAGGTTTTCAAACAGATTAGCTCGAGTGATTGTAATAAATTTAAGGCAACTCTAGAAGAACTTAGAAATTTTTGGGTGTCATGATGTTATTAAAATCATTTAAGCAATTGTTTAGCAAACCAAAAATTAAAAGATGAGCCTGGCATATGGCAGAATCTGGAAGAAGATATTTTCTCTTTCAATCAGAGTCATGAAGAATAATTAACTTACTTTCCCTCCACTTTTTTTTTTACTATTATAACTTTAACTGTGATGAAGCACATGCTCTGGTGGCAATTCCCCTAGTCATCTAATAACCCCATTTTTACTATTTTGCTATTTTTGAAATTATATATACTTTGAGTGTTAAATTCAACCACCATATATGCAATTTTTGAATTTTAATTTTAAATTATTTCAGCATTTTTGGTAGATTATAAATCTTTTTACTGGTAAGATATTCAAATCCCTGACACCCTTACCCACAATAGAAAATTTTCCCATTCCCTTATGCATGAAATCGAGTTCCAGCTTGTTGTAATGGTCATCTTTCCCCTTCCATGCGCCATTCCTAATTCTTCGATCAATATCCATCCAAGCCCCATCACCAACATATGCCTTGTACATTCCCAGCATGCTCTTCACTCTCCTCCTGTCTTTCAATGACTCCCGGTCCAGCTCCTTTATCATATTAGATACTGACTGTGTCCTGCGATAATTTCCATAAACAAATCTAGCAGCTTTGCACTCCTTTATTTGATACTCAGAATTTGAGTTCCCTACTACATCATCAAATTCAAGCAGTGGTCTGACCAATGTTTTGTAACCCAGTTGTGACTGTCGTATAACTATCAGACTCATTTGACGTATAACCTAATACTTATTACAAATGAACGTGTTTGTAACTTTTAGATGTTTTAATAATTACAACCACTAGGGGATGAGTCTGGTTTAATTTGTCTTTTTACTTCCAAATAAAGAATTTAGTCTTTTACATTTTTAGACAGGTTCAAACTTTATTAATGTCCTTTTGTTTATATCCCCATGGAACTACATCAGAGAAATAAGATATCCAAAAATGCCAGGTTCTTTTTTTAGCAGTGTGTCAGGGACTAAGCAGAAGTACCGGGGGTTTGGTATCGGCTTCATCACCTGAGCTAGAAGTCTTCCGAAAATATTCTAAGTCCTGAAAAGTTCTGTAACCGTGTTAAACCAATGGTATGCTAACTGTTAAAATTGACCACAGTCGCCACTTACAGATTTAACCGCCTGTAAGAAAGGTGCTAATGTAGAAATGAAAGTCAAATAACTGCAATATATATTCTTGAAAACTTCACATTTAGTATAAAGGTTCACAGTTAGCAAAGGCAATCGGATATAAATCGTTCACCAAAAATCACAGATTGTGAAACAGAGCAAAACACGCACTAACCCCAAAATGAAAATTAAATTTAGAAAGTCATAGTTGAAAACTGTTAGTCTGAATGTTCATGGTGCCTATTTTCGAACATGGCCGCGGTCAAGCGTTACTTAGGTCGGCCACATGCCTCCCTGCCTACACTACTTCCCAGCTCAACCGACGTGCTCACTCCCGCACGTTTGAAGAAAGACTGAATATTCCCGGGCAAACTTGCGCGGTCTGCCGCACATATATAGGCTTACCTCACGTGAGGCCGCGCTCCGGCTGAGTGCCTACACGTTCTTAAACATTCCCTTATGTTTAATTTTCTAACTTCTCTACTAAGTGTTTAATTTAAAATGTGAAACTGAATAAGTTACAGGCGTTTACGGGTATATAGGTTGATAAAAAGTTTTAATTTGTTTTAGCTTTAATTCTCATGACTGATGACATGACCAAATATGGTCATCTTTACGTCTTTGCACCATCGGTCAGCATTTTAGAACTTTTTTAAATCGGCTTTAGTTACAAACACGAAATTAGGCTCAAAATATTGGCCCCAATTTTAGCCTCTCAAAAATGTAAACTTTGTTTGAATCGGTTGTGAAATGATTAAGTTATTGCAAAAACAGTGATTTCCGAAAATCAGCCATAGTTATTATTTATGTTTTTATATGTAGCAGTGAAAGTATGTAGATTATTAGACCGGAAAAATTACTAATGTGTAGCCTGAATTAAACTGCGTATTTTAGAGGTTATTTCATCTCTTTAGGTGGTGTATCTTAGACACAATAAAATCGTTTTTTATTGCACATGGTCTGATGTCGAGTGACATAGGAAATTCTCTAGCATCGGTACTGTTGCTTTAAATGGCATGAAATTAATGTGTACGAATCTAGAAGAATGGATCTGTAAGACAAACTACTTTTTAAACCGGAATCTTGGTAGGCTTTTAAATGAAAAAATGTTAAAGTCGAGTGATTTATTTTATGTGTTCAGATGGCATTTAAAAATACTTAGACGGTTGGAAACTACAAGATTTAGATGAATTTAATTCTCTTTAGGACTGTTTTAATTTATTGGTTACTTTATATCGGGTGACAATGTTTAAAATCAGTGTAAAAGCATATAATGTGTACTGTGCCTATGGCGAGTTACTTCGAGATTGGATTAACAAACAGAAGGTCAGTAAAATGTCTTTTATTGGTTCTAGAAAATTAATTACGTGTGTTTACTGGCATTTACATGTTCTTAGCGCTTTTAAAATGGTTTAATTTTATTGGAATTAATTCTGAAAGGCTCGAAAATTTCATCTATTTACCGGCTCCCGGTTTTCACTAATATTTCATATTTTACGGATTGAAACTACTTGAAACTTATTAAAACTGAAAGATTAGATTATTTACTGTGTTTTTATCTACTTTTTAAGTCCTGAAACTATTTAAAAGGTCTCAAATCGTTTATGTAAACTGTCTATGAAAATGTGTTTACAGACTTTACAAACTGCTTGAAATCTCACCGAAACTCCATATTATTGTGAAGTTATGGTTATGGTAGGTCTAGGCCTGGCTATTATTAGTTCTTTACCATCTTTACTGTATAAAAATCTCTCCCGAAATACCAAAATCTGGTATATGTCAAAATTTAGGGTTAGATTTGACTTATATTGAAATTAACTATTTATCTCTGGAATACTGTTTATTAGATGTGATAATAAGTTTGTTTAGGCACTCTATTTACTATTATACAACATTTACTTCTTTTAAATCCGTTCAGAATGTCTCCCTAACCAATATTAGGATCTGGTATTGAAAGTTTACTTTTATATGGGATAACCTATTTCCTGCTGAAATATCATTGATTTATTGCATTTTATGTTTTATTTACGTTGGCTCCGTGTTTATTTATTTACTTTACTGTACTAGAAGTGTCGTTAACTTGATTTTACCTGTGGTACCGCGTACTAAAGTTAACCCCAAACTTGACCGGATTTTAACAGAATATTGAAAATCGAATGAGGGATACCTTACAAGTGACTGTAATATTCCTAGCAGCAACTCATGTACATGTTATATGCTGTTCAACACTTGCTGTACATCTCTCTCACTCACCAAAACATTCTTTTTTTTTTTTGCTAATAGCAATTGCTATTCAACTGCATCCATCTCCAAAGAACCAAATATAATTTGTCATGGAAAACTATTATACTCTATATCAATTCAAAAACTATTCTTGTTATATTACAACTCTCCTCAAGTTTCTATGAAAAGACACTGGTAAACTTATATAACAGACCTTGCATTCTTTGGTACTTAGTTCTCTCTCATTTGGTATACGAGTTTTACAAAAATTTTACAAAAAAGAATAATCTTTTCTTAATACTAACAAAAAACTGGGAAAAACAAACCACACAAACACTTATATTCAGGGAAGATATGGAAATACATATACTGAAGAGGACAATAAAAGGGGAGAATGATCACGGTACACAAACAAAGTCAAGAGATTACTCATGCTATGATTATGGGAGGCGACTTCAATCTGCCTTATATCGACTGGCGTAATTATGTTCACATTATTGGTAGCAGGGATAAGGCAGCTTCTGAAGTAATTGTTCTTCGATAATCATCTCGAGCAGCTAGTGAATGAACCTACGCGTTGTCATAATGGTAGCGAAAACATTTTAGATTTGCTAGTTACTAACAGGCCAGAATTATTCACCGACATTTCAAAGACCACTGGAATAAGCGACCACAAAGCCATAATTGCGACTATTAAATTAATGACCAAGCAAAAAAGGGGAAATGGACGGATTGTATACAGATTCAGTAAGGCCTCAAAGGAGGCCTGAGGAATAATTACCATAACTTTAAGTTAACAAAGGACACCGTTGAAGAGATGTGGCATTGATTTATACTTATAGTCAGGGAAGGTATGGAGGTACATATACCGAAGCGGAAAATAAATGGGGAGAATGATCCACTGTGGTACACATGTGAAGTCAAAAGATTACTCAAAAAACAAAGAAGGATACATGCATGCTCAAGAAGGAAGGGGTGTCGCAGCGATTTAAAAACATTAGCTGAGTTAAGAGGATGTGTTAAGAATATGATGTGTGAGGCCTTCAATGATTTTCATTCCAACTCTCTCTCTAAGAGTCTCACACAAAACCCAAAGAAATTTTGTACGTATGTACAAAAAGTCAATTGTACCAACAGCAATATTCCAGCACTAATTCGTGAAGGTTCTGAGGTTAATGAAAGCCGCAATAAAGCTAACGTACTAAATACTGTATTTAAAAATTCATTTACTGATGAAAATAAGGATAGTATTCCCGTTTTCCCATACCACGTTGAGTTGGTGATAGAATCATTTTGAATAGATACTAAAGATATCATAAAGCAATTAGAGCTCTTGAAGTGAAGGAGAGCACCAGGCCTGGATGGCATTCCAGTAAGAGTATTTTCAGAGTATGTGGTGGAAATCAGGCCATTTCTGTCCGATATATTCAGTAAATCCTTAGAAGAGCGAAAAGTACCTTCAGACTGGAAAATCGCGCAAGTAACTCCGATTTTCAAGAAAGGTGATCGAAGTCATCCTGGAAACTACCATCCCATATCTATAACATCTGTTTGTAGTAGAGTAATGGAGCATATTATATGCTCAAACATTATGAATTTTCTAGATGATAATAATTTACTTACAACAAATCAACATGGATTTCGGAAGAAAAGAGCATGTGAAACACAGCTGGCACTATTTACACACAACGTAATGAAAGTTATTGATGCAGATTCACAAGTAGATGCAATTTTTTTAGATTTTCAGAAAGCATTTGACTCTGTGCCACACGACTGCCTTTAAGCTAAGCTTCGAGCGTACAGTATATATGATCAGCTTTGTGAATGGATAAAGGATTTTCTAACTGGTCAGTTGCAGTATGTCGTCGTTGAAGGAGAAAGTTCTTCTAAGCTAGATGTTACATTGGGTGTACCTCAAGGAAGTGTAATAGGACCACTTCTTTTCTTAATTTTTTTAAACAATGTAGGAGACAAAGTGAAAAGCATTTTTAGATTGTTTGCTGATGATGTGGTTATTTATAGGGAAGTAAGGAATTTGGCTGATTGCTTAGAAATTCATCATGATGTGGATGTTATTTTGGCATAGTGTGTTGAATGGCAACTTACACTAAATTGTAAAACAAAATAGTATAACTAACAAATAACTATGTACTATAATAGGGAAGTGAGGAGGTTACAGAGCTCGATAAGAAGAGAACTTAACAGAGTTAAGAGACAGCAGGCTAGTAGGGAATATTTAAAACAATTAAGCAAGGACTTAATAACAGCAAAGAAAGTGACTAAAGATGGGTTTATGAAGAGCATTTTCAGTGCAGGAGGACCATTGACTGATGCATCTAGAAATTTCTATGGCTATATGAGGAAACTGAGGGGAAGGGAGGGAGAAGAGATGCTTATAGATAAGGATGGAGAAGAAGCTACTGAGGATTTGAAAAAGGCAGAGATTTTAAGTAACTGGTTTAGTGAAAGCATTAGGGACAATGAATCAGAAATGGGAGGGTCTAATTCGAATGAGCTTAACAACACAATTAGAAATGAAGATAAAAAATTTGAAGTTCATCTGGAGGAAATCATGAAGGAAATAAGAAGCTGAAAAAACATAAAGGGGCTGGTGTAGATAATATTACTACAGATATCTTAAAGATAGCCGGATGTGACATTGTACCTTATCTTGAAATATTATTAAAATTGAGCCTGGATACTTGCTGCTTACCACAGGACTGGAATGGTGCAATAGTAGTACTGGTACATAAAGGAGGGTTGAGAAATAGAATTGAGAATTACAGGCCAATCAGTTTGACATCAGTGGTAGGTAAATTAATGGAAAGATTGATATGCAACCACATCAGAAATATATGTGAGGAATATAAGTGGTTTTCAAGCAGGCAACATGGGTTCAAGTAAGGATAATCATGCGAATCTCAGTTGGTGGGATATATGCAAAGATATTTCAGATGAAATGGACAAGGGAGGCCAAATTGATAGTGTAGCACTACATCTGTCAAAGGAGTTTGACAGAGTGAGCCATAAAATGGTAGAAAATAAGGCAAAAACTATTGGAGTGGATGAGAAAGTGATTGGCTGGGTAGAAGAATTTCTAAAGGGTAGAAAACAGAAAGTTAGGGTAGGAAATGTAGTATCAAAGGAAGTGGAGTAAAAATGGGAGTGCTGCAGGGTAGCGTATTGGGACCATTACTATTCATTATTGTAATGAATAATTGTGTTGATTGTTTACTATCTGAAATTGGATTGTTTGTAGATGACATAATGCTATATAAAAGAATCAAAATGATAGAGGATTGTAAACAGTTGCAGGGTGATCTGGACAGGATATATAGTTGGGTTGGTAAACATGGTATGAAGATAAATGCAGAGAAGAGTCAGCTTATTACATACACAAGTAAAAAAACAAAAGGTTAATTATGAATATAAGGTGGGGAAAGAATTGCTTGCTGAAGACTTGAAATGTAAATATCTTGGCATTGCATTTGATAACAAACTTAACTGGGCAGGACACATTGGACAGATTTCAAAATTCTACACTTGTTGGAGAGAGTGATGAGGGGATGTACTAGAGAAGTAAAGGAATTGGGTTACAAAACTTTGGTCAAACCATTGTTTGAATATGGTAGTGTAGTATGGGACCCTCATTTTGTGTATCAAATATAGGAATTGGAGAGGGGGCAAAAAAGGGAGGCTAGATTTGTTTCTTGAAATTATCGCAGAATGCAATCAGTGATGGATATGAGAACAGAGCTGGAATGGGATTCATTGCAAGACAGGAGGAGGATGAGGAGAGTCTTGGGAGTGTACAGGGCATATACTGGCGATGAGGCATGGAAATATATTGGAGTAGGTATGAAAAGTAGTGCATGCAAGGGAAAAGATGACAATGACCACAAGCTGGCTCTCGATTTCAGGCACAAAGGTGTGTGAAGATTCTCTTTTTTTAGGTAAGGGTGTCAGGGATTGGAATGAGTTACAAAGAGTAATGATGAATAATTTATCGAAAACGTTGAAAGAGTTTAAAGATAAAATTTGTGTAGGGAAAATGTAGGTGGGTACAGTAGAGTGGGAAGATGGGGGTGTATGGAGATTGCCACTGGAGCTTGTGCTCAATTGCAATTAAATTAAAAGAATTGATCTTCAGAAATATGAGTTCAGTTGTTGATATGGTAGATTCTATGAAATATTTGGGAGTAACAGTACAAAGGAACGTGAAATGGGATTTACATATTAATTCGTTAGAAGGTAGAGCTAATTCTGTTATTCCTAGGTCAAATCTTGAAAATCTGCAATGAACAAACAAAGGAGATAGCGTACAAATCTCTTGTGCGTCCACATTTGGACTACTCTTGTGCCATCTGGGGAAAACTTAATGCTTATTATAAATGACCGTGTTGTAACTTTTAGATGTTTCAATAATTACAGTTTGATTTAATTTGGTCTACTATTTACTGTCCCCAAGTAAAGAATCCCGTCTTTTATATTTTTACAAAGGTTCAAACATTATAAACGTTCCCATGGAACTTTTCTTCTAAGAGCAATTGCTATTCAACCACATCTATGTCCAAAGAACCAAAAATAATTTGTTATCGAAAATTTTGATTATTATATTCTACATCAATCCAAAAACTATTCCTGTTTTGTTACATAATGAGACAGTTTGCTCATGTAGAGCTTTATTTGTAGAAAAAGTTAATTAAAACGAGTTTGCAGTTGTATATTTACTAAGTTTGATATTTTTAATGATTATTTGGAGTCAGGATAAAGCATTTTTAGGATTTAGAGAACTGTTTTGAATAAGATTAATTGTTCCATCATTCTAGAGACTTCAAGAGATATTGTCAGTTGCTGCTGGTATGCTGTAAGAGAGCTGGCTTCCTGATTGTTGTGGTCAGTTCCAGTATCAGTTTCAGAATGGCAGCTCACTAGTTAAGTAGCTCTTTATTGTGGTACAGTGCAGGGAAGTCATAAGCCTGCACTACATTTAAGTTCTAAAATGGTGGAAAAGTGTTTGAAAATTAGTCAAAATTGTCTATGAAGCATAGTGCAGGGCACAAAGAACTTTTTGGCATAGCATTCAAACCTTTTGGACAAAGGTTTTCATCAATTTTTGACGAGGAATAGAAATTGATTTTGGAAAGAGAGAGAGAGAGTTTTGTCGACTTATCCAATAGTGGTCAGAATTTGTGACTTTGGAAGTGAAGTTCTGATATCCCTATCCAGGCATGGTCAAATAAATTAACCAAAGTGGTGGTGGTGAAGAATGTTATGTGATTTGTGAATAAATGCCAATCGAACTGTATACTTAACAATGTGTGTTATCATTTCATATAAGCTGACCATCCTATAACGCAGCATCAGTGTTCCATGAAACAGTTCCTTAACTTCCCTGGTACATCCTCTCATCACCCTCTGCAGTAAATGAAGGATTTTATAACCTTTTTCTACCCCCTGTCCAGTGTGCTCTGCCCAGTTGAGTTTATTATAAAATGTTATGCCAAGATATTTACAATTCTCACCCCACTGTATAATCGTGTATGGACCCAATATCTTTTTAGCCCAGTTGTCCAATGATGCCCAACCGAGGCTCTTCTTTGTATAATTTACTGAGTGTGTTCTCCAGCAATCTTGACAGACATTTCTGGTTTTTCATCTTTGTACACCTTCCAAGTCCTCTAATCAATACACATTCCCTTACTATCCTAATACACTCATACAAGGAGTAGTCATAGGTTTCATCACCTAGTTCCCTTACCACTATTGTATTCCCTGTCATTACAGTCTTTAACAAGAAGCCTTTGAAACCTTTCCTTACCTCTTGTCCAGTATGCTCTGCCTAGCTGAGATTTTTTTGTATTGATTTTCCAAGATATTTGCATTTTATGCCTTCAGCCAACAATCTCTGCTTCAACATATCATCCCCACAGTTTCCAACCACTGGCCAGGTCTGCTTTGCACACTAGCCTTTCCATCTTCTTCTCTCTTCCCACCAACTCTCTGTCACCTCCTCTGCCAAGTACACTCCTAGCTTTAACATAAAATCCTCCATTCCTCTCAGCCACCTATCTCTTGGTCTTCCTCTGGGTCATCTACATTGTATCTTCAATCCCCTTATTTTGCTTTGTACACTCCGCTCTCCCATTCTCTTAACAAGTTAATATTATCTTACATTTTCCTGCTGGGATTCCTCTTTCTCTTTGTTCCTAATCATTTCATTTGTTACCCTGTCCATTCTTGAAACACCTATTAGGCTTCTTAAATATTATGTGATTATTGTAGGCCATCTCTTCCACAGTTGTTTGTTAAATTCATAATTATTCTTTAATAATTACGCCAGTACAACTGTTTTTGACAATATTTATTTGACGGACGCGTTTCGCCTCTCGTCGAGGCATCATCAGCGTACAACGTTTTCTGTAATTTGTGATATTTTACATAGTGGTTTTATTTTTACATATAAAGAAATTTTTCTTATCTATAGGAAGCGTAAATATGACTTATATTTCTACATATCTGTTTTTAAATTAGCAAGCAGAACGTCTTGTTTACATAGATGTAATGAGGTAGATTCATATTATCACTTACATTTTACATTTCTATTTTAAGGTGTGGTTGTTGGTCGCCTGTGCCCTCAACCAGCATGTTGTTTATACTATTGTGCATATTTACATATTTTGTACAAAATTGGTCTTTTCTGAAAACACTTTGAAGCACAGTTTTTTCCCACGACATTGTCAAACTTTTGTTTTTGTGCGCTGTTGTTGTTCAGCTGCACCCACACTGAGCAGTCAGCCAAAACTTCACAAGCCAAACATTCCAGTCAGACCAATAGTCAATTTCAAAAAAGCTCCAACATATTACTTAGCCAAACATGCCAACAGATACCTCAAGCAACATTACATTCTAAATGAAAACCGAAGCATACAGAATACAACACAACTCATTGAAAACATAAAAGACATACACATCCCTGACACTGGTATCATTTGACATTCAGAACATGGACACAAATATCCCTACAGCACAAACAATTCAAATAATACACAAGTACCTACAAACATATAACACAGTACCAAACACACACATTAATGAACTAATAAACATACTAGAACTCATAATAGCACAAAATTACTTCAACTTCAACAACAATCATTACTTACAACAAGAGGGACTCCCTATGGGATCTCCAATATCAGGAACACTAGCTAATATCTTCATCAACTTCATTGAAGGAGAAATATTCAATAAAATAATCCCCCAAAAAGGCTTTCAGGTAATTTATTGGTTTCGTTATGTTGATGATATTCTATGTCTCATTAATGAACCATTAGAACAAATAAAGGAATTACACCAAGATATAAACACACTAAACAGAAACATCACATTCACATTAGAAATAGAACACAATGGCCAATTAAATTTTCTGGATCTAACCATAGCTAAAAACCAAAACAAACACACATTCCAAATATACAGAAAACCCACAACAACAGACCAAATAATACACTCCTCATCAAACCATCCACACAACCAGAAACAGGCTGCAATAAGACATATGCTAAACAGAATAAACAGAATCCCTTTAACAGAACAGAATTACCAAAAAGAACTCAGTACCATAAAAGAAATAGTCAAAAACAATGGATACAAAATACACATGGTTGATGCATTAAATAGAAAGATAGTAAATAAGTTAGAAAAAGCCAAAACAAAGAACAGCACCACCACACTACACCAATTCAACAACCAAAACACAAATACTTCAACAACAGTAACACCTCAAATCACACAAACATCCAACAAAATAGAACACAAGGGAAAGAAGTGGTACACCATGACATACTCAAACAAGCATACACACAGGGTAACAAATATATTTAAGAAACAAGGGATAAACATTGCTCTCAAAACAGATAATTCAATACAAAAACAAATCAGAACTCAAGCACAAACAAATAAATTCTCTAACTCTGGTGTATACCAGCTGACATGTCAGAATTGTGATGCAGTTCACATCGGACAAACAAGGAGACAATTCCAAACACGATATAAGGAACACTTGAGAGCATTGAAGTATAGTAATCATTCAACTTTTGCCGAACATCTCCTAGAAAATAACCATATGCCCACTGACATAAATACAGACATGAGAATCCTAACAACAAACCACACGAAACACAATATTCTAACCCTTCAAGAAAATTATCAAATTCAGAAAGCAATAGTCTCAGGAAAACACGTACTCAACGATCATATAAACCTAACCAACCAAACTTTATTCTTTAATTTAATTTAATTTAATTTAATTGCAATGGAGCACAGGCTCCGGTGGCAATTTCCCTACACAGCTATCTTCCCCCTATCCTGCACCCACCTACATTTGCCCTCTACAAATTTTTTCTTTAAATTCATTCAAAGTTTTCGGTAAATTATTCATCGTTTCTCTTGGTAACTCATTCCAATCCCTGACACCCTTACCTAAAAAAGAGAATCTTCCTACACCCTTGTGCCTGAAATCGAGTGCCAGCTTGTGGTCATGGTCATCTTTTCCCTTCCATGCACTACTTTTCATACCTACTGCAATATCTTTCCATGCCTCATCACCAGTATATGCCCTGTACACTCCCATGACCCTCCTCATCCTCCTCCTGTCTTGCAATGAATCCCATTCCAGCTCCTTTATCATATCCGTCACTGATTGCATTCTGCGATAATTTCCAGAAACAAATCTAGCAGCCCTTCTTTGCACCCTCTCCAACTCCTGTATGTGATACGTAAAATGAGGGTCCCATACTACACTACCATATTCGAGCAATGGTCTGACCAAAGTTTTGTAACCCAATTCCTTGACTTCTCTCGTACATCCCCTCATAACTCTCTCCAACAAGTGCAGAACTCTGAAACCTTTTCCTACCACCTGTCCTATGTGTCCTGCCCAGTTAAGTTTGTTATCAAAAGTAATTCCAAGATATTTGCATTTCAAGTCTTCAGCAAGCAATTCTTTCCCCACCTTATATTCATAATTAACCTTTTGTTTTTTATTTGTGTATCTAATAAGCTGACTCTTCTTTGCATTTATCTTCATTCCATGTTTACTAACCCAATTAGATATCCTGTCCAGATCACCCTGCAACTGTTTACAATCCTCTATCGTTTTGATTCTTTTATACAGCATTATGTCATCTGCAAACAATCTAATTTCAGATAGTAAACAGGCAACACAATTATTCATTAGAATAATGAATAGCAATGGTCCCAATACGCTACCCTGTGGCACACCCATTTTTACTTCCACTTCTTTTGATACTACATTTCCTACCCTAACTTTCTGTTTTTCTACCTTTTAAAAATTCTTCTACCCAGCAAATCACTTTCTTATCCACTCCAATGGTTTTTACCTTATTTACTACCATTTTATGGCTTAAGCTAATAAACACCGAAATTGACACATAACAACATTAAACACTGAAATTTCACCACAACAGTAATTTAACACCACATTTCATTTCCCCCATCCACAAGACATACACATTTTGGCTAAAACAAAGCAAAACACACACAAAAAATGTAAGTACGAAATTTCAAATTCTCCGCTCATGCCACTTCCGACAGAGCACCGCCGGAAAACAGCTGAACAACAACAGCGCACAAAAACAAAAGTTTGACAATGTCGTGGGAAAAAACTGTGCTTCAAAGTGTTTTCAGAAAAGACCAATTTTGTACAAAATATGTAAATATGCACAATAGTATAAACAACATGCTGGTTGAGGGCACAGGCAACCAACAACCACACCTTAAAATAGAAATGTAAAATGTAAGTGATATATGAATCGGGTATTATCTAACAGGCAATACCGCTATGAATCGGGTTCTACCTCATTACATCTATGTAAACAAGACGTTCTGCTTGCTAATTTAAAAAGAGATATGTAAAATATAAGTCATATTTACGCTTCCTATAGATAAGAAAAATTTCTTTATATGTAAAAATAAAACCACTATGTAAAATATCACAAATTACAGAAAACGTTGTACGCTGATGATGCCTCGACGAGAGGCGAAACGCGTCCGTCAAATAAATATTGTCAAAAACAGTTGTACTGGCGTAATTATTAAAGAATAATTATTAATTCTTAAATATTTATTACACTGACTTGAATCTTATGGATACCACTCTTCTACATGTTCAGATTTTGTCAGCACATATAAGAATAGAAAAAAAAGTATGAATGTTTCCTTCCCTGTAGCATATCCTTGTTTCATATCTAGCTACTCTTTAATTTAATTTAATTTGAGTTAATTGCAATGGAGCACTGGCTCCGGTGGCAATTTCCATACACACCCATCTTCCCCCTATCCTGCACCTACCTACATTTGCCCTCTACAAATTTTATCTTTAAATTCTTTCAAAGTTTTCGGTAAATTATTCATCATTTCTCTTGGTAACTCATTCCAATCCCTGACACCCTTACCTAAAAAAGAGAATCTTCCTACACCCTTGTGCCTGAAATCGAGTGCCAGCTTGTGGTCATGGTCATCTTTTCCCTTCCATGCACTACTTTTCATACCTATTGCAATATCTTTCCATGCCTCATCACCAGTATATGCCCTGTACACTCCCATGACCCTCCTCATTCTCCTCCTGTCTTGCAATGAATCCCATTCCAGCTCCTTTATCATATCCGTCACTGATTGCATTCTGCGATAATTTCCAGAAACAAATCTAGCAGCCCTTTTTTGCACCCTCTCCAACTCCTGTATTTGATAGGTAAAATGAGGGTCCCATACTACACTACCATATTCGAGCAATGGTCTGACCAAAGTTTTGTAACCCAATTCCTTGACTTCTCTCGTACATCCCCTCATCACTCTCTCCAACAAGTGCAGAACTTTGAAACCTTTTCCTACCACCTGTCCTATGTGTCCTGCCCAGTTAAGTTTGTTATCAAAAGTAATTCCAAGATATTTACATTTCAAGTCTTCAGCAAGCAATTCTTTCCCCACCTTATATTCATAATTAACCTTTTGTTTTTTATTTGTGTATCTAATAAGCTGACTCTTCTTTGCATTTATCTTCATTCCATGTTTACCAACCCAATTAGATATCCTGTCCAGATCACCCTGCAACTGTTTACAATCCTCTATCGTTTTGATTCTTTTATACAGCATTATGTCATCTGCCAACAATCTAATTTCAGATAGTAAACAATCAACACAATTATTCATTAGAATAATGAATAGCAATGGTCCCAATACACTACCCTGTGGCACACCCATTTTTACTTCCACTT
This sequence comes from Vandiemenella viatica, assembly GCA_031002005.1. Classification (NCBI taxonomy): domain Eukaryota; kingdom Metazoa; phylum Arthropoda; class Insecta; order Orthoptera; family Morabidae; genus Vandiemenella; species Vandiemenella viatica. Next base: position 62,921,267 of record JARYHS010011408.1, on the reverse strand, counting down.
CTTTTGATACTACATTTCCTACCCTAACTTTCTGTTTTCTACCTTTTAAAAAATTCTTCTACCCAGCAAATGACTCTTTCATTTATATCATCATCATTCCCTTTTCTTCACAGTACTTCCCAGATATTTAAAACTGTTCACCTTCTTCAGTCATTTGGCTGCCATCATATTTTCCCTGATTATCCTGCTGTTCTTTCTGGTTATGACCAAGTATTCACATTAGGTTATCTTCAAAAGTCATTAGCTTCGTGGTTTCTTCTCCCATTCTCACAGCCATCTTCTCCATTGGCTCATACATTACCAATTCAAAAAGTAGTGTTGACAGGACGCTTCCTTGTCTTAACCCATTTCATTGTTCCCACCAATCTGTCCTTCCTCTTTCTATTTCACATTACTCAAATTCTCTTAATATAGGTCTGTTATGATACTGACTGTTCCTTTGGTACTCTTCTTCTTTCCATGGCTTTTTCCTGTGTGGGAAATAATATATTTTCTCAATATCCTGGAATTCCAACAGCAAATCCTTTCCATACTTATGGGGCTACTGTTAATTTCCTCCACCGCAAATTCTATAAACTTTTTGTTTGTAGTATATTACACATCTTGTATATCTTTTATTAATATAAAGGCCAAGCATGATGGGTAAGCAAAACTGCTGTGGCCTTGCATTTGGGAGGACATGGGTTTGAGTTCCTGTCTGGCAATCCAGATTTCAGTTTTCTATGGTTCCAAAGGTCATTCCTTAAAAAGGCCATTGCAGATTACTTCCCAGTCCTTTTGCACCTCTAATGACATTAATGTTGATGAGGAGTAAAGCAAGCATATATATTATTTCTATAAGGTATTTTTTTGTCACAAGCCTGTATCTTCCTTCATACTTAACCAAAATTAATGAATGAGGTGTCATTTTAAAGCTTATGGTCTCCACTTTGGTCACATCATATTTTAAGAAATGAAGTTTTCGGAATTCGACCCTTAAAGGCCGAAAATGTCAATATTTCTAAAAAGCTGTTTTCTGTGTTACGAGTCATTTATCTCACTGGATACCTATCTGAAATCGTTTAATGAAGTATCATTTTAAAGATTAAGATCTCCTCTTTAGTGGCGTCATATATTAAGACAGATATTTTTCGGAATTCGACCCTTAAAGGGCAAAAGTATCAATATTTTTGCAATGCGTAATTGTGTCACGAGCGATTTATCTCCTTTAATATCTAACTGATATAGATAAATGAGATATCATATTAAAGATTGAGGTCTCCGCCATGGTAACATTATATTTCAAGAAAAGAATTTTTTGTTTTTCGACCCTTAAAGGGCAAAAATGTCGATTTTTCTAAAATGCGTTTTTGTATCTCGAGCCATTTATCTCCGTGGATATCTAACCAAAATCGATAAACCAAGTAGGAAAGTAGGATTATTAGGAGTAATGTCTCAGATTTGTGACATAATATTTTAAGAAAAAATGTTTTTGGAATTCAACCCTTAAAGGGAAAAACTATAAATTTTTCAATAACATATTTTTGTGTCACGAGCGATTTATCTCCCTTAATATGTAACCGGTATAGATAAATGAGGTATCATATCAAAGAATGAGGTCTCCGCCGTGGTAACATTATATTTTAAGAATGGAATTTTTCGTAATTCGGCCCTTAAAGGGCAAAAATGACAATTTTTCTAAAATACGTTGTTTGTGCCTCGAGCCATTTATTTCCCTACATATATAACTAAAGTCGATACCTATCCGAAATCGATAAATGACACATCGTTGTAAAATTAAGGTCTCCAGCTTGGTAAAATCAAAAATTAAGAAAAAAATGTTCGGAATTTGGTGCTTAAAGTGGTATCACATATGAGATTGTTCAGAGCCAAGTCCCCTGATCTCAGCAGCGGATATCACAGAGATGTAAATAAACTTTTTTTTATTCAATAAGTAGCTTTTCTGATATATTTTTTTTGTTACGGAAACACTGTCGTTTTGCTATACAATTCCAATGTAAACATTTTATTCGTACAGCAACAAATATTTCAGAGATGTTAATATGTTGTGTGCATTTTGTTAAGGTTGGTTTTATAATACTAAGGTCAGTGACAGTTTGTCATAAATACAGTGTTTTTTAAATTTTCCTAACTGTTTCGTAATATGTTGTGAGTATTTTGCTGCGTACCTATTACACTAAATGAAATGTTTGCTACAAAAGTACGGTTCTACTATCCATTATATTACAAGCATTCAACCTCACTATTCATCGCATTTTATTCGCGAAATTTTCGCACGGGTCGTCTAGTAAGAAAAATTACTAATAGAAAATGAATGTTTAAATCTAATTCTAACCAATATAATTATTTTTGATATGTGCAGGATTGTTTCATAAAGCAATTTCCCAAAGTGGTGTGGCTTTGAATGCTTGGTGCTTCCCCCAGAAGGAGCCCCTCTCTTTGGCTAGACGACATGCTTCCTTGCTTGGTTGCAACCAGTCTGATACTTCTGAAATGGTACAATGCCTCAAGAATGTTGACCATCATGATCTTGTAGATACGACGGACAAACTTAAGGTGAGAAGCTGAACTAATAGACAAATACATTTTTAATTCTGCTGAAATGTCACTCACTGTTAGCTAAACCAAACACTTTACTACATTTACCATGTTATTGATAGAATTATTCAGCTTTATAATTAGGGGTAGTAATTTTAAGAGGATGTTAAAAATGAGAGGATAAATTCCATGAAACTTCATTATGGAGATCACTAAGTCAGCCACGTGACAACAATGATCAACTGAAGTGTTGACGGCATTAATATGGATCCACTGGCAGTTAACCGCGACTTCGTCCACGTTGAAGCTTGTTGTAATTTAAGATTTTTTTAAGAGGTCTGGTTGCTCAGAGGTTAGGGCGTCCAACTGGAGATGGAAAAGTCCCCAGCTTGAACCCCAGTCTCGGCGAGGATTTTCATAGGTGCCTTGCTCTATCTCATCTATGGCATAGGTTGTTGTGTGATGTGAAGTATGCCAGAATACTCACATGATTCCACTTTGAACTGTGGTCCTCTCTGCCTGGTAGGATTATTGGATTAGGTTAAACAGCTACAAAAGGGCTGATTGTGCAGACATAAAGAAGCCTTGTCACCAGATCAATAGTACCATACAATTTATTTTAGAGCTATTTTTATTAGTAATAGTAGTAATAAATATTGCAATAAAATAACAAAAAAATTATTTATGTCCCACAACAACTTCATTGAACTTTTCAAATAATAAAAAGATTGTGTATGTTAGGAGTATTTTCAGTTTAATACATCGGTATATACAGTATTGTATGACTTGTTATTCCCTGAAAAAATATGTAAATTTTTTGCACTTGATACCTGCAAGCAGGCAACATACAATTGACCATGGGAAAATCAGGGAGTCTCCAAATCTATTCCCACCCCTTTTAACGTTTTCCCTGTGATTTATTAACTGTCATTGAAAATACATTTTTTATGGGATCTGTAATCTTTTAAATTTAAAGGGAAATATTACTGGGAATGATTGTGATATGCGGAATTAATACAGCTTCCCGTTTAGATGCACCGGTAAGAATTGTCGCCTTCACAGTGTTTCTTCCTAGTTCTGTGATGCATAATCTGGTGCTATTGCACAATCTTGGGGGTCGAGATTTCGCATCAGGAGAACTGGAGTGATAACCTTAAGCTCAATTTCATGGAATGGCACCCCAGATAACTCCAAGGAGTTTGAAAACTTGACGTGCTAGGTAGCAGCATCGTCAGTTGACATTACTGTACCGATGGAAGAGTATGTTGTTACTTCTCTGGCTATTTCCTCTAAAAAAAAATTTTTAATTTATTTTAGCAATGGAGTCATTTTTCAGAGCAAGTATTGTTCTCTCAAATAACCAGTTTTTGTCACTGATATTAAGTTGTATACTCGGGAAAACATTAGTAAAGAGCTCGTGTTCTGAGCTTAAAACATTGAAAAAATCAGATGTGAAGTGAATCATTCCCTCTTCATCTGTTTGCAGGCGACCATCTCCAATTTCCAGCAGCTTTTGGGCATATGAATCTAATTCAAAATTGTTATATAACTGTTATATAGCCCAAAGTGGCAGCAACTTGAGGCATGCGTTCATTTCATCTGCCAGAGTACCTCGTACAATAATGGGAAGGATCTGGCAGAAATCGCCAACAAGCAAAATCACTACACCTCCAATCAGTGTTCGGTTGCTGCGTATGTCTTGTAGGCTACGATTCAGGACCTCAACTGCGCGCTTGTGTGACATAGGGCACTTGTCCCACACGATCAACTTGCACTGCTGCAAGAGAGTGTCACAGCTGCTGTTCTTGCTTATATTGCACTTAGGAATTTCTTTGCTTGTAAGATTAAGCGGTAACTTGAAAACAGAATGCGCAGTCCATCCACCGCTGAGCTGTGTTGCAGCAATACCTGAAGATCGAAGATGAAACAGCCAGTGCTATATTTCTGTTGTGCCAAAAGCAGATTGAGCAGTAATGTTTTGCCCATGCCCCCTGGTGCATCTAGAAAAAAGATACCTCCATCCTCATTCTTGACAGGTCACAATATTTTGTTGAAGATTTCCCTCTGTTCAGGCAGTAAACGGGGCTCCATTTCTTTTGCGTTCACTTCTAAAGCTGTGGCGTCATAGTTGAGCTCTCTGATTACATCACTTTACAATTCTCCCATGCACTGTGGTGTAGGCATACCAAAATCAGCTAATTGTTTCCCCTGTATTGATAATATTTTGTCCTCAATCAATATAAGTGTTTCATTGAAAATATAATTGTTATTGGCCTCATTTATTCCTTGAAATCTGTTAGTAATATCTTCTAAGAAAGCCTTTTTATACTTCTCCCATAAATAGATAGGGTTGGATAATCTGCATGTGTTTATTAAAATAGCAAACAGCTCTCTCACTTTAACTGGCACACAACATAACACAGCTTTCTCCATCATAGCATTTTGAAGCGGTCCGTTCTCAAGCCAGAAAAGTTAAAGGGCTAAGAACCACAAAGCAAGCAAAATGGTGCATTTTAATGAAGTTAGATAAAGAGACTAGTGATAGACACAAAAAAGTAATCTTGGAAGAAGTATTGGCATATTTTGATGAAGACTTTACGGGAAGAAAATGTCAAGAGAAGTTGATCAAAGATAATAACAATCAAGCCGATCATCCTGTTGGAAATTGTGAAGGAGCAATTGACATAGGAACAGAAAACGAAACTGATCGCTGGTTTAAGCAAGTAAGAAGGGCATGCAAAGACAAGTTAGGAAAGGAAAATGAGGAGGATGAGAGAGAAGAAAATGGGGAAACAATGCAATGTGGGAACATAGCGGGCCAGTGAAATGGTGGGAATGGTGGGAATGTCTACAACAGATAGGGAAAATCACAAAGTTAGACATACTAAGAAAGCTGACATAGCATCGAATCAAATAATTGGCCTCGCAAGAATGGATTAGTGGGACAGTAAAATGAGAAATACAGAAGGAGAAATGGAAAGGAAAGATGAAATGGTTATTATTTCCACTAGAAATGATGACAGAAATTATGGTTTGGGAACTGAAGTGAATGATGAAACTGAAGATGAGAAGAGTTATGAAGACACTGAAGAAGAGGTAGAAAGTGAGAAAGAGATAAGTAGTGAAGAAGGAAAGAATCTAAAATGCTCTCTGATAAAGAAACAAAAAGTTTGTGAAGATGAAAAAGAAAAATCAACAAGAGGCAAAGTGAAAAAGAAGAGAGGACTCAATATATATGATGAGGGCCACAACATTATAAAATACGAAAAGAAGATCGGTGGCAGAGAATGCAAGGAAGATGAAACAACGGGGAAAAGTGAAAATGAAAGGGAAAAGCTAGTTTAACCAAGAAGTGGAAGAGGATCTTTTAGAAGAAGATATATGATCAGAGTGCACGAATATCAAAAAGTAGGTGAATTAGTACTGGTGAGAATGCATGAAAAATCTAGTAGTATAAATGCCAAGATAAAAAAGTTTTTTGATGTATTCGAGGGACCTTGTATAATTCTGGAAAAACCTCATCAGAATATATATTTCTTTAAATATACAAAATCTGGAAAGCATTTGGGTTTAGGAAATGTTGGTGACCTAAAATTGCACAAACAATAAATATGTTGGAATGTATATTACATAAAATTGTGTAATTTTAGTGAAAAAATTTACAGGAGGTATATGTAAGGAAAAGAAGTTTCCTTACTTGTATGTATATTTATTTATTTTTTTGAAATATCATCTTTTCCTGAGATACAATTTTAATTTTAGACGAGTGATATAGCAGGTTTGACATGGATATTGGTGAGACAGAGCATTCTTGGTTGTTGAATGGTTGGGTAGAAGTTTTTATGGCAGAGAGAAGAAGGACGCTATAAGCAAGAAATAAATGGTATACTGTTGTATTATTATTGGAGGCCAATAAGTGTATTAAGTAAAGAAGATATAAAAAAAAAAAACAGTGTTACTGAATATTAAATTTATTAATATAATAAAAAAATCTTATACTTCCCAGTGGTTATCATCTTCCAGCAGCCCAAATCTCTCACACACTTAATGTCTGCTGTTGTCCATTAACTGTCTTGAGTTCATGGAAACTCATCAGACCTCGCACATAGTTTAGCAACATCTGCAAGCACTAACACTCAAAGTTGCCAACGTGAATGATGTATATGCGGCCCAGTGCATCTCCTGCTTTCACGTCTGGCCAGTTCTGAACAGAAGTTCCCTGTCCACAGCGCTTCCACACTTTCTTGGCAGGATTCTATATATAATAATGAGGAACTTCGGCATAGAGCAGTGTTTTTGCAAAATGATCCTCTTTTCAAAGCTTAAAAAATTTGGTTAATGTCATCCTAGGAAGGGTCACCAGTTTTTCGCGAAAATTCTGCTCTGTGAAGAAAACTCTTTCACCATTCGGCAAATGTACAGCCAGGTGGGTCAAAGTGGGGTGCCTTTCGTGCAGCTGAAGACTCAAGATCTGCCACACTGCTTCAGTACTGCTCACATATTGGCCAGCCCTAAATGACTGCACTTCATCTCTGGGGTCAATATTTACATTCCCTTTCTGAACAGCAAAAACAACTTTATCATTCCCCTTGTAAATATATTTGCTGATGTGTTTTATTGCCTGCCTTGAGTTACAAAACTCTACAATAATGTGGGCATTAAATATTTTTGAAAGTAAGGGGGAGTAAGGTACAATCCAGCTATTGTCCACCACAATTTCCTCAGCATTGCCACAGATTCTTATTTGGGTAGTGCACCCTCCGTCTGTACAGGGGATACCCATTGTTATTTGTTTGTGTTTGTTTTAATAGCACTCGAAAACACTTTTAGTGCATTTCCTGTCCTTCATGCATGGTGATATTTGATTTTGTACACACAGGGTCTGTGGATCATGTATGTAACTACTATGTCGCATAGTCTTTTGTCAGTGTAAGGATAAGGGATCTCAGCAGTTACAGTTTGATCGATCTGGTTTGGATGCAACTTTTACTAGAGCCACAGCAATAAATGCACGTGAGTCAATCTATGCTTTTTCCTCTCAAAAGAGTACATGAAACATTGAGACTCACCAAATAATTTACCTTTAGTGAAAACAGCAACTAATTTTTGGACCTTTATTTTAAAAACTCTAGCTTCATCTCTGGGGTTCAGGTGGCACGTGACGTAGGTAATAAAGGTAATACAGGAGTCGCTCAAAGCCCATTATTGATTATTGTTGATGACTATGTTCATAGGTGCTCTGCACCCACTATTTACCTATTTGCCTCTTATGGGTGCCTTAGCCTCCAAGCACCCACAGAGTCGGCACCCCTGGCTTTGTTCATTACCTGCTTTCACGACTGCGATCTCGTTGCTTGTCGCTGCGTTGTAGCATCTCTTGTGTTGTCCGCATGGCACGTGGTCTGGGTGGATCATTACTTTGCAGCTTATATTGGGCATGTTCTCCAAAACCATTTTGAATTTCATAACCAAGACATTGTTGTTGTTTAGTACCCATTGTATTTTTTGTATGGTCTCTTTCTCAGTCCCTTTAATAATTCTATAATATCTTTCACTTTCTGATTCTTCATCGCCCATGTAATATACTTGTAAAAACTGTAGTTGTGTATTCAATGGAGGAAGCATAGATCCAATTCAGTGATATTCTTGCCCCTGGATAGTAAATGTGGGTGAAAATCCTTGCAATGCAACAATTATATTGGCTCCAAAAGAAGTCATATGAAAGCAAAAATTATACTTTCTGATCAGATTAAAAAATCACCACAATTCATCTGTGTTGCAAGAAAAGAGCTGTTTCAATGATTCTATTGGCTCCTCTGTTAAAGGAATGGCTACCTTTCCTCCTGAACAACACATTTTTGCAGTTTCTTCCTTCCATTTCAGAACACCACACAATCTGCACTCTTGATTCATTTTTTCCACTTTTAAGAAGCGATGGCTACCATAATCAATAGTCGCATCATAATGAAAAGCAGCTTTTTCAAATACGGACTACATGTTTTAACGAACGCTGGCCGTCTCTGCGCCACCCTATCGGCAACAGCTCGTCTATGGGTTTCACACTAATCCATGGTGACATTGGCTCTTTGTGATGTCAAAACCTGGCATGCTGATGTCTCCTAGCTCACGATTGTTCAAAGTTTCAGCAACTCGTTGTGATCCCAAATATCATGCTTTCTGTCATCGCTGACTTTTCATTGTCTCCGATGTTTCAGTAGCTTTTGAATTGACTGACAGATGGCTTGTTCTTCTCGTCGAGTTCGCATTTGTTCAGGTGTTACAGCAATTCATTGCAATGCCAAATATGCGGTGTGTTGTTGTCGCTGCCCTTTCCTTTGCTTCAGTGTTTCAGCAGCACTTGAGATCGATTGCCATTCGGCTTGCTCTTTGCACCGAGCTTGCATTTTTCCTGGTGTCTCGGCAGATCGCCCCGACACCAAATGTTTGCTGTCGTCACCCAACTTGTGACTGCTCTGGCAAGTCAGCAGCCACAGAAGCCCCAACACATGCCAAGTGTTCAACTCTGCTTGAGGATTTGTACCTGGGTTTTGGCTATTTTTATAGCCCTAGTTTTCTTACATTTCTATGAATGATTTGACTTTTGTTTACCCGGCATCTCTTAAAATTACTAATTTCAAGTCTCGTGAATAAAAATGAATCTAGTTTTAATTAATGGAAACTCAAAACGTCAAAATATTAGCAATATATTGATGTAGTCAACTAAATATATTTTTTAAAAAAACCTAACATTCAAAGAGGAAATAAATACTTAGCTGCCTAAGGACATTCATTTCCGTTAAAAAAAATTGCGGAACTAAAAATGAATATTTTGATTTGCACTGAATATCTGAAAAAAATCTTTTAAAAAATAGAAACTTTTTGTTCTTTGAATATTAATTTTGTTTTGATGATGCATCAGTACCATCAATTAATTCTGCTTTAAAACAGAAATTTATATATTATAATAGTAATTGATTCTTTTATTCATAATGATCAATGTTAATGTTGGTTTCTTTATCTGTGGAAACAGTTGAATGCCTGAAGGCCAGTTTACTAAAGTTTGTTCATTACAATCCATTAATTGTGTGCTAAAATATAAATTTTAATGTTAAAGTAGTGATTGATTCTTTCTTCATTATTGGTTTCTCAATCTGCAAACAGAATTTAATGTCTACCGGCAAATTACCACTCCAGTTGTCTGCCACTCCACTAACTGAATAAAGCATTCAAAAATTTGAAAAATTTACTTCAGGCAATGCTGCGTGTTCTGCTAAATCATCCAAGCTTATTATAAATCTCACTAAAATGGCATTTGTGAAATAACTAATAATGTTTCAGTTCTCATTCTTGCCCAGTCTGCATTTCAACCAAATCACAATCTCAGCTAATATGACCGCTAGAAAATCAAAGCTTCTATCATTCACACATTAATACATTCACTATAGGTCCTATTGCATGTTAGTGATGTTATGAATGGCGAAATAATTTTGGCTCATTATTTCAGATCGCGATACTAAATGTTCCTGAATAATGACGCTGGTAATGTGGCACTCTTAAAAGTGCAGTAAATTAAATACTGAATACATTCAGCCGCATGAACTATGTCGTCAATGTCATGACAATTATTGAAGTTATGTAATTAAAGAAAAATATACTAAAATACTTGTAACTTACAGTGTACCTACAACAGAAAGTCCATAATTATCTACAAGACAACTTTCATTAGTATTGCTGGTCAAGTTTACATCTTGATAAGGTGGCTGTTACTGCTCATGATTTAGTAACGTGTATAATGAAATTAATTGTGATAGTAATTCATGCTACACTAATTAGGAATCTTGATATAGAAAATTCTGTTACTAGTCGAAACGTAGTTCCAATGCATTTAATGTGTTGAGGTATATCCAAATCATTTGATTTTGTGGCGGCAATATTACCAGAGATAATGGTTTGGTTGAAATGCTGCCTAGACCAGAATTTTTTGTTACAGCATAAGGCAAAAGGAATTTAGTTATTATTAGTAATAAATAAGCAGCTTTCACCGTGTAAATGAGGCGAACTGTGTTGTAAAAGACTTCCAATGTTGCTTCTACACAAGGCCATTGAATTTATTCGATTTAAGCGAAGGATTCAATCGATATTTGAAGAATATTGAACAGTAAGTATAAAGCACTGTTTCGTGAATCAGAGTCTACTATTTGTACAAACATTTTGAAAAAATAGTTAGTTCAGTTTTAAATTTTGGCAAAAATTATTTGTAATATTACACAGACTGTATAGTAACAAAAAAGAAGACACACAGGAAATAAATTGAATTGAGGTAGAGTGGAATCCGATACATTTTTATAAATACTACATTTCTGGCATGGCCATTTTGCACTCTCGGTGAATCGACTTTTGTGCCAGGATGCTCAAAGCATTTTACGTTTACCCCCCCCCCCCCCCAAGCTTAAGTGTTTAACATGACTCATATATTATGAATGAAATTATGGTGTAATATTTGAGATGCCATACTACTTTATGTACGCAACTGGAGACATCTTTGGGAACTTACCAAGAGTTCCAACCTTTTTTTTTTTTTTAAGATAGGTACAGATTTATATTTCCTGCTTCCAAACTATAATTTGTCAAGTGCATCGATTTTATGGCTTTTAAACTAAACACAAACATGCATATGTCAGAAGGTTTTTGCTTTTATTTTTGAAAAATAGTGTTTGCGATTTACGTAAAAAAACAAAGAGTAAAAGTGGCACTGCTGTCTATGAAGTATAAAACTCATTGTTGTTTGCGAATTGATATTAATGGCAATTTCTAAAAGAACTATTCGTTTTTGTGGGATAAAAACTATCCTATTTCACTTTGCACACAAATTACTAACTTCATGCCAAATTTCATTTAAATATGTAGAGTTATTAAGGAATGATTGATGCCAGAAGTACATCCATGCATGCTCCAAACTTTCTCATTTATATAGATCATCATCATCATCATTATCGTTGGGGACCATCTCCAGTTTCCCGGGTGTGGTTTACGAGCCTTGGTTATTATATACGATTGTTTTCCACCTTTTCCTGTCCAGAAAGGTTTCTCTGTCTGTGATGTACTCCCAATTCCAGCCTCTTCTCTCTACGTCCTCCTTCAGTTGGTCTGTCCATCTTCTTCTTGGTCTTCCCACTGGTCTTTTGCCCAGTATCCTTTTTTCCAAATAAGTTTTTGGCAGTCTTTTACTAGTCATTCTCTTCACATGCCCAAACCATCGAAGTCTTGATGACCTAAGTCTCTCTTCCATGGATTCCCTTAACTCTAGGTTTGATCTAATTTCATCATTCTTTATGCGGTCAAGTCTAGTTTTCTGGACGGCCGTTCTAAGAAACTTCATTTCACAATTTATATAGATATAAATTTAATTTAATTTAATTGCAATGGCGTACACACTCCGGTGGCAATTTTCCTACATACCCAACTTCCCCCTATCCTGTACCCACCTACATTTTCCCTTTACAAATTTTAACTTTAAATTCCTTTAACATTTTTGGTAAGTTATTCATCATTTCCCTTGGTAACTCATTCCAATCCCTGACACCCTTACCTAAAAAAGAAAATCTTCCCACACCCTTGTGCCTGAAATCGAGTGTTAGCTTGTGGTCATGGTCATCTTTTCCTTTCCATGAACTACTTTTCATACCTACTGCAATATCTTTTCAATTATAAAGGCTTTAAATTCCCCTGTCCTTAAAGATGCGTTTCCACTTGAGAGTAGTCTCGCGAGAAACTCTTGAGAGCTACTCTCAGGAAGGTGTCCATTTGAGAGTGGATTTTGGCTAGCTTTACTCTTGAAAGCACTCGGCGAGCTGCTCACTGGGACAGTTCTCACAACAACTCTCCGGACCCTGTCCACATGAGAGCAGCGGAGGATAGTCAAGATGGCAGCGCACATAGAAATGTCACATCAGCTGTGACCATACTGTCTGCTATTACTAAAAAGAGGTAAAAACTGAGTAGGAAAAGCTGCTTGGTTAAGCCTTGGATTAAAAGGAGAAGTGTTTTTGGAGCCATCCATCCAATGACACAGAATTACAGATCAAAGACGCGCAACAGTTTAGGTACTTGGGTTAATGAGCTGTGAAGTTGAGTTTATTATAGAATCTGTGGGATCCTCCATTTTTAAACAGGACACTAAAATGAGAAAATCTATATCAGTACATGAAAGAGTTTGTCGGGAAAAGCGAGCTGGGATTTAGTTTAATGAAAGTTGTAGTTTCTTGTTAAACTGGAATGCATAAGTTTATTTCTGCTGATTGTACATAATCAACCACCAACTTCAACTGATATGACCGCTTACTAAAGTACACACATCACTTAATTTGACCGTGGATAAGGCTAATACAGACTGGTCGCCAAAGATACAGATCTGACTACGATAACGTAGACCCAAGCTTGAGCAATATGTTTTCCCAATCTAAGTCAGCGCTTCACTTAAACAGTTCAACTTCATGTATAGTTCTCCAAATTGCTTAAAACCTTCACTACTCATCAACTATAACAGTAAAGTTACTCTACTTGTCTTTCAGGAGCTTAAATTGCCGTCCCATGTGCATTACGCCAATTGGCATGCTTACTATATCATGCGCCGATTGGTCTCCCCTGACTCTATATGCTCACTCCCGGGCCTCCTTCTACTGAACCCTCTCATTGTCGCTAGACTAAGTCTTATTGTTACAATTACGCTCTGGCAGTTTGATGACCAATTAATTCTTATGCACTAGCCTTTCCACTCTACTCTTTTAGTACCAAATTACTGTCTCATCACAACCCCCCTTGATTTACGTTTGCCTTTGGGATTTATTCACTAATGGCAAACTAAATCCACCCAAGACGAATGAGACAGTTCACCTTATATCATGTTATACACAAAGTATTAAAATACAATCCAAATTTCAAATTCTAGTTACTTTAAAGTTGGTGGTGGTTTTCTTTTTCTCTACATCTGTTTACAAGCATTGTTTAGAGCTTTACAACAAATTGAAATATAATACCTTTAATGGTACTTAATTACTCCTCTCAAATCAGATTCATCCAAATTACACATCTTTCACATTTTCCTCTACAACTTTAACAGTCCAAAATATTGTCAAAATACTAGTCCTGTCACGGTCGCCATGTCGGGAAAGGCGAGCTGGGATTTAGTTTAATGAAAGTTGTAGTTTCTTGTTATACTGGAATGCATAAGTTTGTTTCTGCCGATTGTACATAATCAACCACCAACTTCAACTGATATGACCGCTTACTAAAGTACACACATCACTTAATTTGACCGTGGATAAGGCTAATACAGACTGGTCGCCAAAGATACAGATCTGACTACGATAACGTAGACCCAGGCTTGAGCAATATGTTTTTCCAATCTAAGTCAGCACTTCACTTAAACAGTTCAACTTCATGTATAGTTCTCCAAATTGCTTAAAACCTTCACTACTCATCAACTATAACAGTAAAGTTACTCTACTTGTCTTCCAGGAGCTTAAATTGCCATCCCACGTGCATTACGCCAATTCGCATGCTTACTACATCATGCGCCGATCGGTCTCCCCTGACTCTATAGGCTCACTGCCGGGCCTCCTTCTACCGAACCCTCTCATTGACGCTAGACTAAGTCTTATTGTTACAATTACGCTCTGGCAGTTTGATGACCAATTAATTCTTATGCACTAGCCTTTCCACTCTACTCTTTTAGTACCAAATTAGTCTCATCACAAGTTATTGCTACTCTTCAATTTTTTGCATCAGGTAAATTTACTTGTTGCATAATATGTTGCTTTCCTTTTGAATTTTTTTATTACATCATCTTGACATAATTTTTGGTGGATTTGTATTCAAGCCTCCATTACATTAAACTACCAAAATATTTTGGAAAGACAGTGAAGTCTGGAATTACTAACTATAGTGCATTGAAGTAAGGCTATTTACATTATTAATTTTCACCTGCTCCACTTCCACTTTTTCTATTTTTAATTTTTTCACAGTACTTGAGAGTTCTTGAAAAATGAATAAAATCTTACTTCATTTTCTAACTTCCTACTTTCATTACATTGGGTCTATAATAATTATAGAAACATTGTCATGAACATAAATGTTATGACATTGTATAAATGCATTGTTCATATTCCTTAAATTGTGGACCTTCTTTTGAACTTCATCTCCTGAATAAGAAAATTTCTCTCCTATTTCCTTTAAAAATTTGATTTTTTAATTCTGTCACACTTATCAGCACATTTCACAGCAATTCTTTAGCTACATACATTTTTATAGATTCCTTTGTTACTTCTGTTGACCAATTTTTTTCTCACCTTTTTTAAGGGAGGAAACCAATACCAGGGTTGAAGTATTGGTTTAATCACCTTAACTAACCCCCAACTTGCTTTCAGTACTGTCAAAATCTTCACTATTCAAACTGTTGAACCGTGTGTGAACCTGGATAAACCAACTGTAAGTAATTACGGCCACCACTTCCCTCCTTATCCTTAGGACGGAAAAGGTTACTATTCACTATGAGAAATATGCACCGTTCAAATAAAAATTTTCAATAATTTTTCAACGTCACATTAAAAAGTCACAATTACAGCTGAAATTAGCTATCTAAAAAATCATTTTTTAAATTGCAAGCTATGAAGAGGAAAAAAAACTCACTGACCCATGTTAATAAATTTTTAAAGTCTCATTTTCACTGTTTACAAGTCACATGTTTCATAAAAATTCAACATGTCTGCCAAAACGGCGTGGTTGGCACCATTTCCGGGACTACCCAGAAAGCACCGAGCGGCCGATCGCGACCCCGCCTAACACAGAGTGTGCTTCAAGGCTTGTGATGGTGTCTTTGAGCCCGCGGTTGTTATATACGTATGGACCCATGACACCTGTAGCATTGCGCTACTAAAAATAGTTTGGAAAAAATCTGTGATCCCCCGTGTTCAAAATTTTACAGTGTATAGTGTTCAGCCTGATGACTGATTAAGTTTATGACAGTTATACCTCTAAAGTTACTCAGTTAGCTGTAAATAATAAAAATGTGAAATGGGTAGTGATACAATTTTTGTGTGAGCCCCAGGACTTTCCTGCACAGGCTGTTTGGTTCTACAATTTTGAACATTTTGTATGATTTTACAGTTTCAGGTTTTGAAACTTATGTTATTGTATTCTATGATCCATCTGGCTTACAATGCTATCACTTTTATTTTTATCCGTGGTGTAACAAGTAGATGCCATTAGGCCTATTTACTGTTTTTTGTTAAAATTACTATTGATGGAGTGCATATTCTGAAAAAAGATAACTGGCATGGCTTCCTACCTTACTCATTCCACCTTTTGAAAGAGATTTGGTTTACTAACATGTGTTAAATCATCCACAATTTCAATCTGTAGTTGCTAGTACATTTTCCTATTGTGTAATTACTTTTAAAACTAATTTAGTGCTTGTTTATCTGTGTGAAATTCTTCGAAACTTTTATATGTTATACAGTGTACTTTATTATTACATAAAATTTATTTGTTCACTCCGAACATTACTGAAAACATGTTGTTATGTGGTGTTGAAAATGGAAGTATGTTTGCCAAAGTTTTAAAATCGTGTTTTCTTTATTTATTCTGCCTGAAACTATTGATTTATAGTAAATTTTACTTTCTCTTGATTTGTTATTATTATAAACAATTTTTATTTCATCGAAAAGTGTTGGAAAATAACGATATGGTCTCGTAACAAAAATCGAGTGTTTACATGTTACACTATTGAGGATTTAAATGATTCAGGTGAGTTTAACAGTTGTTTTCTATTATTAACTGTCTGGTTAATGCTGTTATTACATATTAGGTTACTTTTCTGATTTTAAATCGCCCTATATTTGGTTACGTGCTGTAGTATTGGCTTCGTTAGGATTCCCATCCTCCATATCCTGTAGTGACGAGGTTTGAAATTTTGCAAATTCTGAGGAGCTTACACGATCCCCTATGCCCTGTAGCCAAGAAATGTAGAATTTACCAAATTCTAAGGTGCTTACATTGTTGCTACCTCTCACCGAGCTCTCAGCTTCTACTCTCAGTTTTTCTAACAGTGTTCATATTCTGCGAACTACTCTCAGACAGCACAAGAATGACATGTCGACTTGCGAGCAAGTCGATTGTTGTCTGCTCATGCAGTAGCTCGCCATTCATCGCGAGCTGCTCTCAGCAGCCTGTCCACTGGCGAGTTACATTATCTAGAGCTTCTCGCCAGTGTTTACTCTTAAGTGGACATACACCAAGATTCTGAAAATCAATTTACCTATAATAATATGTTTTAATCAATTTTTTCATGAATAAAGGCATATATATCCAAATTACTGTCCCTTTGCAATTGGTGGTAAAAGGTATTGCTGAGAGCTCTAGTAGCTCATTGTTACAGTGTTTGCTTGTACCTTAAGGTTCCCAGTATATAGTGTAATGGACTAGTCGAGTGGTCTAGCTCCTCTTCTGTGGGCATTATTTGGAATCGGCAGAGAGTGTCTAGAAACTCAGGTACTAACCTTTAATGGAGTTGCTGCTGCTGACCTCCAGTGACCTCGGCTCCACTCTCCAGCTCAGTTGTAAGGCTATTTACTAATATCAGGTTCTGACACCACTGTGGATTAAGGCCACAGACCTGTGTTGTTGTTATTATGGCTTCACCAACTTAGGCTTACTATGGCAGACAGCAGCTTCTCTTTCATTCTACCAGTGAGAACACAGCCTAACTGCTGTACAATACTGTTTATTGCTCATCCTTGACTGAATGCAGATCACCCGTTTGACACCGTCTGCAAGGCTATCCCCATAGGCTTCTATTGGATTTACATCTTCTGAAGTACTAGTGGATGATGGAACAATTGCTTACATACATGTAGAATGGCTATCGGAGGATTCCACCAAATGTTGCACCATTGTCGACCCTAACGTGAGACCAGGCTATTGGAGAGAGAGAGAGAGAGAGAGACTATTTTCTATCCGCTAACTGTCATAGTGACGTGCCTACTGTCAATCTGTCACTGAGAAGACCGAATGCATGTACTGCGTTCCTTATATTGCCCGTATCGAACATTCTAGACCTCTTTCGGCAATTGACCGGCCAGTGTCCCTGGCTGTGGTATGCGCTGATCGTTTTCGTCAGCAAAACGTGACTCACTACTCGCGTGGGGATGGCACACGACTCTGGCGTACTGTCACAACTCACCTAACACTCATTTAATTCTAAATCACACAACTAAATCTTTTGACCCAAAACTTGGCCCGTTACAATAGATACTCAATATTACCTTCGCTTCTGATGAAGCTTGATTTGTGTATGTGAGCTTTACTGTGGTTCAGATTGTATATTAAACTGCGTGTCCAGATCAGGGCTTTATTAAATAGCGCGTGGCCCATGGCAAATGTGAAGAAGGGGGGTTTCCACTGTCCGGGCAGTAGTAGAGCTAAAAAACAAAATGCGGCGGGACACCCTAGAAGGCACAGGGCCCCCCTAGATGGCACGGCGCCGTTACAATTTTCTAACTCCTGTTATGTGGCTAATCCGGTACTGAGCCAGATGGAATGGAGGGGGTAAGTTCAGTAGTCAATAGATTATAGAAACCACGTGAATTTAAATTATTTGTACTATGTAGCTTTTGTTTTTAAGAATGAAATTTAAAAAAGCTGGATTTTAGACAGTTCTACTTGGCAAGGAGATGCTTTACTTCATTTTTTTTTTTTTTTTTTTTTTTTTTTGCTAGTGAGACATTGGCTGCTTCTCTGTGGTAGTATGCTTGTATCAGACAAATAAGGGGGATACATAACAACACTGGAAATTTTAAGTAATATACGAATGATTCTATAATAAACTATTTCCAAAATAAATATTAAATTATTTTTTCTGAATTCTTCCTATAGTATTTTTCTCCACTTAAACACTGTATGGCAAAGTCTTTGAGTTCTCTGATTCATGATGAGTTATTTCCAAAGTCATTTATTCTTTCTTTCTAGTTCCTGGTCCATATTATCAGAAGTTACTCTTTTTTAGTCTAAGCTTTAATTTTATTGTGTTCAATACCCATTTATATATGCATAATTTCATTTTTTAATTTTGTTTATTTTAATAATTTAATACATCAGCTCATTTCATGAGTTCAAACAATTATTTTTCATTTCACTAAATAAAAGAGTTGTATTATTGATTCTACAAATTGTTCCCCTATCAAAGCTTAATAGTTATTATTTTCAAAAATTATTTAGTTTCTCTGTTACTGTATTGTTAACTTACTGATCACATCAACAAAAATCTGAAATAACACTGCTCCTATTGGATAAATTATACCCACTTATTTCAGTTCCAACCAAACCCAATAAATTAAACAAGCCTATAGTTTCTATTAGAAAATACCAAAGCCATTAGATTATTCTCTCTAAAACAAAAACAAAATGTTCCAATACTGTATCACTTTTTTTAAAAAAATACTGAAAATAACAACAGAACAGGAAATGTTGATATAAGGCAATTTTACTCCTCTCATGGAGAGTATTGTAACGATAAAGTGGCGTCTGCTGGCGGCGATAATGCACTAGCAGCTTGGTGTGGGGTAATTGTTGTTCGTCTAGGTATCACTGGATTGCAGGTTCTTCTACTAATAATTCACAAAGTCGCCATATAGATAATCATTCAATTTATTCACCGAACGTACAATTACTAAGCCACCACCACCAACGATTATAATTTGACCGTATGTAAAGGCTATTCAGGACTTCTTCTCCTACAAACTGCAAGTTCTGAGCTACACTTCTATCACTTGGTTTGGATGCTTTAGTTCGACGACCACAAGTTCACTGCTATTTACGAAACACTGCAGTTTATCTGCATGACGGCGGCGTACTTATAATGTTTCATCAGGTCCACACGATAGTGCCAGAACGCACCGCCAAACAATCACTGCCGCGCGCAACCAACTGTGACCGACCTCCAAGACAGCGAGTCACAGACTGCTCTCAACAATCCAACTCGCATCTCGCGTTACACTTTCAACAATCGGATCGTCCTGATTCCACCGCTCAACCCGAACACACACATGGTTTTTTATACTGTCTCGCCACAACCCCCCTTGGGTTTAATTTTTCCTATTTGGAAATACTGGTTTACAATGGCAAAATTTAAACCCAACAACTCATAGAGACAGTATTGGCTTGAATGTGTCTCGATATCTGTACCAAATTCTTGCTTTTAAAGGTGGTGGTGGTCAACTAAATACATATCTTCTATTACCTTTCAGTGTTAGAACAATGTTAGTTTACAACAGAAATGACCCATTTAAAATAATGTCCAAAATCCACCAAAAATCTTTGTCCTGTCATGGTGGCACAACACATACAAAACATTAATACACTGACATAAAGAACAATGTACTAAATATATCAACATACTGATACAATAAACATAAATAATACATGATGATTAAAGGTGGGTGCAGCGGTGCAGCTTTTTACAAAACTTTGTGTTCACACAATTGAACCACCTGCACTCCTCCCATTCTAATGAGAACAAACATATTTATAATGCAACAGGACAAAAACAAGAAATAGAGAAAAGAAAAAAAAATTCCAAATGAATGGTCAAAAATATGTACAACACAAACACTTATAATTGAATGGTTTCATACTGTGAGGTATAACCCCCCTTCAAAAAAAACAGGTGTGGGAGGTAAGGTATACAGCTTCTTACTTACAACATATTACAATCCAAATACACTATTACTGGAAGCTGTTACAGAATATTACCTCATTCCTTCTCCTTTTATAATCCATTTATAAAAATCACATATATCACAACAAATTCAAAGCTCCATGTGGCTTGGCTTGTCGTATATTAACTATTAGAATTTGAGCAAAAGATTCGTAACGAAAAATTTTCTCTGCCCATGGTAGGCAGTTAGGGATGGTATATCATCTTTTAAACTTTGTGCCTACCCTTCTTTTATCTTTAGTTCTACAAAATGGTACATTGAAAAAGAGAGACAGAAGAGAGAGAGAAAAAAAAAATAATCTCATGCATATGCATGCTCACCCCCCCTACTACTAGAGGATAGTGGGACCAAAACAAAAAATAAAACATACTTTACTTTAAATGAAAATTTACATCATCAACAGCATCAATTTAAGGCACGAGTGCCGGATACCGGTTTTATTCCTATGGGAGAACCAAATCTGGAACTAATGCAGTCCCTTTGAAGGTAAACCTAGACAAAGCCCTGACCCAAGGAAACCGATTCCTGATAACTGATGTGATTTTGTGACCTAAATTTTGATATCCCCCCCCAAAAAAACTTCTCAACAGCATCAATGAAAGGTGTTTCCACCTGGATCTCAGTATCAACTGTGGGTAACCGGATCTGGAACTTGGTAGGTTCCTTTAAAGGTAACTCCTGGACCGGGCCCCCTCCCACAGGAGACTGAGTCCTGACAGCTGCTGATGCTCTGTGTAATTTTGACGTACTGCTTCATCACTGTAACCACCTGCAAAATCTGCTATCAAATTGCAATATGTTTGTAACAAGGACACTACATTGTATATTCCCTTAAGCATTTGTGTTGACCGTACTACTAACATGTATGAATTCTCCTTCCTCCTGTTGCTGAGTCAGTTCACCTCCAGAAACCTGTTCGGATGTTGAGCTATTTCTGTTATGGTTTGTTTGTCTTTCTCCATTACCTCTTCTGCCATTATCTCTACCACCTCTAGCTCCTCTTCCTCTGCTTATATATTGTATACTGTGTCCCCTTTTTGAATGTTGTTGGGCATTGTTGTTGTAAAACTTACCCCTGCCTTGACCATGATCATAAGTGTGCTGTTTGTTATTATATGACCTACTGTGGTTGTGTTGATCCTCTATATGTTGCATCTGACCCTTATGGTTTACTAAATCACTTTCTGCTGGACTCCAAGACCACTGATATACATCTAATACCCTCAAGAGTTTCTCTGCCGCTTCACGCGTAGTAACCCCTTGTGTTGCAAATTTTTCTATTATGGGTGTTGGCATCCGATGGACAATGTCTTGTATTAGAATTATTTCAGGCATGGGATGGTCTAAGTAAGTTGCCTTATCAGCTTCCTGTAGAAAAAAGTCATATAACGTGGGAGGGGTTCCGTCCCATTTAGGCCCCAACCCTATTGACCTGCGAACCGAGTACTGTGTTTCTTGTGACCAAAACCTGTTGAGAAATGCTTCTTTTAGCTCGGCAAATGTTGTGAAATGTTGTAGGTGGGTATCACTCCACAGCCTGGCCGATCCTGTTAGATGCTGACCAAAACAATTTATTTTTTCTCTGTCTGAATAATTTATAAAAGGCCTCGAATCTTCAAAACTTTTCAGGAATTTGACAGGGTGTAAATTACCCTGTCCACTAAACCTGCTATACTCAACTTTTTCTGGTATGGTGACTATGCACTGTGAAGAAGAAGCTGCTTGGGTCTGTGTGTGAAGTGCTTCTGTTACTTGTGTTTTCAAGGAAACGACTTGTTGTTCACAATGCAGTATTCTACTGTCTGTCTCTAACATCTTGGTCTTCACTGAACCCACTTGTTCATCCCAGTGTTGTATTTTCTGGCTATTCTCAGTACATACTGTATGTAAGGCATCCATGACATCTATATTATTTTCTACCTTTGACCTAATGTCTGCTATTTGTGTTTGCGCATGCTGTTGGGACTGTTGCAATAAGGCAATTCCCTTATGGGATTCATGCATGTCCTCCTTAAACTTACTAACATCATTGCTATTTTGTGTTAGTTGTTCACTAAGTATTGAAACCGTGTGATCAACTTTCTCCTTGTGTGTATTCAATGCATGAGAGAGTTGACTGACCTGTGTTTTTACTGTCAAGGAATACTGTTCAAATGTTTCTTTAAGTTTTGTGTCAAAAGCACCTTCAAGTGACTGTAACTTTGTTTCAAAACCCTCAAATTGTTTTGTCTGTGCTTCAAGTGTTTCGCGAATCTTAGTCTGTTCATCACGTGTTTGTTTAGCCTGTGCTTCAAGTGTTTCACAAATCTTAGTCTGTTCTTTACGTGTTTCACGTTGGTTGGATTCAAACTTTTGATCGAGGTATTGTATGAGTTGGGATATTAGAGAGGATTCCTCTGGTGCTGTTTGTACAAGATGTGTTGGATGTGGGTTAAAAGACACAACTTCATCATCAGAAGATGATCTAGTTGAAAACTCCAATTGGTCATAAGACACCGACTGTATTGGGGTACTATCGATTGATAGCTGAGAGATGTTTTGTGCATTCACAGGATTTGATTCTAACTGTGTGTTTTCCCCCTGTACAACATTGCTTTGTACGTCCTGAAATTCAGTTATGCCTGTGTTATCATCCTCCTGAAGTGGAGTATTTGTACCCTCCATGGTTAAACAAATGTTCTATACAGTGAATTGAAAGATAAATGGTATCACAAAAATAATCAAAAAGCTTGCTAAAATAACCAAAATGGAATTTACGTAGAAATTATTCCGTAATCCGATTTGTTGACACTGAAAACCAGAGCAGAAACACACCTTCAAATCGAATAAACTTATGTCTCCCACTATCTGTTCTTACAATATTCCCAAAACAACAAACACACAAAACATAAAAAGGTGGAAAAATATCTACAAAGCAAAAAGAACTGTGTCACTAATGACTGTCGAAAGCAAACTGAGCAACCAAACACACCTAACCTACAAATTATTTACGTCAAATACAATCACAACTCAAAGATTACGCGTTGCAATGTAATACGTGAATAATATCTGTGCTGAAAATCAAAGACGAAAATATTTTACATCAACAGAAAAGCAATATCTTTGCGCCAGCGACATCTGAACATCAAAGATTTCTATTTGGAAATGGAAGACGTTACTAAATCTTTGCTCACAAGTTATTTTTCTTTGTGGTTACTATCTTTGGACTTCTCGCTTGCTCAAAGACAATATGGCGCGACCATCATGAACCAAATATTAGAATTCGAAATTTAAAAAAGACAAATTTAAAATAATTTTTTGTTTTGTTTTGACGGAGAGAGACAAAATCACGAGTATTTATGACTAAATCGTCGCGACAAGCCACATAGACATACAAAAATTACTGATTAAAATATTTACACAACAATTCAGCATGTGATAACACAAATATTGTATATGGAAATACTGCTAGCAGACACTTAGCAAGCACGTGGTTGGTAATAACGACAATTTAGCCAACAAAATACTAATTCCTTTTCCCAAAATTGTATAAAGCGTTGCACACACTAATGAATTGACAACATTACTGAAAATTACTTTCAACACTGTGAAAGCTGCAATACTTGTAGCTTGTGCGTTGCCGCACACACCTCGCGGAATGAAGACACTTTTTGAAAAAACCGGCACTTATTCTGGCTTCGCTGCGAACTTATCTGTATGTTGAGAAAATGTGTCGCCTTCCGTACTGCGCTGGGCGTTGTGAAGCTGCTATCGGCAAAACCTCTGCTTTGCTGGATTGTGTCGGCCCGTAAGCTGCGTGACGAAAGCTGCAGGACTCGCAAACTGCCCCCTGCAGTGTGAAAGTCTACGTCGGGTACCACAGCGTCTCGGAAAAGGTATCTGCGACCTCCGCGTAGTAATAATTGTCGTAGCTCGCGTCGTCTTCCACACACGTTGCCGGCAGTTGACAAAAGCTTCCGACCAAGTTTGAAGCGTAGTATTCTCTCGAAAGCAAGGTATATGAACCGCTTTCACTGGTCACTCCACAAGTCCCATGTAACGATAAAGTGGCGTCTGCTGGCGGCGATAATGCACTAGCAGCTTGGTGTGGGGTAATTGTTGTTCGTCTAGGTATCACTGGATTGCAGGTTCTTCTACTAATAATTCACAAAGTCGCCATATAGATAATCATTCAATTTATTCACCGAACGTACAATTACTAAGCCACCACCACCAACGATTATAATTTGACCGTATGTAAAGGCTATTCAG
Source organism: Vandiemenella viatica (assembly GCA_031002005.1). Lineage (NCBI taxonomy): Eukaryota > Metazoa > Arthropoda > Insecta > Orthoptera > Morabidae > Vandiemenella > Vandiemenella viatica. Next base: position 62,896,707 of record JARYHS010011408.1, on the reverse strand, counting down.
GACTTCTTCTCCTACAAACTGCAAGTTCTGAGCTACACTTCTATCACTTGGTTTGGATGCTTTAGTTCGACGACCACAAGTTCACTGCTATTTACGAAACACTGCAGTTTATCTGCATGACGGCGGCGTACTTATAATGTTTCATCAGGTCCACACGATAGTGCCAGAACGCACCGCCAAACAATCACTGCCGCGCGCAACCAACTGTGACCGACCTCCAAGACAGCGAGTCACAGACTGCTCTCAACAATCCAACTCGCATCTCGCGTTACACTTTCAACAATCGGATCGTCCTGATTCCACCGCTCAACCCGAACACACACATGGTTTTTTATACTGTCTCGCCACAGTATATATAAACACATAGCATAGCAAAGATGAAAATAGTAGTACTGTGAGAGGAAAAATCAATTGCAGTATTTCAGATTTGAGACTACATTAGACATATCAAGATACCCTGTATCAGTCTGCCACATCCTATTCTTTCATTAGAGTTTCACAGCTCATACATTATGAGATTATTCATGTTTGTAGACACCTGTGGACAAGAAACATGAAAGTGGCCAAGATGCTTTTCCTGGAGTGATTTTGGAAATCCCTGTGTTTCACTGGACGAATCTACCAAAAGAATGACATTGGTTACAGATGTAGGTTGTAATAAAGCTGATTAGTAAATATAATTGCAGATAAATTAAAGCATCTAATTTAGGAAAGTGTGAGGGAGGGCTAAAATCAGATAGGATAAAATTATTAAGTAACAATTTTAAAAAATGGGCTACAGAATATGAGTGATGTGTCTTCCAAGTATGCTGCTGAGAGGATGAAGGACATTATACTAGCTTAGGGGTTCCCAAATTTTTTCTTACCATGCTCCCATTATGTCAAAAGAATAGTTCCCATGCCTCCCCCTACTGCCACAATCATATTGTTAAAGAGGTGAATGCCTACTTCTTCAGTACTAACAATGACATCTCAGAGGAAATTCACTAAATACCTGATGTTAGGATAAAGGTTTTAGATTCTAAAAGGCGGTGAGGCAGTGCTTCGGATTGTGTACAGGTGGGGTATCGAGCACAAGGGCGATGAAACAACCTTGCAACCCACACCCCTGTTGACATGTCTCCACACCCCCTTTGGAGGGGGAGGGGTGACCTTCAGTTTGGGAATCTATTTACTGGACTGAGGCCAAGGGAATATTTGATGTCTAAGACATGGTTGTCAGTCAGTTTGCTACTGTGTGGTGTAACAATTATACGTGTATGTATCCCTTTTCTGTGGTGTAGATAAATGTTAACGTGGAGTCCATATTACTGTTATGTGGAAATGTTCCAAATTCATAATACCGTTCTTCACCAAATAGAGCAAGTACTTCTGTTTGTTAGTCACCACCTTCACTTAGAAATGTTAACTTGATTACCTAAGCTATGAAATGAGGGATTAAAGCTTTCTGTTCATTGTCAATTTATTAAGTTCACAACATATTTTCTCCAGCCACTATCATTTACTTGAAAATTATTAAGTTGGACCATTAATTCAAATCATGTCAAAACTTCTTCTTCAAGGAATTACAAGTTCTTAGAAAACATGACACACCAACCCACTATTCTCAAGTGGCTTCCATACAGAACTGTTTGTATAACTTGCTATGGTTTGTAAATTAAGTTACTCTCCAAAATGCTACTAAAAATATTGCTATCATCCATAGAAATATATTAAAAGTCTTTCCCTACACTTCTATCAACTTTAGCTTTGTCACACTTTGTGAATCGAACAAACATAAAGTTATTCATAAGATAATCTGAGAATATGATTTTGTGGCCTGCTGATCACCTCCATGGCTACACATGTCAATGTACATTGACCTTCAAAGAACTACCCTGAAACAATTAATATGGCCAATATATTAAACATAAATATTTTAATCATACTAACACCATATCACCCTTTTTAATAAGAAAAAGTCCATATATTCCATGATAACTGTCTCATCTAAACTGGTTTAGTTCAGAGTCATCCCAGTAAACAATCTTATACCCCATCCATCCCATATTCAGGTGAAATTAGGTACACCATACTCATTTAAAAAGTTTAAAACACTATCCCTGTCAGGCACTGGCGTAGCTAGGTCAATAAGGGCCCCGGAGCAAAACATTTATTTTGGGCCCTCAGGCCAGATGGGCGACCTTTTATTTGCTTTGTGTTGCTGGTAAGGGCTCCCTGAGCTGTGGTTGGGGCCTTGAGTTGTGCTTAAGGGCCCCCTCAGCAGTGGTTGGGGTCCCCTAAGCAGTGGGAGGGCCCTTAGTGAGGGGATTCCTGTGTCTCAGGGGCCCCCTTAGACGACTGTGGAGCTAAAAAACAGGTCACCAGTTTGCCATGAAGACTCGTGGGCCTCTGAACTGCGCTTGGGGGCCCCCAGAGGTATGCTTGGGGGCCCCCTTAGCGTAGGGGCCCCGGTGCACTGCACCGCCTAGCCCCATAGTAGCTACGGCCCTGCTGTCAGGGTATTGGGCATCAAGTATAGGGACCAATGAAAAATACTTATTCATTAGGCTTAGGAAAAGAGTATTTTAATTTCTCTTTTCATAGAGACCAGTACTATCTGATTTATTTCATTTGTCACTGATTTCTTTTCACTGCATCTCATGTCTGCATGTCTCATTCCTTTTACAAATTTATTCATACACTCCTGGAAATTGAAATAAGAACACCGTGAATTCACTGTCCCAGGAATGGGAAACTTTATATACACATTCCTGGGGTCAGATACAACACATGATCACACAGACAGAACCATAGGCACATTGACACAGGCAACAGGGCATGCACAATGTCGGCACTAGTACCGTGTATATCCTCCTTTCACACCAATGCAGGCTGCAATTCTCCCATGGAGACGATCGTAGAGATGCTGGATGTAGTCCTGTGGAACGGCATGCCAAGCCATTTCCACCTGGCGCCTCAGCTGGACCAGTGTTCGTGCTGGACGTGCAGACCGCGTGAGACGACGTTTCATCCAGTCCCAAACATGCTCAATGGGGGACAGATCCGGAGATCTTGCTGGCCATGGTAGTTGACTTACACCTTCTAGAGCACGTTGGGTGGCACGGGATACATGTGGACGTGCATTGTCCTGTTGGAACAGCATGTTCCCTTGCCGGTCTAGGAATGGTAGAACGATGGGTTCGATGACGGTTTGAATGTACCGTGCACTGTTCAGTGTCCCCTCGACGATCACCAGATGTGTACGGCCAGTGTAGGAGATCGCTCCCCATACCATGATGCCGGGTGTTGGCCCTGTGTGCCTCGGTCGTATGCAGTCCTGATTGTGGCGCTCACCTGCACGGCGCCAAACATGCATACGAACATCACTGGCACCAAGGCAGAAGCGACTCTCATCACTGAAAACGACACATCTCCATTCGTCCCTCCATACACGCCTGTCGCGACACCACTGGAGGCGGGCTGCACGATGTTGGGACGTGAGCGGAAGACGACGACCTAACGGTGCGCAGGACCGTAGCCCAGCTTCATGGAGATGGTTGCGAATGGTCCTCTCTGATACCCCAGGAGCAACAGTGTCCCTAATTTGCCGGGAAGTGGTGGTGCAGTCCCCTACGGCACTGCGTAGGATGCGACGGTCTTGGCGTGCGTCCATGCGTCGCTGCTGTCCGGACCCAGGTCGACGGGCACGTGCACCTTCCGCCGACCACTGGCGACAACATCAATGTACTGTGGAGACCTCGCGCCGCACATGTTGAGCAATTTGGCGGTACGTCCACCCGGCCTCCCGCATGCCCACTATACGCCCTCTCTCAAAGTCCGTCAACTGCACATACGGTTCACGTACACGCTGTCGCAGCATGCTACCAGTGTTAAAGACTGAGATGGAGCTCCGTATGCCACGGCAAACTGGCTGACACTGACTGCGGCGGTGCCCAACCGCTGCGCAGCTAGCGCCCTTCGACGGCCAACACTGCTGTTCCTGGTGTGTCCGCTGTGCCGTGCGTTTGATCATTGTTTGTACAGCCCTCTCATAGTGTCCAGAGCATGTATGGTGGGTCTTACACACCGGCGTCAATGTGTTCTTATTTCAATTTCCAGGAGTGTAGATTGTAATATTCATTTCTCGATTCAATAGCCAACTAAAATGAATAATCAAGTGTGTCCAGATTTGTATCCCACCACTTACTGGCATTTTTCTCTTTGTGTCTTCTATGAAAATGTAACATTTATGTTACAAAGTAATAGTTCAAAGCAATTATTAATGATGAAATCACACTCATTTTTTAAATGCCAATTGCGTTTCTGATTCTGTACAGTCTTCTGAAATTGCTCATTTGTGTTTTTGGTAATGAACTGCTTACTGTTTCTAGATCTTTCAAGATCTGTCACAATGGATGTACTCCCCTGAATGTATATGTTGTATAAAAGGGAACATTTTGAGAAAAAGTAATGGCAGTTATCATTTTGAACATTGGTTTGTTATTTGTAGTTGGGATCCAGTTGGGAGATGTCCAAGTCTGGCAAAACGATATGAGTGGGAGTTAGAGCAGGATCAGGTTACAGTATTAGGAGTGGGTATTATTAAGAGGATTGAGAAAGTTAAGAAGATGGTTTCCACATTGAGTCTTAATCATAAGTAAGCCATCTGTATATCTTAACAAAGCCAAATGAATCATGATTGCAATGGTGAAAATGTACGAGCACAGCCAATAAACCATATACTCTATCATCTTTTAACTGTGTAAGGAGTTAGTCACACAGTAAACCACTTCCATAAATGTAAACAATAAATTACTGTCTCATATGCTCTACTACATGAAGTCACCTGAGATATTGCTTATTTTTTGTGTTAAACCTCTTTTCCTTCAGCTTTGTTAAGTTATTAGTTAAAATTCTCTTTTCATTCTGGTTTGTAGTTTCTCACAACAATCTTTCCTGTTCTATTATTATTCCAGTCTACTTATCTGAAACACAAAATTGATTTTGCACTTGAGGTTGCGAAGTACTGGTCGAAATGTGTTTCAACATGTTAATTTGCATGATGTTTTAACTGTGTATTTTGATGTTTATGATTTGAGAATAATAATTTCTTGTAATAAAATATAAGTTTCAGTAATGTTTAAGTTTAATGTGAAATTTCATGACAATTCGTTGCACTATTATTACAATTACGGTTTTTACAGCAAAATAAAACAACAGCTCTTATACAAACAAAGGCCACGGCCAGACTGATTTCTTTACACACATGGGAATCTGCATTCGAAAGAGAAGGCTTCATCCTGAACAACCCAAATACTTAAATTTAGTAGAGGGCAGGATTCTCAAATTTGTTTAAAATCAATACATTTAAATAAACTTTGTTCTGACAAAGAAAATGAAAATAAAATAACCTCATGCGTATTTAATATTAGGAAAAAAAGCAAGACATCTGTGATTGCAGCTATTATGTACAAAGTAAACCATTAGCTATTATCATTGTCATGATAACACTAATAGTAATAACAGCATTTAACTGTTCTTTGGTTACAGCTTTGGTCTGTAGACCCTTTGACACTATACCGCCCTGTTGTGGACCCTCCAGATTTATCTGAAGAGGAGAAATTTATGTCAGAGGATCCTTTGGTCATTCTTAGCAAAGCCATAATGAATGCCTCAAATGGGGAAGCCTACAGAACTTTCACAAAAGTACCATTCATGATAGGTGTAGTTCATAATGAAGGAATAATGAGAGCAATACGTGAGTATTTAGAGCAACTATAATTATTTCTCTCATTAACTGATTCTTCACAGAAATTTGTTCAGTTATTTAGAAAATAGATTATTATATATCTTGTATGCTTCAATAATCGATTTTGTACTTACTCCTTAATTCAGAGATAAAATATTGCATGGACAATGACTTAAAAATGAATTTTTTTCCTGGCTCTGATCTTATCACCAGCTAGACATTTAAGATGTGTTGGGAGCTTGTTGAAGATATGTATTCCTGAATATTGGGCCCCTTTGTGAACAAATGACATTAACTTGTAATTCTTGAAAAAAAATCACTCAAGGACTTTCTGAGAGAAGGAGTTTTTATAAAGCCAAGTTATTACAGGTGTTGAGCAGAGGAAGTTAAAAATGTGTTAAAGAGTGATGCAGTGAGACACCAACTTTATGGTTATCAGAGTTGAGGGCAGAGGAAACTCAGAGTGACACATTGAGCTGGAATAGCAAACTGAAATATCAACTATAAAAATAAAGCCAACAGCTTCCATCTGGTTTTTTGGTATGGTGGTTGTGGGGAGAGATACGGTCATATATCTTGCCTAAACCATTCAGTAGGAGGCATATTACACATAATATATATAGAAAATAAATTTTATAATCATTTTCTTAATAGTAAAGCACTTCTCAGCTCAGAACATAACCTTGTAATATATCCATTATTTTGCCAAAACCATTTAGAATTAGGCCAATCTCATATAGTTGTATTGTATAGCACTTTTATAACCATTTTCTTAACAGTAAAGCAAGTTGTAAATCGATTCTAAAACATTTTTGTAAAATACATAAGATTCAAATAAGGTTGTTTTTCAGTCATAATGAATTTTTTTGCATTCATTTTCACTAAGAAAGCATACAACGACAATCATTTTAAGGTGTATATTGTATGCTCTTAAAATTCTATTTAAGGAGACATTTCAAAAACAAAAAATTTGTACATTTTAAATAAAAGAGCTAGGAAGCTAAAAGTAGGCTTAAATGAGAGAGAAAAATCATTTTTAGAATAATAATATGGATAATTGAAAGAAAGAAACTGCCATTGGGCACTAAAAATAAGGTAGGAAAGCGAAAAATAATCCATCACTTACCACAGATGAAGGCAGGAGGTCTAGATGAACACATAAAAAACAAACAAATTACACAATATTTTAGTGAGAAACATTATTCATGTGAGAGGCGAGACATATGGTGTGGGAAAGGTGTGATCACAACCCAACCCACCACATGAATGAAACAAAGGTGGAAACACGGGCAGGGGGTGGAAGTGCCGGGAGTGCTTTCATTTTACACAATCCCGTACTGTCACCCATATTGTTCTCCAGCAATATGTATTAAAAGTCCACCAACATTCTAGTCAACTTTCCTCTTTCCATATGTGCTTAAAAACATCTGCACAAGCTAATTTATTAAAAAGCTCTCTTGTGCTAGGCCTGTCTCTTCCCTAACAACGCAGCACACACAATCTCCTCCCCTGGTTACCAAACCCCATGTCTGGCCCACATTTTTAATATGGAACACCCATCCCCATTACCACCCACCCCTCGCACCACTGCCCCTACTGTGGATATAACACCATGGTCAGTGGTCAACCTCTCATCCACTTCTCTGCCTAAACCACAACTCTCTACCCTATCCAAGGGACTTTCCTTCTCACCTACTTCCAGTGGCGGCTCTAGACGTGGTGCCACTGTGACATGTCACTACCTCTAATCATGAATAAATAAATTAAAAAATAAATGCAGTCAAAGAAAAATAAATATTTATAAATGCCGCATTCTCTACTCTACATCTAGGGAAAGTAATGAACTCCATCTGTTGGCCACATCAGTGGACTGTTTCGCTGTCGTGGAGACAAATCTTGGTTGGCACAGATCGCGCATGCGCTCTAGCGTTTTCGTGGAAATATTCAAGGTCGTGGGTTCACTTTGTTAATGGGGAATGGTGACAACTTCGTTCTGTCACACGCTGCAGCTCGATAAAGTTAGTAATACTGCCGGCAGAGTGCAGCAGCTGTCATTTTTGTAGCAGTCAACTAAATATCCACTGTAATAGTGCTTCAGCCTGTTCGCTGATTACTGGTGGTACGCGAACATAGTTCAGGAGTTCCACAGGCATAATATCATACATTCTGGTACCATATTCGTACTGTATAAGGCTGTATGCCCAACATTCAAAAGCCTTGAATATTTCAATGACCCGGCAAAAATGTAGCATTTCCAGGATGAGATAGAACAGCATTGTTTCACTTCCATGTGGCGTCTAGAGATTAAGTAAATGACGGTTTACTTAGGGTTTTAAATGGGTATGAGGAACCACGGTAGTTGATAAGATTGGTAACGCGAGTGGTGAAGTAATTAAAAATAAAAGGCATACGGTCTAGCGTCTTTTATTTTGGTTTATGTATGTAAGCCAGTGGTATAGTGTAGCACCCATCCTGTAGTAACATTATTATTTATCTGGTTATTAACATTATTGGTTTGGTCTGATTAACATGTAATTAAGTTTTAATAGTTCACATCCAGTTTTATATCTGCGTTTTCATAGGATTCAAAACATGGTTTTAGATTTATTATGTTATAATGGTATATTTTAATAACAACAAAATAAAATTAGGACAAGGGTGGAAGACATTAAAAAGACAGAGGAAAAATTGCGGAGGTGACTGACGACGGAGGTAGGAAACTCAGAAGAGGAAAATGAAGTTGCGCAATCGTCGTCCATAGTCGGCTGAAACGAAAAGGAGGGGAAAAAAAGCCTGTGTGAGTTAGTGGCCTACAGCATTATTTTTGAAAATTTACTGGTCCTCGGGTTGAAAAAGGTTTGCATACGCTGCCCTAGAAGCTTTGTCAATGCGAGCAGGCAATATTTCTTTTTTCTTAGATTCTCTGAAGGAGAATTACATAAGTTTATGAATGCACGTAACAGAAAACGATTCTCAAGAGAAATGTGTTCCACTGCCGTCGTGGTCATCGAAGACAGTGCCGGATAAAAAAGTATGGGGTCCTAAGCACTCTCAAAAATTTTGATTCCCTCTGTTTTTGAAATTAATTATATGTATTTTATAAGTTCCAAGAAAAGGTTTTGTAGATGACTATTAGAATTTATCATATTTTTATTCAATTAACAAACGAATTTTACAATTTATCATATTTTGAAATTACTTTTATTTATCGTACACTACTATGAAACAAAAAAAAATAGTTTCCATGCTTTTCATACAATTTTGATTGTTTTATTCTGGATGATTTTATTTTTATTTAGTGAAAAAGTGAACTTTTTTGGGAGCCTTCAAAACTCAGGGGTTCCAGGCTACTTCCTAGTCGTGCCTAGTCCTACCTTTAGGGTAATCAAAAACTGCTTGTATATCAACTTGTCAGTTTTTGGATAATCACCAAATGTTTACCGTTTGGTCAATTTTAAAACATTTATCATTGATTAATTTCAAAATCATTTAATTAATCCGGCAGTAATTGCAGGTAATGAGACTTTCACACGGTACAAATCTTTATATAGCGAGATTCTTACTCTGAGCTGTTTTTCACCTTTTACTTCAATGATGATCAGTAAGCCACGGACACATTCAGTGGCGAATCCAGGGAAGGAGAGGGCTAGGGGCTTAGGCGCCCCCCATCCCCAAAAGCACCAAGGTCACCCCCAACGACATGGATTTTGGGAACTTTTTTTTTTTTTTTGCTGTTCTTAAAAGGGCGGCATTCTGGAGTAATGAGCCCCCCAAACCAAATCCTAGCCCCCCCCCCCCCAATCAAACCAAAATCCTGGATCCTGAGGAAATCACTTCGGCCGCCACTGCCTACTTCTAAGTTCAACCACGTTGCTCTGGTCCGAAACTCTCTTGCATTCTGCAGCTCACTCCGCTGTCAATACCACTTTGCTACCACAATGGAGAGTGGCCACTGTCAGGGCTAGAATGAATCCAGCTTAGAAAAGTTCAAACCACCATCTCAACCAGATCCTCCTCCACTTCCCTAAAACCATCCCCTCCTTCTTTTTCAAAACTTCCTCACATCCACCCTATCCTCAACATCTTTCCTCAACTCTATTCCAACTCCAATAACCTCAGCCTTACTGAAGTCCGGGCGATGAGAGAAATGTCCAGGAACAAAAATATCATCATCCTTCCAGCAGATAAGCGTGCAACCATTGTGGTCATGGACTGCAGTGACTATGATGCAGAGGCTCTTATATAGTTTTCTGATACCAATAATTAACTTCCACATGCCTCACATCCCACTTCTTCCATTTTCCTAGAAATTCGCTCCTTCTGGACCTCCTGGGAACCTTACAAGGCCTCTCTTCAGAATCCTTATCCCTTCACACCCCTCAGAATCCTCGCACAACCACCTTATACCTTCTCCCCAAGATACAAAAGGCTGGCAATCCAGGACAACCTATAGTTGTGGCATATGGTTCCCCCACTGAACGGATTTCAGCTTTGGTGGATCAACACCTCCAACCTTTTGTGCAGAACCTTCCTTCCTACATCAAAGACACCCCACATTTTTTGGAGCGTCTGTCTAAAGTTTCCAGTCCCCTACCCCCAGACTTCCTCCTTATCTCCATTGACGTTACTTTCTTGTATTCCAATATCCCTCACCTTGAAGGCCTCAGTTCCCTTCAACACTGCCTTCCAAACAGTCTTCCCAGGACATCCTTTCTCATTCCCCTAGCCAACTTTATCCTCTCCAAAAAGTACACTTCCTTCAACTCCCAGATTTATCACCAGATACGCAGCACTGCCATGGGTACCCGCATGCTCTCGTCCTGTGCCAACCTCTTCCTGGGCTGTCTCGAGGAAAATTTTCTGAAGTAATGCCCCCTCAGTCCCCTCATGTGGTTCAGATACATAGATGATATATTCATTATCTGAGACCATGGGGGAGACCACCTCCTGGATCTCCTCAACTCACTCGATAACAGTGATTCCATTAGTTTCACCTGGCCATACTCCCACACCGATGTCACCATCCTCGACGTGGATATCACCCTATGACAGAGTGCCCTCCACACATCTGTACACAGTGAACCTACTAACTTACAACAGTACCTACACTTTGACAGTTGTCACCCTTTCCACACCAAATGTTCCCTCCCATGCAGCCTTGCAATCCATGGCAGAAGCATCTGTTCCGATCATGAATCATTTTCAAGTTACTCCAAAAAACTATCCCAAGCCCTCATTTCCCACCGATACACCCTCAATCTCGTGGAGAAACAAATCTCCCATGCCATCCCCCACAACCCTTGTTCTGCACCTCCTAAAACTGACTATCTACCAACACTTCTCACCCAGTTCTTTCCTGGCTTGGAATCTGTCAAACAGATTCTCTGCTGTGGGCATGACTTCCTATGGTCCTTCCCTGAAATGTGTCTCCTTCTTCCTAAAATCCTACCCACTGCTCCCCGCACTTGCTTCAGCAGACCACCCAATCTGAAAAACATCCTGGTCCACAAGTATTTACCCTCCAACTCTCCTAGACAGGGTGGCCACAAACCGGGAAAACCGGGAATATCGGGAATTATCAGAGAATTTAATGTACCTGGGAAATTTCATGGAAATATCAGGGTATTCAGGTAATTTCGAAAATAATCAGGGAATTCAATTGCGACTACTCAGAATTTAGATATTTTTTAAGGTCGTCTTGAATTTATTTTAATAATGAAATTGTTCATTAGATATTTCAACTTATATACATTTAACATGAATTAGCCAACAACAGTGTAAACAGCATGCTAGAACTCGCCATGAGTACCTTCGACTAGCGCCAAAAAGCTGCCACCGATGTTGCGTCACTCACGAGCAACCACGCGAGAAGACCGGCGTGCGTACCACGTGCTCCTGCATTGTTATCTCGACTCGCACAAACACTCGCGAAAGTGTAAATGTGGCATTAGAATCCTCGAACTATATGCTATGTAGCTATACATAGCCCTGCGGTCAATTGAGTTTGCTATCTAAGTGGCAATCGCTTCATTTGTCAGGAAATTTCGTCTGCTGTTAACAAACACGCAAACGCATATCATGTGATCATATCTAATTTAAAAGTGAAAGTATTTTCAAAATATCGTTCTTTTAGTTTATTATAAAATGGTAAGTTTTTATTAATTTTTATGATTATGTGGATGAAAGATTGTTATTTTTTAAATTATTAATTTATTTTAATCATGAAATTTCTCATTAAACATTTCAGCTTATATATTTTTAACCTGAAATAGCTGATAAAAGGGTATAAATAATTTATTTTACTGATCATCTTAGTATTTTTTTCTCACAATGTTAATTACCGTTATCTGTGTTCGATCATCTAAGTTTTTTTGAATGTTGATTCAATGCGACAGTTCGAACAGCATATTAGCACTCGCAACGTGTGTCTTTGACTCACACCAAACACCCGCCACAGAAGCGAGCGGCACTCATTAGCAACTACGCGAGAAGACCAATGTGAGCGTACCATGTGTTCAAGCAGTGCTATCTCGATTCGAATAAGCTCGCGCAAAAGTGTAAATGAGGCATAAGAATAACCAAGACACATCTCGTGCGATCACATATAATTTTAAAGTGGAAATGTCGTTGGTTTTAGTTCATTACCAAATGGAAGTTTTTCTTAATTTTTATGATTGAATCAAATTTTTCTACTGCTATTTTTTAAATTAATAATTATTTTTGAACATTCATTGGGTGGATGACGATTGCATTTTGGATGTTATTACTATTGTTGACTATTTATGTATTTAATTTCATTATAAGTTCAATATGAAGTTGTAAAATTTTCAGACTAATGAATTTAACATGATAACACACTTTCAAAATGATTCTAAAAGTGCAAAATGCAGACTTTGCAATGCTACATTTTCGTTAATTAATATAGATAAAACAGCTATCAAAAGTCATGCTAAATGAAACATACTAACAAACTTAAGAATTGCAAAACTGTCTATCCTTTTCAAAGTCTTTTAAGTCAGTTGCAACAAACTAGTAATGAGATAACTAAACATGGTTTGTCTGAAAAATTTACTGTTTCTAATCCTATTACAACTCAGGAAAAAGAACAAATTCTGGCTCCACAAAACACACTCCATTCCTTTCTTCTCAAAGAAGAAGTAAGATGTGCAGTAATACTTTGATGTATTCAGATACTGATGACTCACAAGTCAATGTGCACAGCTGGAAGTGACTTCGAGTATTTTAAAAAATGTTCAACGATAGTCAAATAGCCAGAGAAATGTAATTGCAGCGAACTAAAATTACCTACTCAGTTCTTCATGGGATTTCTCCTTATTATAAAAGTAGACTGATGGAAACTATAAGTTTTTGTAATCATTTTGCTATAGGATTTGATGAGTCAGTCAACAAACTCAAGAAACTCAGATGGATTTGGAGTACTGTAAAGAATGAAGTTTGTACACGATACTTAACATCTGCTTTTCTTTGTCACACAAGAGCTTCTGATCTTCTTCTGTCCTTCAAGGAAATGCTTCAACTCCTTATAACCCTTAAAGTTTAAAAATCTCAATAGATGGACCAAATGTTAATGACAAATTATTCGGAGAATTGAAAACTGAGTTACAGAAGACTAGATAAATAAATGATACCTTTGTACTTGACATGGGCAGTTGTGGTCTTCATAACATCCATGGATGATTTAAATGCGGAATTGAGGCCACTAAATGGAATATTGTTCAGTTTTTATGGTGCCATGCATGCCATGTTTTAGTTAACGCACACAAACTTATAAATACGTAAAGGCCAAGATTTTCATCGTTCTTTTTCGAATTTGACAAGTATATATATTATGCCCTCAATTTAATTTCAAATTATGACATGCATAATGGCCAAGTCATCAGATTTTTTATCCTAAATAAACGATCTATGATACCGAGGGAAACCATTCTGTTTCATAAAGTGAAGTGAATATACACTGAAAAGTGTAGACTTGGCTCAGAGGAAGGTCTCATAACTTTTTGTCACTGCACTAACACGAGACTTGGCCTATTTTTACAAGAATTGTTTTTGTGGGATTATGATATTCAAATAAACATAATTAGAAATTTCTTTTTAATTTTTGTGAGTTTTGTAACAGTTTTTCCAATTAAAATGTAATCAAAGCTTAAAATATTATAATTATGTGAATAAAATTTCTAATTCAGGGAAAAGTATGACAAACTTTCCTGGAAAACCTGGAAATGTCACGGAATTTTTAAATCATTTCTTTGTTGCCACCCTGCTAGACCTCCACAGGGATCTTCCCCTTCTAGCAGACCCCGCTGTAAAACATGCAGCATGCACCCTGCCACCACCACTTACTCTAATCCTGTCATAAGAGAATCTTTTCCCATAGTTGGACATGCAACATGTGCTACCACTTACCTTATTTACCAACTAACCTGTCTCCATTGCACTGCCTCCTACATTGGTCTCCCCACTCAACAACGATTCTGCAGGCAAAAAGTTTATACTTCCAACCAAGACCATCCAATGGCAGTTCATGCCAACTCACATGGTTCTAACAACCTCAACACCAGTTTCACAGTTAGAGCTGCTAGAGTTTTTCCAAACACCACCACCCCTTCAGAACTCCGCAGATGGGAACTAGCCTACCAACATATCCTTGACACCAGACACACCCCTGGCCTAAACTTACGTTAAACCCGTCACTTACTATCTTTCAATTTCGTCAGTTATATATACGTTTTTTTTTATATATATATATTAGTTACAGCTTCATTTATTTACCCCTATAACTGATAAAAATAAAATTGTAATAATAACTTTTTTGAATTATGCTACACAAAGATTACTTTGTTCCACTTCTATCACTGTTCAACCTTATCCCCCCACCCCAGTATTTCCACCCCCACCACGTTTCAACCTTTGTTTCATTCATGTGGTGGGTTGAGTTGTGGTCACATCTTTTCGTCCACTATATGTCTCGCTTCTCACACAAATAGGGTTTCTCACCAAAATATTGTGTGATTTGTTAGTTTTTATGTTTTTTCTATTTCATCTCCTGCCTTCATCTATGGGTTATTTTTCCCTATCCTGTATTTTTTAATAATAATATAACAGTTTAGCAGTAATTCCAGATTTAAAGGGAGAAAAAAGGAATTTAAGTATCAAAGCTTGATGACATCACCATGTGTAACTTTTAAAAATTATTAACTCTTAAATGAAAAAACTATGAGAAAATTTGTCATGACTTAAAAGATTCTAAATAAATCTTTAATAAGTTAATTATGATTTTAGCTATTGAGTATTTGAGATATTAGTTTTCAAAAGTTTTTGCTAATGACACAAGATCAACCAATTCAATAAGTAGAGGGCAGACATCTGGGCTGGCACTCACTCATTCCGCAATTTTCATAACGATCAGTTCTCATCGTCGGCGGAGTAAATAGCTCCACATCGTTGGTAGTCGTAGTACATTCGAATAATGCCATAGTTATAATTTTATCTTGGTATGGGGGCCAGGCGAGAGTTTGTCTTCACTCGTGAGTGTGCTATACCTACGAATTTTCTGTGTAACTGTTGTCTGATTGCCTTATCCAAAATCTGGTACTGAAATTGTGAAGGAGAACTTTAAAAAGAATTTAAATCTCATGTGACTTAAAATTGTGCACAGTGAACTTATTTCAATACTACCTTTCACATTTGGGGTGTAACAAGCATGTGGAAACTGGATTATTTGAATATTGTGTTTACCAGATGCTGCAGTCATGAAGTTAAGACCCTGGTGTTGCTAAACCTCGAAGCAAAGCTTAGGCCTTTAGACTGACAGTGTAAACGGTGAACAAAAACTGGAGTTTTTGTTGTTATATGCAGTGGCTTGTAACAATTAAATGTAATAAATAACATTTTTCAATGACCACTTCAGTTCAAGACTTGTTAATTTATAGTCATACATACTAGTATATAGAAGGCTGGAGAGTTTATTCAGATTATCAGCATGGGTGACATACCTTAAGACTTTTTGTACAAAGTGAAACCAGGACACAGATTACAAGTCTTGTAACATATAGTTGATACACGGGAAAGCCTTCACCTTGCAGCATTTTTTTTTTACTTTTTTTAGCGAAAGGTGCTTTGGGATTGTCTTACTAGATAAGAAGATTGATATTTTTTGAAGCTCATTTGCTGAGGTTACAAAGGCTAATAGGACATATTCTGGAAGTGACAGAATATGTCTCCCAAAACATTCATGGTTTAAAGTAGTGTTAATTAGACTTGCGCATAATAGTTCGCGAAGGGAAGCGCTCAGTTTAGTTCGCAGCTCCCTCGCGAACTAGTTCACTCTTTTAGTTCGTTAGTTCGCGTCTCGAATTCAGAGAAACAGATCGTTCGCTCGCCTTGCTACCACTACTGCACGCCCTATTTTGTTTGTTAAGTCAGTTTTATTAGGACATAATCATTTTTTTGTCGTTTCTAAATGGAATTTAATATGACCTTCTTAACAAAAGTTATTGCTTAATAATAGCCCTTTCAAATTACATTAGCATGAACAGTTGCCGCCGATAAACCAAAGTGCTCATTGTCCTTTACACAAATGCGTAAATTGAATAATTGTGCTGTTTTTACTATTTACTTTACATGCATTCGTAGAATATTAATTTTTTTAATGGATTTGTTTATAAATTCATGGAAGAAACATTATTTATAAAAGGCGCTAATGATCCGGCCGTCGACGCGCCCTTAAACCCCAACAACAACAACAACAACAACATTACTTATAAAATATTATAAACGCGTTTATTTTGATGAATTAAAAAACCCGTTTATAAGTAATCGGCTTTTTTATATAAATAAAGTTTTGGAAATCATGGACAAAATATAATTCTACTATTGGCTACAACTTAAGTACTATATGACAGAAATAATATTACCTGTATTATTAAGAAAAATAACATTAATACTTCCAATGTGATATCAAATAATTAGACAAATAAAAATAATAGTGACCCTTGAATGAGAAAGTGGTAGCAATAACGAAAGTGCGTAAATTTCCAGTGAATTGGAAGTCATTGAGCTATTATTTTATTAGTGAAGGGGAGAATAATCCAACACACATTCACAATTTTTTGGCGATGAATGAAACTGATGAAGACACAAAAGTTAAAATCTTTTTGAATTTCGCAAGTCATTTCTTTCATCACTTTCACAAAGCTGTTAACCAACAGACTGAGATAAGTATTATATTATGTCAGCTTTAAAATCAGCGCTAGAAAAATGTAAAAGATACTGTTTCTTTGGTTAAGAAAACAAGAAAAAGCCTTTAGAAACCAAATTCTCCATAGAAAATGATAATATAAAAAAATAATGCTCTAGTATTCGTTGATAAATGTCTGGAGTATCTTAGTAAATAGTTAGATTTTAATGAAAGCAATTGGCTATACAAAATCCAAAAATTAAATTCAAATCACAGGGTTTCATTTTATGACTGTGAGACTATATTAGAGGTTATAAATTTGCGAGAAAAAATGATTATCAAAGTGAACAAACTTTACTCTGAAATAACAATATTATACGAAATCCAGGTAAAAGTAAGAGAAGTATTTCATGAATAAAAAATTAGCTTTTTCTCGAAATTAATTTGACAACTGAAAGCGATAAAGCATATGACAATTTTACTGTAGACAAAAAAGAATTAAAGATGAAAGAAGTGCAAAAAATATAGCTTAAAAAATGAAATAGTAAAAACATATCTTTTATCATTTTCTACTCTTTCGTAAAATATTATATTTTTGAAGTGTAGCATATTTTTATAGGTTATTCTTTTTAAAAAATTCCTACCATCAACCGAAAAAATATTGGAAACCCTAGAGGCGAATGGTGCTAGTTCGCGAACGGTAGCGCTCAATTTAGTTCGCGAACAGTACCGCTCAGTTTAGTTCGCGAACGGTACCGCTCTCTATAGTTTGCGACCGAGAGCGCTCTGTTAGTTCGCGAACGGTACCGCTCTCTTTAGTTCGCGACCGGGAGCGCTCTGTTTAGTTCGCGAACTAGGTCCTCCAAGAGAGCTCGCTCGCTTCGCTTTGCTAGCGCTACTGCACGCGCTCTCTTGTTTGTTATGGTAGTTGTGGTTATCGATGGTTGTCTTTTGATTGTTAATGGGATCAAAGTGTATTTTATTTTCACATTCCACGTTAAATTTATTAATGTTGAACAATTTATTTTTCTTTTATTCTTATATCTGTGGCTTCAGTGAAATGTGTCCACAAGGAACTGTGTTTCCTTTTAGATAATAAACTAATACAAAAGTTGGTCTTCGGGAAAGGATCGAACGAACTAACGAACTAAGGAGCGAGAGATCTGGGAACTAGTTCGCGTAGTTTGCCTGTGGGAGCGCTCTTCCGAACTAGTTCGTTCGCGAACTACACAAGACTAGTGTTAATAACCAATAATATTTGTTACAAGAAGTATATTAAGCTACTTAGTTTCATTTTATAAATAAATTTGCTGGAAGTGAATATACCAGAATCTCCAGAGAGCTTAAAAAGATGGGGCATAATTTTTTTGTGAAAGCCCTTCATCAGTAAGAATGTTGTATGCTTGGATAAAGTGCCACTGTGATTTTGGCATCAATATAATAATTCCCATTCTTGCACATAAAAATAACAGCTGTTTTACCTGCAATATTTTAATCAGATGTAAAAAATCAATTTTTGTACAATGACTGAGCTGAATCGTGTAATAATTGTGTTAACAGCTATACTGACCAATCCAGATTTGGTGGCTAGTCTGAACAGCCAATTGGATGAACTATTACCAAAACTTTTGGAACTGGATGTGAGTATAAATAAAAATTCTCATCCTGGTAAAGAAGAGATACTAATGCAGCTATACAATTCCATTAAAAGTCATTTTCTTCTTGATCTACCACTAAGCCTGAATGATTCAGAGAAATTTATAAATGTGAGTACAATTTTATTTATTTATTTTCATGACATGTGCTGATATTTGAAATAAATTAAAGGTATAAATTACTTCCATAATTATCACTAACATCCTTTTTTTAAAAAAAATTATTACATGCAACGAAGAAATCAAACACAAAGTAGTAATTAAGTCTCACCATTTTCTAGATATTAATTTTTTTTAATATTTTTTTCGAAACGTGAGTTTGTCCAGTTTATTCCATGGAATCTAGGAATGAAAGGATAACCCTGCAACCACAGATACGTCACATTATTTCATTCTGTATAGCAAAATTTTATTTTGTTGAAAGTCTAACCATTTTTGAGATATTGATTATTTTAATATTTTTTTGAAACATGTGACTTTATTCAGTGTATTCCATGCCATTTCTACAAATTAAGACTTTTTGAACCCTGTTTTTTTTTAATTTACTCAAAGATATTCGAGTCATCTAAAACAATGTTCTTTTTTTATTAAAATATTTTAAAAAACGTATAAAAATCTTAAATTGTATAATTAATTTATTGTAAGGGCATAACCAATACTAGGGGTGGAGTATAGGCCTAGTACCTTAACTAGCAGTTCACTTGAAATGAAAATTCTCTGACGCTAATAATTTTTAAATTACCATGTTGCCTATCTGGATTCTCAACTGAGATGCGTACAGGTCGCCACTAAATTTGTTTAAACCACAAACTTAGAAAAGGCTCAATTTACTATGAAATCAGAAAAGTTCACTTTGATAGAAATCTGAAGTTTATTTTCAAAAAGTCATATTTTAAAATTGCATTCTACAGTTGAGTAGGCGATGTAACAAACATTTCCATAAAATTGTAGGTTATGGAGAGAAAGTACCAACCGAATAAAAACCCCTTTTTGTAATTTAAAAGTTCATGTTAACTGTTAATACCGCACTTTGGTACCGAAAAATTCATCATGGCTGACACACGTTCCCAGGCTAACGTGGCAAGTTCTGGCTCGCAAACCGACCGACAAAAAACCAACTGATGCAGAGTACCTTACATAGCATTCCCAGAGTACAGACACCCCTTCCACTGGGCTCCCCAACTGTACACCACATGTATACCGACACTTAACCAAAAGGTATAAATGATCTAGATTATAAAAAGTGTTCAAACTATGACAGTATGTTTTCTTATCTTCAAGATGCCTAAAGGATGTTTAGTGAGAAATTTCGAGTGATTAGTTTAAATTTTTGTTTAATTTGCGTAGTGATACCAAGCCTCTTAAAGCAAGTGGGTAATTCCCCCAATGCCTGGATTTGTACAATTTTTTAGGAATACTGCTAAATTGCAAATTATCTGAATAAAATTAGTGTCAAAATGTTCCATGTTAATTCCTGAGTTTAATGGTGTAAATTTTATGGCCAAGATATGGATTTAACAAAACTAGGCTTCGAAACTGTTTAGAAATCACTTGGTTTTTCGTTAATAATTATTAAAGTGTTGTTTGTATCAAAAAGGTAAAATTATCGGAATTTTCTTTGAAGTTAACTACGTGTTTTAAAAGTTATTTTATCTATGGAAGTGGCTTAGTTTACTCACAAATAAATCTGAAGTGCAATCACGTGGGTTTAATGACTAAATAATCTTTAAAATGTCTATAAAATCTGTTCTACTGCATGGAATGTTATGAAATTTAAATATGTGATACTAGATTTTTGGCTCTTTTAGAAAATCTACTTTTTAGATTAAGAACTTACTAGGAACATATGGTAAAAAATGTTAGAAGTGGGAGTGCATTTATTGAAGTGTTTAAAAATTTATTTAAGTTATTTACACGGTCAGAAACTATGGAATTTTAGTGAATTTCACTTTCTCTTGAATTATTATTATATTCAAATTACTTTACTTCACTTAAAAGTGTCAAAAAATGGTGAAATGCTCACGTAACAAAAATCTGTTGTTTACAAGTTGGATTATAATGGATTACCCTATTCCAGGTTAGTTAAAAGTTTTTTATTTCTTATAGAAAGTTTATTTAGTGCTTTTATTAAATGTTGTGGGTCTTTACTGCTTTTAAAATGGTTTATTTTAATAAATTAGGTTGTGGTATCAGCTTCTATTGAAACGTTCCAATCATAACCTGTACTTGCAATGAAACCTTATGTTAAAATGAAAGCTTACTTCCTCCCTTCTACTTGAAACTAAGAAAACTAGAATTTATCAAAATTCTAAGGTGCTTATGTTATATTTCTTTTAAAATGATTGTTTCATGGCAGTTCAGTCTGCTAAAGAGACCATCGTGCATTTTAAACATGTAGTAAAAATGATGACAATAATTTTTTAGTGTTTTCTTAATGTTTTAAGAAAAAAAGAACATTGTTTTAGATAACTCAATCATCCTTGGGTAAATTAAAAGAAAAAACAGGGTTCAAAAAGTCTTAATTAACAGAAATGGCATGGAATGTTTAAAAAAAAAAATTAATAGCTCGAAAATAGTGAGACTTTTACTAAAATAAAATTTTGTCATATAGTAGGACATGATGTGACCTATCTGCAGTTGGAGGATTATCCTTTCATTCCTGGACACCCTGTATATGTGATGAGTGAGAGTGATGGGTTTACCAAGGTGGGCTGGTGTAGGGGAAGGTAAGTATAATCTGTCTGATGTTCAGAATATGATGGTTGGCCACTTCCTACCAACAAAGTTGTCATGGGGATGTGATTTCGTGAAATACTCTCACGAGTCCGATTGTGAAATGGTTATTGAAATTAGGAGAACTGTGGGAGCTCACATAGGGTGCTCACAACTTGGTGATCTGTATTTTGGGAATAGACTACCTCTAATGTCCCTAATTTGTGACTCCTTTCCTTGAAATAGTTCTCATTGCAATGCAGTATGAATCTGCTGTCCACAATCTCACCAACTTCATCACAGGCCATGCCATCTGCACCATCATCCACCTGATATACCAGCTCATTTGCCTCCACTGTCTAAGTTCTTGAATGGTCACAGACAAACAGTTTACTCTTATTAGTTTATCAAGTTCAACATGGCAGTAGATTTTTACTGTCTTTCATTTGCACTCTACTCTCCTCACCCCTATATGTACACGAGAGGGAAAGGATGTTAACAAATTCAAACATGTCTAGGCATCTTTGTGTACTAACAAGAATTTAGGTTGGACAATATTTTTATTCCTTAATAATAATCATAATAAAAACAAAACAAACAAAAAAACATTTTAAGTATTTGCCATGAGTGAGATGTTTTGTTGAAATAAAGACTGACTCAAAAATTTATGCAATGTCAATGAATAAAAGCTGCTCCTTCCACTCATCATAATTTTTATGTGACTCAAGTCTTTCTTGGCAAACTGTTTCCACATAGTTTTGTTAGGTGTTCAACTAAAGAATTGTGGTGGTTATTGTTCATTAAAAAAAATTATTATAAGAACAGACACAGGCTTTCAGACATAGGAGACAAAATAAGTAGGGTTAACATGATTAAATCATTTTGATTAAAATCATGATTTAAATCAAATGATTTATTCAATAAAAATAAAGGATTCAATCAAATTTTCATTAATTGGACTAATAAATGTTCGAATTGTAATGCTTAAAAAGAAACATTAACTTTCCTGCTTTCTCTGTTTCAAACCTATTTCATAAATTAGACTGGAAAAGTCCGAATATGGAAACACTTTTATTACTGATGCTGATGATGTTAGATTCCAAATAGTTGCCTGAAAATTGGGTGTAAATTGGATTGTTCCTCTTCATTAAAAATATGTTTTTGTGACTTCCACCCCACCAGAGCAGTGACATTTTTTAAAACTACTTCATTAAACATCACAGATTTGTGGGGTTTTAAATGTGTCTTTAATTTTATAATAATTTGCAGTAAACCTGAACCATCATATTGTGTTCTAGCTTCGTCCAGTACAATTTCTTCCTATTCTGTCACATTGAATTCAGTTTGAGTTGGGGATAATAAATACTCCAAAAAGTGGCTGGACATCATAGCTTGTTCATATCTCTTTTTGAACTTAAATATATGGCTAATGTTAGTGACATCAAATTTGGCTTCATGTCTTTTTCCATGCCTTTACTGCATCTGAAAGAGATTCATTACTTTTTTGTAGAGTATCCAGTGTGATTAGTATTAGTTTCTGTATCTTTAGAAATGTTTAGACTGTTTTCTGACTCTCAAACTATTGGAAAATGCTTCTAAAACAATTTGCTGTTGGTTTTAAGTGTTTTAAGGACCCTTTAAACAGTTTTTGAAGGTATACTGACATAAGTAAGGTTATGTGATACTTTATACCTTTTCCTGCAGGGTTCCTCTTCTTGGTGCCTCTAATCACTTCATTCCTTTACTTGTCCATTTTAGTAACTTCTAAATCTTAAAAACTTAATTTCTCTTCCTTGTTCCCTGCTGATGCCCTACTTCTTCATTGTCCATGTTTCAGCTGCATAAGTCAAGATACGCACAGAGTATGCGTGATAAATTACTCTCTTGCTTCTCTGTCGCACATTTTTATTTCATATCATGCTTCTCCTTCGAAACGCCTCTGCTTGTCTTCCTCTTCCACTTATCTCACCATCAATTACTCCACATTCCTCTAACACATTCCCCAAGTGCTTGAACCTGCGCACCTTCTTTAGTTGTTCAACTGTCATTACAATTCCCTGTGTTATCCTATTCTTCTTTCTGGTTGTTACCATGTACTCACACTTCTGTGCATCAAATTTCAGGGCATATTCCTCCATGCTGACTGTCCATACATCCAACTGCTACTGCAATTCCTCTTCATCACCTCCCCAGATCATCAAATCATCCACAAAAGCCATCATCTTCATGTTTTCCTCTCCCATCCTCACTGCCGCCTTCTGCATAATACGAGGGTTGTTTCAAAAATAAGGTTCCCACATTTTTTTTTTAGACACAAGGAATTTTATTCGAAAAAACGATTACACCATTGGAAACGTTGATCTTTAAACTATTTTTCCACATAGTCCCCATTTTTTTCTATGCATTTTTTCTGTCGAGTAATCCACTTTTGCATTCCCACCTCAAAGAAGTCCGCCGCCAACCCGTTGAGAAACTTGGAAACTTCTTCTTGCAACTCCTCGTCCGTCTGGAATCGTAGACCGCCTAGGTGCTCCTTCAATTTCGGAAACAGATGGAAATCGCTGGGTGCCAAATCGGGGCTGTATGGGGGGTGGTCAATGACATCCCAGCCAAATTTGTCGATTAACTCCTTTGTTTGTTGCGACACATGTGGACGGGCATTGTCGTGGTGCAGCCTTACACCTTTGCTGAGTTTCCCCCTACGATGATTTTGGATTGCCCGTCTGAGCTTTTTCAAGGTCTCGCAATAACCTGTGGAGTTAATGGTGGTCCCTCTAGGCATAAAATCGATGAGCAGTACACCACGCCGGTCCCAAAACACCGATGCCATGATTTTTCCTGCTGACAGTTGCTGCTTAAACTTCTTTGGTGGTGGCGATCCGGTGTGTTTCCATTGGCGCGATTGTTGTTTTGTTTCAAGAGTGACGTAATGGCACCACGATTCATCCCCCGTAACAATGGAATCAAGGAAGTCTTCGTTATTGTCGTCGCATTCACTGCAGAACTTCCGAGCACAGTCGACGCGCTGCTGTTTGTGGACTTCTGAAAGCATGTGTGGCACCCAGTGCGCGCACAACTTGTGGTAGCCTAGCTTTTCATTCAAAATCCTGTCAATTGAAGCTTCAGAAGCCTCAGGAATTTGAGCAGCCAGTTGCCGGATGGTGATTCGCCGATCTTCGAGCAGGATTTGCTCAACTTTCGCCACAACGTCGTCGGAGATCGACGGCCTCCCACTTCGTTGTTCGTCGTGGACGTCCGTACGGCCGTTGGCAAACTCCTTACACCATTTGCGGACGTGTTGAATACTTATACACGTTTCCCCATACACTTCACACAATTGCCGATGAATTTCTACAGGTGGTAACTTTCTTGCGTGCAAAAATCGTATGACCGCACGAATTTCACACCTGGCGGTGGCGGCGATGACGGGCTCCATCGCTTATGGCTGTCAGGCCGGTACTGACCGTTGCAGAGCCACGCTGATTGTTGGAATCGGTGGTGGGGGATCCGGCGAACACGGTAGTGTTGCCAGATTTCGCATTGCACCATGCACGGTAAGGGTACAGAGTTGGGAACCTTACTTTTGAAACAACCCTCGTATCATCCATGATTATAAAAAAGAGTAGTGGTGAGAGAGCACTTCCTTGTTTTAGCCCAATCCTTATTTCAACCAATCTGTTCTTCATTCCCCTATTTTCACATAGCTCACACTTCCTTGGTACAGTTTTGTCACTCTGCTGATGGTTTCTTTGGGAACATCTCTGTTCTCCAAGGCCTTCCATACCTTACTCCTGTGTACACAATCATGTGCTTTCTCAATATCAAGATATCCAACAGTAGATCCTTTCGATAGTCATAATATTTTTCCTGCAGTTGTTTCATAGCAAATATCAGGTCTACCGTTGATCTCCCTGATCTGAAGCAGTACTGCTCTTCCCTTAGCCTTTTTCCACCCTGTGACATATAATTCTTTCAACAATCTTTGATACACTTTGACACAGTGGCACATCAGCATAATCCCTCTACAGTTTTTAAACTCCTTCCTTCTCCCTTTTTTGAATATAGGTATAATTATTCCTTTTTCCAGTCTTCAGTTGTTGCACCCTGATTCCATACCTTTCTCATCACATGGTATAGCCACTGCTTTTCTACTACTCCTGTTGCCCTTATCATTTCCACACTCACTTCATTGATGCCTGGTGCCTTTACATCCTTCATCTTACCCAGATCTGTTTCCACTTCTTCCCAAGTTAAATCCTTCCCTATCTTTCCTAAATGGCTGTTATTTTCCTGCTTCTTTTGAAGAACAGCATCATCCTGTGACTAATCTGGATTCAGTAAGGGTTCAAAATGCTCCTTCCATATCCTTTTTAGTCTTTCTTAGCTGTTTATTTCCTTTCCATCTTTATCCAGCATGTTGACATTTTCTATCTGCTCCTTCCTATTCCTTTTTATCATTCCATAATGTACTTTCTTATTTCCTTTGCTATCTTCTTCCATTGTGTTGGTCCATTTCTCCAGCCAATTCCTCCTTTCCTCCACTACTATTTTTTTGTCCTCCTTTCTTTCTTCGTATATTCATCCCTTGTCTCATATGTCCTCTGTTTGAACCATTCCCTAAAGGCCCTGTTTTTGAATGCCACTGCTTGTTTTATTATATCATTCAACAATGCCTTTTCTTTCCACCTTTTGGTGTTACCAGTCCTTCCACACAATGTTTCTGCTGCTAGAACTAACGTCATTTTAAAATATACCCACTTCTCTTCCACTGTCCCCATTTTCACTGCTGTGGGTACCTTACTCTTTACTATTCTCTGGTATTCCTTTTCCTTACTCTTCTCTTTCAATTTCCATACCCTCAATCTCCTATACTGTCTTCCTGATTTTCTCCGATCTGCCGCAAAAAATTAAATAGGAAATATTAAATATAAGATCTATAAAATATGACCAAATAACAATAAGTGCTGGGTCTACAAGAAGGGTCTCATAGGAAATTGAGGCCACCAGGACATGTTGTGTCAAGGATATGTTGGTAAGCTAGGTCTCAACTGTGGAGTTCAGAGAAGGTTGTGGTTTCAAGGAATCCTCTGGCACCCCTCACTAGACAGATTTTTCATTTAATTACTACTCATCAGTAGTGTTACTAAGAATTTATACCTTTTTTTAATCCAAACTCTTCACCTATTGTATGGGGTAAGAGCAGTAGAAAAACATTCATACTGTATGATGTGATGTGATCACTCATTTGTCATTAATGTTACCAGATTATTTTTAGAATTTCACCTAATAACAACAGTTGAGAAATAAGTAACAAAACTCCATTAAAACATCAGACTGTCAAAAACATGCATAGAACATTACCAATTTACCAATAACATGGAAGGAATTTAAAATTAAAATTTGTAAATCACGAAAGTAGATGGGAAGGAATTAATATCCAATTATATCAGACAATTAAAAAATAAAATAAAAAATTGGTAACTAGATAACAGGGAATTGCCACCAGAGCATGTGCTCCATCAAAATCATAATAATAATAATAATAATTAAATATGACAACTCTTGTCCCTAACCACAGCTTTACACGGAGCGAGGTTTCCTTCATGGAGTCCAACAAACTGCTGTCTATCATCGCATGGCAGGACATGAGGATTTGTTTGTCTACAGCTTTGAGTATCGCGGCTCACAGAGTTATACATCTGTATTTGCAAAAACCAGCAAAAATTATGGTAAGTTCATATTTAGAATTCAGAGAATATTAGAGTAAATCATTGGATTTGACCAGTGCCGGATCTATGGGAGTCAAACTGGAGGGTTGCCCCAGGCGGTATCTTCAGGCGGGGAGCAAATTCATGTTTGAAGGAGTGGTAATCTCTAGCATTTACCCTGGTTTGGAAAATTTGTAGATCCGCCACTGGGTTCAACAGAATTTTTCTGAGAATTTGCAGCAGAAACACAGTGTTTTCAGGCCTTGAACTAAAGTCTTTAATTCTTCTGAAGAACATACAAAGTTTTAGACATTCCGTATCTTTTTAAATATATATAATATATATACTTGGCAACCCTGATGCTCAGCTAGCTAGCTAAAATGGGTTCATCTGAGGCAGTTATCGATAATGTCATCCCATTAAAACTGTTTAATTTAATTTTAATTGAATTGCAATGGAGCACACACTCCGGTGACAATTTCCCTAAACACCCATCTTCCCCAGCTCCTGCACCCATCTACATTTGCCCTCTATAAATTTTAACTTTAAATTCTTTCAGCAAGTTTGGTAAATTATTCATCACTTCCTTCAGTAACTTATTCCAATTCCTAACACCCTTACCTAAAAAAGATAATCTTCCCACACCCTTGTGCCTGAAATCCAGTGCCTAATTATGGTCATGGTCATCTTTTCCCTTCCATGCACTACTTTTTTCATACCTGCACCAATATCTTTCCATGACTCATCACCAGTATACGCCCTGTACACTCCCTTGACCCTCTTCACCCTCCTCCTGTCTTCCAATGAATACATTCCAGCTCTTTTATCATATCTGTTACTGACTGCATTCTGTGATAATTTCCAGAAACAAATCTAGCAGCCCTTTTCTGCAACCTCTCCAACTCCTGTATTTGATACTCAAAATACGAGTCCCATAGTACACTACCATAATCGAGCAATAGCCTGACCAAAGTTTTGTAACCCAATTCCTTAACTTCCCTCGTACATACCCTCATCACTCTCTCCAACAATGTGGAATTTTGAAACCTTTTTCTACCACTTGTCCATTGTGTCCTTCCCAGTTAAGCATATTATCAAATGTAATGCCAAGATATTTACATTTCAAGTCTTCAGCAAGCAATTCCTTCCCCACCTTATAATCATAATCAACCTTATGTTTTTTATTTGTGTATGTAATAAGATGACTCTTCTTTTCATTTATCTTCATCCCATGTTAAATTGAAAATTAAATAAAATAAAAAATTTATAATTGTAAAGTACAATGTAAAAAAACTTACTTAAATAATCATCTATTGTTATTTAGAACAGGTTTGTTTATTAATACAAATGCAATATTAAAATTTTTAGAAGAGAGCTAAATAAGGGAGAAACAAGTGCTTTTAAAATCTTTTCTGTTTATCTATAACAGCTACAAACTTGAAACACATCTGTAAAATTAAAATTTTAAGTTGACTCATGATTGATAACCATCATGGCAAGATTGTTTAGGCTATAGTTGCTCATTGTTGAGATATCCTTGACATCAGACACGCCCCTGGGCCTAAATCTATGCTAAACCTGTCACAACTATCTTTTATTTCATTTTACAGTCAGTTACTTATATATGTAAATTTCATTTATTCAAATTACATTTATATATATATATTTCTACCTCCATTTATTTTTGCCTATAACCAATCTAAATAAAATTATAATAATAACTTTTTTGAATTATGCTACACAAAGATTACTTTGTTCCACTTTTATCGCTGGTCAACCTTATCCCCCACCCCCTGAAAAATTGAACATTACCTGAAACAGTTCAGTTTTCACGCCATCCACCTTACTAGAAAACATTCCCATAAACTTTTCCTTCAATCATGCTTCTCTTTTAACATACCCCCCAACAGTCTGATCATATAACTACCAGTCTCTGGTTGCCACCCACCACTACACCAAGCCCTCCTGTAGGATAACAGACAGATTATCCTAAAATGACAATACATATTTTAATGTATATCTTTGAATTTAAGAGTTTCCTGGAAAGTGTAAGAAGAAATGCTTATGCTTGGGGTGGAGCATAAACTTGAATCTCAACTGTGATCGTGCATACCTAAGGTGTTACAGTTCTGACTTAGCTATTAACTCAGTCGCCAGACACTATGGAAAGGTGAAAGTTCAATGATGATTAGTCCATTCTGGTATGATGAATATATTCTTTAAAATTTTACAAAGTCAGGAAACTGCAAAGGAAATCAGACAACTTCTCCGAAATTATTTCACAGATTCGACCGACCATTCGAGCATGACGAAACCCCACGCTCCCACTATCTCTTAACTACATGAATTCTTCAAAATAAACTTCCACCCATGATGACAAAAATCAACCGATACTACATAACTTAGTAGTTTGCCGCGCCACGAGCCCAGAGCTGACCACCTTCCTACATAATGCTTCTATACCGACTGAATGCTTCTACTTGAATGGGCGAGGGTAGGTTCTGGAGGGGGTATTTATAGGATCGGGGCTTCTTGGACCGTGGGAACTTCCTTATCTCGACTTTCCCACGGACTTTATCCTATAACTGATCAGTTTCAGAAAAATGTTATGAAATCTAATTTGATTATGACAATAAAAATCATCCTAGCTCTCTGAAATTTTGGTAGTTGCTAGATATTGTTACAAACGTCAAATTAAGTTATTATAAAAATTTTTGTAACTTTAATAGTTTCGCCAGAAAAGAGTCATAAAGATGTGATTGCCATAACTTTCGAAATATTGCTCCTATCAAGCTGAAACAAATTTGATTCTATTCTCCTATTGCTCATCTATTCTCTGATGTCAAATAAAGTATTTTAACTAATTTTGAAAGTGGTATAAAACTTGAAAATAAAATTTGACTACTTAAAATATTCAGAATATCGACTTGAAAATAACTCTAAACAAATTTCCCTATTGAAAAACTGTTACTGTAAAAATTTGGAATCTATAAGTACATTCCCTGATTTATTACGAATTTTACAAATATTATTCCTCCCGAATGCCGAATGATCGCATCATCTAGTCCAAGCGTTTTCTCGAGCCAAAACACATTTTATTTTATTACAATCAAATGCTTTAATATTTTGAAATAAAACTTTTCCAGAAATCTTTATATTTAAATAAACTTTACTCTGAATATAATTTCTTTTCATGAATCCCCGAATAAGACTGAAATATCTAACTTTTCCATTAATCACATGTCTTGTTATACCAAATTATATCGAAAAACGATCTTTAAAATGCATGAAACTTTCTAAAACTTTAATATGTTATTAAAACCGAAATTACGCTACTTTCTGTCTATCACTTCTTAACTGTTTTCTAATAACTGAATACTTCGATTTTAGAGTGGAAAATTACGTGATAAAATTCTTTACCGGCAAATCACTATTAAACATCTTTAAACTCTAAATAAGATCTTTTAACAACAAAATTAATCATCTTCTGGCTATCTATTTACCTAAACATCTTTTGAACTAAAGAAATATATTGATTTAGCGAAATTATATGAAAGTCAAATACTACATATTCAAATCTAAGGTTAAGTTTCTCAACAGCTGTTTAAATGAATTTAACTATTGAATTTACTGTTCATATTTGAATTAATGCTTATGTTGGACGTATTACTGGGACATATTATCAAAATTGACTATAAAAATGACTTTAAAAGGGTGGTATCATATACTTCAACTGCACTCGCTATCTTAGTATCCTAACTAATTTCGTTAGGCGAAATTCTAAGATGTGTTACACAAGGGCCAGTTGGTTTTACTCTTGGAAAGTTTCCATAGCAACAACTAGCAAGGAGTGGGTTGCACATAAGGAGTATATCAGAAGTCCGATTTTGTAATTAACGTGGCGTATTGGAGTTCATTAAAACTGATTTAAACTGTGCAGAGTATATGACTATCATTTTATTTAATTAGTCTAACTGCACATTCAGTAAAAAAATAAAATAATTAGCGCCAACCACAGCTAAAGCCATGAATTAAGAAGTATAAAAGCACGGGAAATACAACAAGAACCTTCGGAGATACAACATGGCAACCATGACA
This sequence comes from Vandiemenella viatica, assembly GCA_031002005.1. Taxonomy (NCBI): domain Eukaryota; kingdom Metazoa; phylum Arthropoda; class Insecta; order Orthoptera; family Morabidae; genus Vandiemenella; species Vandiemenella viatica. Next base: position 62,865,606 of record JARYHS010011408.1, on the reverse strand, counting down.
GGACCTTAAGTGTGCAGAAAGCAGGAATTTGCTACGCAAACTGAAATCAAAGATCAAGAAAGGAAGAGAGGATACTCTTTGGAAACACACAGCGTGACTAGCAGCGGAACGTGAACTAGCCATAACACAACAACATTCGCCACATGCATAACAGCTGATGGACGTGAAAATGAACCCGCCAGCTACAAAATACGAAAAAAGCCAAGTTACTTTTTCTAGACTTTGTTTTTTTTTATGCAAGCGGTTATGGTTGCCAATTTTCATATATTAAAGATATAGACTGATGATACCATAAGTTTTGCAATGGGGTTACAAGGGAAGGATCCAAACGGTGGTTTAGGAGCATCAGAGGATTGATATTTATGTACAAGGATGTTTTTTAGATTAGGCAATTTGCTGAAGGTGACTCGAGGTGTAGTGGGAAGGATAATGGGAAGAATGCGGAGCATTTCAGGAAAGGATTTAAGAAAGTAATAGCCCAAACGAAGAATATGGTTTAGTGATTCCAGGCCAGGGAAAAACTGGGTGAGAAAAAAGGTTTCTGGTTGGCTTTAGGTTGTTTGTGTTGGCGTGGGGGATAGTTCCTGACTCTTGATAGCTGTTTTTAAACTAGTTCTGGAGGATGATTATGGTTTATGAGTGCCTGGGTCAGGTTGTTGGTGTAGAGAGTAAAGGACTCGTGATCAGAGCAGACGTGTTTGCCTCAAATGGCTAGGCTGTATGGGATGGAACGTTTTGTATGATATGGATGGCAGCTATCAAAATGGAGATATTGTTGTAGATTAGTGGGTTTTATGTGGACAGAGGTGTGTAAGTGATCATTCTGATTAGAGATGTCTACATCCAGAAAAGTGATGTCAGTCTGAGAGTAGGACCAGGTGAAGTTTAAGGAGGAGAAGTTATTAAGTGAGTACAAGAAGGAGGTTTTCACCATGGGTCCAGATCATCAATATGTCAACTATATACCTGAACCACAAGGTGGGTTGTCCAGTAACCTTTTGAAGAAAATGTTCCTCTAGTCTGCCCATGAAAAGGTTGGCATAGGAAGGTGCCCATAGCAGGGCCTCAAATCTGATGGTAAACCTGAGACCAGAAGGAAAAGAAATTTTTGGTAAGGATGAAGTGAACCAAAGGAGTGAGGAAATGAGTGTTAGGGAAGATGTGTGGGAGGCAAATGTTGAGGTAATGCTCTGAGGCCCTGGCCATGAGGGATGTTGGTGTAGAGTGATGATACATCAATAGTGACCAGGAAGCAATCCATTGGCAGGGGTCTAGGGACTGTTGACAGATGTTCTAAAATGTGGGGGGTTTCTCTGTCATAAGATGGAAGGGCCTGGACGAAAGGCTGAAGGTGCTGGTCAACGAATACAGAAATGCATTCTGTGGGAGACCCAAAGACAGCAACAATAGAACGTCCAGGATTGCCTGCCTTATGTATCTTGGGCAGAAGATACAAGGTGGGGGTCTGGGGGGAGTTAAGAGTCAGAAGGTAAATTGAATGGTGTGAAAGACCCTGTAAGGGACCTTGGAGACTGAGGAAAGAGCGGAGTTCTGTGCAGATTGAATTAGTGGGGTCAGTGGTATGAGGTAAGTAAGTGGAGGTGTCAGAGAGCTGCCTGAGGGCCTTAGCTATGTAGTTGCTTCGATCCATGACCACTGTGGTTGACCCCTTGTCAGCTGGGAGGATTATGATTGTTTTATTTTTTGAAAGTTCACTCATCGCCTGCATCTCAGTACGGATCAGGTTGTTGGAGTGGGGGATTGAATTTTGGAAGAAAGGTGATGAGAGGGTTGCATGAGGAATTCCAGGAATAGGAGATGGTCTTGTGGGAGGTGAGGTTGATCTAACTGGGATGGAGGTAGGAATTATTGGAGGCTGAGTTCCAGGTTATCACATTAGCTGTTTCCCCTTCCTGTAGTACGAGGGGCGATCAAATATAAACGGGATTGTTGTTCCTGAACATCAACAATTGGCAGTACTGGCCCCGCGCTTCTGCTATGCTTAGGCGGGACCATTAGGAGTGGGGAGAGCGTGCTGTTAGATATTTCCCGCCATTTAGTCAGTAAAGCTCACAATGTCGGAGCAACAGGTGCACTCCTCCACTGCGCAACGCATTATTATAAAATTTCTTGCTCTTGAAGGAGTTACAGCGGCGGAAATTTTCCAGAGATTGACTGCACAGTTCGATGATCAAACATTGTCAAGGAGGCGTGTTTTTCTCTGGCATAAAAAGTTCAAGGAAGGACGAGACAGTGTGGAAAATCAGCAACACGGTCGCCGTCCCCGGACCAGTGTTACAGACGAAAACATTCGTGCTGTTAAAGACATTATTGCCGTCGATCGACGGGCGAGTGTATCAGAAATTGCGGAACAAGTCTGAATCAGTTATGGGAGCTGTCAAACTATCATCACAAAACACCTACAGTTCCGTAAAGGGTGTTCCAGATGGGTCCCTCACCTTTTGACCGAAAATCTGAAGTTGAGACTTTTGGAAGTCTGTCAGAGGCTTACAGCAAGGTTTGCGGAAGGAGGTGATGAATTTTTGAGTCGGATCGTCACCTGCGATGAAACATGGGTTCACCACTACACTCCAGAATCCAAAGAAGCCAGTAAGGAGTGGCGGAGGAAAGGGGAGGCAGCACCAATGAAAGCCAAGACTCAACTGTCAGCTGGCAAGATTCTTTCAACAGTTTTTTTTTTCGATCGGTGAGGTATTTTGCTGATTAATTTTTTGCTTGAGCGACGCATAATCAATGCAGCTTACTACTGCGAGTTGTTGAACAAAGCGAGAGTTGCATATGGCCGCAAAAGAAGAGACCAAACGATTCGACAGGTCATTCTCCTCCACGACAATGTGCGACCCCATACTGCATCTCTAACTGTCTCTAAACTACAGGAAATGCGCTGGACTACACTTGATCACCCTCCTTACAGTCCGGACTTATCGCCCTGCGATTTCCATTTGTTCGGACGTCTTAAAGAAGCTCTAGGAGTGCAAAGATTCGAAGATGATGAGAGTGTGGAAGACTTCGTGAGCAACTGGCTGCTGACACGACCCTGTTCTTTTTATTATGAAGACATCAAAAAGCTTCCTATACGCCGGGAAAAATGTATTTCCAAAGCAGGAAACTATGTGGAAAAATAAATTGGAATTATCTTGTGTTTTTCAATAAATGAATTTAAATAAAAAATAAAATCCCGTTTATATTTGATCCCCCCTCGTATTGAAATAATACCACCAGTTGAGTGTGCGGCAGAATGAAAGGGAGTCCTTAATAAGAGTAATATTATCAAATTTAGGGATGGGAGAGAAAGTAAAACCCTTTGAAAGAACTGATAGTTCAGGTTCAGAGAGGGGGTGGAAGAAAGATTCATACCAAGGATTTTTGATTTTTCCAGTGGTGGGGAATGGGTAGGGGTGGGGGTGATAGGAGTGGGTGGCAGAGGTGCTGGGTGGGCAGAGTTGAGAGTATGGAAAATACACCAAAAACTTTTCGTTTTTTAGAGGGGTAAAGCTATGCTTACCACCTCAACCTGCACACAAAGTTAGTCAGGATATTTATTCTGTGTTTAGATGATACTGAAGTGTAATGTACAGACTTATTATAATTCTGTTTTTTTTAATTATTATTAAGTGATAAGGGTAGTAACTGGGTGTATCAATATATGTTACAGACAATGTGCAGTGTTAACCAGTTGCTGCTCATGGGAACTCAACTGGGAAAAATTCCCAACGCATCAGTTATGTTACAAAAAAATTGTAAAGATAAACTCTTAAATATTTTTCAATGTTTGATAAGAAAACATAACTGTAAGATGCAAGCTCACCTTACTTGAAAGAGAACATTTAGAAGAAGAAAAAATTGTTCAATCTAAAGTTCACTACTACCGTTTATGCTTGCTATTAAAATTGTACGGTGAACTTTAGGGGGGGGCTGTAGGATAACAGACAGATTATTCTAAAATGACAATACATATTTTAACATATAATATATCTTTGAATGATGGAGTTTCTTGGCAAGGGCCAGTTGGTTTTACTCTTGGAAAGTTTCCATAACAACAACTAGCAACGAGTGGGTTGCCTAGGTTGGTTGGCACATAAGGAGAACTTGTATATCAGAAGTCCAATTTTATAATTAATGTGGTGTGTTGGAGTTCATTAAAACTGATTTAAACTGTGCAGACTATATGACTATCATTTTATTTACTTAGTCTAACTGCCAGTGGCGTATCTAGGTCAATAAGGGACCCGGTGCAAAAAAATTATTTTGGGCCCTCAGGTCAGATGGCCTACCTTTTTTTTGCTTTGTGTTACTGGTAGGGGCCCCCCGAGATGAGGCTGGGGTCCCCAGAGCAGTGGTAGGGGGCCCCCTGAGCAGTAAGGACCCTTAGACCACGACAGAGCTTAAAAAAAAGATCGCCAGTCTGCCGTGAAGGCCCAGGGTCATCTGAACTGCGCTTGGGGGCCCCCTGAGGTATGCTTGGGGGCCCCCTGAGGTATGCTTGGGGGCTCCCTTAGTGTAGGGGCCCCGGTTCACTGCACCGCCTAGCTCTATAGTAGCTACGCCCCTGCTAACTGCACGTTCAGTAAAAGTGAAATAAATAGCACCAATCGCAGCTAAAACCATGAATTAATTAAGAAGCATAAAAGTACGGGAAGTACAACAAGAATCTTTGGATATACAAACTCCATGCCTTTCGTTTTACACAATACCTTACTCCCACCCATATTGTTCTCCAGCAATTTCTACTAAAAGCCCACCAACATTCTAGTCAACTTTCCTCTCTCCATAAGATTCTTTGTCTGTTGCATCTCTCCCCAACCCAACAGCTTAAACAAATTTCCACAGAGTGCAGACATTTACAACAGATATGTGAACAAAAACATCTGCACAAGCTATCCAATTTATTAAAAAGCTATCGTGCTTGTTCTAGGGCTGTCTCTTCCCTACCAACACCCCTCACATATGCAGCACACACACTCTCCTCCCCTGGTTGCCAAAGCCCCATGTCTTGCCCACATTTTTAATATACCACACACATCCCCATTACCACCAATCCCCTCACCCCACTGCATCACGTGTGGATACACCACATCAGTCAGTGGTCAACCTTTCATCCACTTGTCTGTCTAAACTACAACTCTCTATCCTATCCAAGGGACTTTCCTTCTTACCTACTCCTAAGTTCGACCATGCTGCTCTGCTCTCTTGCCGATACTCTCTTGCGTTCTGCTGCACACTCGGCTGGTGTTATCACTTTGCTACCACAACGGAAAGTGACCGCCATCGTGGTGAGATTGAGTCCAACTTAGAGCAGTTCAAACAACCATCTCAACTAGGTCCTCCTCCACTTCCACAAACCATCCCCTCCTCCTTTTTCAAGACTTCCTCCCCTATCCTCAAAATCTTTCCTCAACTCTATTCCCAACTCCAATAAACTCAGCCCTACCAAATTCTGGGCCATGAAAGAACTCTCAAGGAACAAAAACATCGTAATCCTTCCAGCAGATAAGGGCTCCACCACCGTGATCATGGACCGCAGTGAATACAATGCAGAACCCCTTAAACAGCTTTCAAATACTTACTGTCCTCATGCCTCAGATCCCACTTCTTCCATTTGCATTGAAATTCGCTCCTTCCTGGACCTCCTGGGCCCCTTACAAGGCCTCTATTTAGAATCCTTGTCCCTTATCACCTCTCAGAATCCCCGCACACCCACCTTATACCTTCTCCCCAAGATACGCAAGGATGGCAATCAGGGACGACCTATAGTTGCGTCATATGGTTCCCCACCAAATGGATTTCAGCTTGGTGGATCGACACCTCCAACCTTTTGTGAAGAACCTTCCTTCCTACATCAAAGATACACCACATTTTTTGGAGTGTCTGCCAAACCCCCAATCCCCTATCCCCAGACTCCCTCCTTGTCTCCATTGACGTCACTTCCTCGTATACCAATATCCCTCACCTTGAAGGCCTCAGGCAAGGGTATAAGCTTTCAAAGTTTCCCCTTCTCTTTGGCTGCCATTATTAAATTCAGATTAAATACTTTGAAATTAAATATTTTATATTAGCAGTGTGTTGTTCTGATTCAAACAATGTCAATCTTACTTTTCTTAAAAAATGCTCTTTTCTAAAAATAGGGTCCTCCCAGAAATTTTACCTGGTTTAAATTTGACTTTTCTAGTATTCATCCTGATAATAATCACTTCACTTTGTCTCATGAAGCATTTTGTGTCAATGCACTGCAGACTTTTGCTTTGAAATTATATTTAAAATACTTCCGTTCAATGCAACGATCTCAAACAACTGTCATCTTGTTTCCAAAAAAAAACCTCTTTAATCTAATTTAGTTTCATTTCACTTACCTATTTTATTCGCGATTTGTATTTTTTTTTCTTCAATGAAAAACTACTTTGAATTTATATTTACTTTAATTCCATTTGTATCCATCTTTTGCACTTCTTAACCAAGATCCATTACTTTCATCCCTGTATCTTAGTTCATTGACTACCCTTCTTTATAACTATTTAAATCCATTTGCTAATTGTGTCACCCGTTGCTGCGAGGATCCCTTGTTCTGAATCTAAGATTTTCTATAACTTCCTTTAGAAAATTAATAGACACTGAGACTGCCGCCAATGTGGTTGATCCATTCCCTTCTATATCTGACAATGTTATCTTTTAGGTGCAGTATCATTTTAGGTACTATACCCACACCGATTCCAACCATTTTACCTTGCTTTCAGGCTTAGAGCAGGTACAGGAAACAAGAAAATATGTGTGTAGGGAAATTGCCACAGGAGTGTGCACTCAATTGCAATTGCAATTAAATTTAAAAAAAGAGGATGAGAAGCAAACAGAAATGAATAGTCTACTCGGCAAAAAAGTAAACCATAGAAGCCTGATATTGGTATGATAATGGACTATTCAGAACACTTCTTTTATTTCAAACCAATATATATATATACATATATATATATAACTAAATGAAAAATTCAAATTCTTAGTATTTCTTTAGGTGTGTGCCACTGTGATGAACTGCTCTATCTCTTCCCTACACCCGCTCTCTTTCCACATTTGCCAGAAGAAATCTTAGACTGGAGGGTTGTGGATGAAGTCACTTCAATGTGGGCAAACTTTGCAACTTATGGGTGAGGAATAAGACTATTTAATTTATTCAGGAATAAGACCACTAATTTATATTTGCATGGATTCTTTTCCTTAAGGATAAAAAATCCACATATTTTGTTAATGTTCTCAGCTTTAAGACTAATCTGCTAACTAAATTGTCTACTAATAAAATAAAAGATGTAGTATACACTGCAATTCAATGCAACACTACCATTTTATTATTGTCAGCATCAGATGCCGAACACAAACAAAATAAATGTTAATTTGATAACTATATCCAGAGATTCAAGCCATCTTCTGGCAGTTAGTTCAGCATCATGCAGTGTGAGAACACCTCCAGATAGTCTTCTTGCTGGACAGTCCATCACAATATGATCAGTGATTTGGATATCTCCACAGTCAAACAGTGCATCACTTATGGGTGGTTGCATTGCACACTCTGTGTCCTGTATGAAATCTATTCAGTTGACACCAAAAGTGCTGAAGCAGGTCAAACCCTGAACCACAGATTGCTGGATCTTTTCCAAGCCCACAATTGTGGGTGGTTGATTTCCCACTCCTTTCTCCACTCTAGATGTAAGTCAAATCAGTTATTTCTAAGCTTGAGTGCTTCCATGTAGGGAGGTCTCATTCATATTAATCTTATGTGAGGCAGGTGGAGAAGGTCAGTATACAAAGGAATCACGTTGTTTTCCTCCACTCCTTCAAATTCTCTAAGCAGTATTGACTTTCTCCTCAGGTGTGTTGGAGGAATGTTGCAAAGTACAGGCAGCCAGGATACTGGGGTAGACCTAATGACACCACTCATTGTTCTCATAGCAGCGTTAAGCTGGATGACATTATTTTTTATATATATATATATATCCTGGTACATAATAGCCCAGCACCTTGTTTCTACTCTGGGCCCATATTTCCAATATATTACAAGAGGTACATAAGATAAAATTATAGTTCGAAAATAGTAGCTAAATATTTTTCAGGATGTAAAACTAGTTTGTAACACATAAACCTATCACAAAAATTAGTTACATAATTAAATTAACAATGCATAAGAATGTATTTGATAGGTGTTAGTGTTTTTTATGGATATATACATATATACTGTAAATTAGTAATTTGAGTAACATACATTCACTAAACTGCTGGGTGACATAATTGCCAAGCCATGTGGAGCAACAGAATTCAGCTGTGGAGAATGCCACGCCAAGGACTGCTCCTCGAAGAATGTGTGCACCTGCACCCCATGACGTGCCAACCAGTTTCTTTACTAGGTTCACACGGGTCTTCACTTTCTCTGCAGTGTTAGATAAATGCTGACGAAAAGTGAGGGCTTGATTCAAGATAATTCCCAGATATTTAGTGTTCTACTCTTCCAAGGAGACTGAAGGTTGGTCTTATTTATTGAGAAAATGCCAGTGACTCTTTTGGATTCCACAGTTGACCTGGAATTTACGATTACTCAGTATCTTGTTCAAGAGTTCACCTACTTTTTTATGTGGTACAGCATTTAAGAGTTTGAGGAGGAGACCCTCACACCAGACAGTATTGTAAGCTGCTGATAGGTTAACAAATAAAGATCCTTTTTTAAGTTTCTTTTCGAACCCAATCTCAATCGGGCCACGAGTGTCAGAACCTGCTTGGCACAGCTACGCTTTGGCCTGAATCCAGCCTGCTCTGGAGGAATGACCTTATTAATAGTGTCATGAATCTCAGCCAGTACTATCCTCTCAAGCAGTTTATATGCAGTGGTGAGTAGAAAAACTGGTCTAAAGTTCCTTCATTACCCGGTATTAGGATGGCAATTACCTTTGCTTTTTTAAAGGCAGGGGGAACTTTGAGGTCTGCAATATTTCATTGAAAAGTGCAAGCAACCATTTTCATGTGATGGGAACTGTGTTAATGTGGAATTCTGGGTATAGGACATAATGTCCAGTGGCTTGGCTTCATTATATTTTAGTGCAGCGTCCATTTCAGACAAAGTGAATGGACTAGAATATTCTGCATTTGGTTTAATGAACTTTTGACTTCATAGTTCACTTTTCACACATCAAGTGGTTTATCTATAGCCAGGCCCCTTCAAGGTTCTGGCTATGACATTACAGGATGCTCCCCCTCTTGTACCTGTCTGTTGTAGTTGACGCCCAGTTTTTGGACTGAAGTCCAAGCCTATCAGCTTGAGTGTGTAAAGTCTAAATTCCCAGTTGTTTCCTGCTGGAGTAGTATTTGATGCTGGTTAAGAGAGTCCAGTAACCTTGTTGGTGTGGTCTCCACTCTGTTCAAACTCCTTGAGTAAATGGTTGAACTCATGATCCTAGCCAGGGACATAGTTAGGGCTGCAGCCCCTAGGTATGTTGGGCTTTGCTGCTGTCTCCACAGTTTCCAGGAATTTCTTGTTAGATGTTACAACAGCAGGGACATTTTCAAGAAGTCTATCCAATGTTCTAGTAAATTCTTCTCATTTTTTTTTTTTTTTTTAATAAAGCAAGAGTATGGGAAAGATCTTATGACTTTTGTTTGTATGGATGCCAAATGATAATACCACTGTCCTATGCTTACAGTATGGAAAATTGTTAAGAACAATTTGTTGAATGCTCAGATCATCATGAGCATTGTAAGTTATAGTTGTAAAAAACAGGTCAGGATTGGCTGACTTGAATGTCCTCTAATCCTTGGCTTCAAATTGAAGGTCCAAGTTGTTAAGCTCCGTCTATTCACACAGCCATCTACCATTCTTGTATTCTTCTGTGTAAACCCAGTCAGGGCAGTCGGAATTAAAATTCCCCAAATTCACGGTGGAGCGCTGTAAATTGCCTTTTTAGCATTCATGTTGTGGCGGCACTGTTGGTTGAACAGAGGGGAGAGTGAGCGTGGTTTATAGTCACCGACAGGAGGTTGTCGCATTTCTCTCTCTTGATAGCGCACATTAATGCTCGCAGATGGTGGGATTTAGTACATATTACTGAAAATGTTTGAAGCAACAAATTCTGCTGACGCGGTCACCAGTGATTCAGCTTATCAACATGCTTTACCATGTCAAGAAGGATCACACAAAGAAGAATAACAAAATTAAATTTTGTATTAACACTAAAAGTTTAATAAAGTTCAAATCTTCACCCACACCAGTGACTTTTAACAATTTTTATCACAGATTCCTAGAAATTTTCCAAACCAAAAAGTAGATTTCCTGAAAGAGCCAAAAATCTAGTTTAACATATTAAAATTTCAGATCATTCCATGCAGTAGAATAGATTTTATAGACATTTTAAAGATTATTTCGTCACTAAAGCCATGTGTTTCACTTAGGAATTAACTGCCACCAAACCAAGTTATCCCCAGAGATAAAGTAACTTTCAAAACACGTTAATTTAATTCAGAGAAAATTCTGGTAATTTTACTTTTTCGATAAAAGCAATAGGAGAATAATTATGAACGAAAACCATATGACTACTAAACAGTTAATTTACCAAATCTTGTCTAAGCAGTAATTTCACTATCCGGTCACCGATTTTTACATAAGTTACACCATTGAACTCGTAAATTTTTGTAGAGTATTTTGGCACTAATTTTATTCAGGTAACTTGCAGTTCCATGGATTTCGGACAAAACTGAATAAATTCAAATGGTCGGGTTAATCCCCTCACTTCAGAGATTTGTATCACCACGCAGAAATTAAACAAAAATTTAAAACTAATCACTCAAAATTTCCCACTAAACAGCCTTTGGACATCTAGTAGAAAAGCGTAGACACTGCCAAAGTTTGAGCACTTTTAATAATCTGGATCGTCTAATAAATTATACACACTTTTTATTACGCTGAAGCAAAAAGATGTGGTATAACTGCTTACGTCACTGGTTTTGGTAGTTCCTGTATAAGACCCCGCCGCCATCATGGCGTGTCTTTACCTCAGGAGCGTTATGTGAATTAACCTGCGCTAGTCTGCGTCAGAACGGGAAGTAGCCGGTTGAAATTTGGCGCTACTCGGTGGCCATAATGGGACATCAGTGTGTTAGTCTGCGAGTATAATGTCTACTTATAACTTTTAAATATTCAAAAGGGGTTTTGTTCGGTAATTTCTCTCCACAACTTGCAATATTCTGGAAACGTTTGTTCTATCGCCTACTCAACTGTATAATGCTAATCTTGCAAATGTGACTTTCTAAATGAACTCCAAATTTTTTCTATCAAAGTGAACTTTTGTGTTTTCATAGTAAACTGTCTCAACCTTTTCTAAATTTGTGGTTTAAACAAATCTAGTGGTGGCCGTATCGCATTTCAGTTGAGTTCCTAATTAGGCTATATGGTCAAGTTAAAATTATTTCGTCAAAATTTCATAGAACTTTCAATTCAAGTGAACTGTTAGTTAAGGCACTAAAGCGATACCACCCCTGTATCAGCTTTGGGTCTTACATGTAGCTGCTTATAAGCCTTTTGTTTATGTGTCTAACATTACAGTTTAAACCATTAAATGTGGTATAAACATGCAATACCATTAGTATGTTGTATCCAGCTTATCGTGTCCCATAACTTTATTACAAAGAGCTTTTCATGATGAAGCAATTTTGGTAGAGAACAATGTTTCTTCTATTAAATCTTTTTTGCCACATAATGAATGCTGAAGGAATAAAAAATGTATAACACAAAAACTGCTGCTGCCTCTATACCAGTAGCAATTCATAGATTATTTATTTTTGCAGGAAACCAACTACAGAAACAGAAAATAATACAATTTTGCATGAGCTATCAGAGAACAAGATCTGTAGAGAACACTATACAGAAGCTATATGGCCTAATGCAGGAACCATTAACAAAAGTTATGCTGTTGATAAAGTTCCTTATCTGCAGATAACTGAAAATGATCGCTGTAAGTTGTCACTATTTTTTATCAATACCTAAAGTGTCTTCTTCTTCTCTCTCTCTTTTCCTTTCATTATTATTGTTGCTATTGCACATGATTGCTCGTATAGAAAAATACAATTATAATTTTAATATAACATGTTGTGCAACATAATCAAAACTTGTACCATTGATGTAAAAAAAGTTCTGCAGCACTTGTGCATCCCTTAGTCAGTTTATGTCAGTAATGCCATATTGGTAAAAACCACACACGAGAAGAAACCGGACAAACTCTATGTCATAGCCCCCAATCAATGGCTATGACAGAATCACAACTACATAGCTGAGACATATTAATGACATGTGGAGCTACTCGCTCCGTAAGATGCATACAAAAGGTATTCCTGTTATAAGTGGTGTTAAGTTGCGGCCTTTTTTAGGGTAAATAAAATAAATGTATTAAGATGTCTAAAAGAAATTAACATCTCTCCTGATCAAAACTTATTGAAATTAGACATTCCATCTGACATAACAGTATGTACTAATAAAGTAAACAATTTAAATTCATTGAATCAAAGTGTTCAGACCACTATCCTCCATCAAAATATAAGAGGAATATTTAGTGAAACTGATGACATTACCTTATGCCTAGAAGAGATTCAAAATTCTGGAAATTTCAATGTAGATGTTTTGTGTATATCTGAACATCATTTGTCTGACATAGGAATATCTTAGCTGTCCATCCCAAATTATAAACTAAGTTCTCATTTCTGTAAATATAAATTGCAGAAAGGGGGAGTTTCCATTTTTGTTAAAAATAATATTCAATGCAACAGTGTATGTGTAAGTAAGTTTTGTATAGGACAACATATTGAATGTTGTGTTACGAAACTAGAATATGGTAAGGAAAATCTCATAGTAATAGCTATTTACAGGGCCCCCTCAGGAAATTTTAGGCTGTTTTTATCCGGTTAGAGTCTTTGCTACTATGTTTCAAAAATAATAAACAAATAGTTTTATGTGGAGATTTTAATGTTGACTTTCTCAATCACAGCAACGAGAGGCTAGAAATGAAAGCCTTGATGTTGTCTTTTAACTTAACAGCACTTGCAAATTTCCCTACTAGAATACAAAATAATAGCAGCACTGCAATTTATAATTTTTTTAATGGATATTTCTCATAACAGTAATAAAAACAATACACTTCCAGTAATAAATGGTATCTCAGATCATGATGCCCAACTGTTATGTATCAAGTCCAGAAACACTATTAAACAGATAAAGCAAAGCTAGGTATATAGAAGAAATATTAATGAAAACAATTGTAAGGTATCCCTCGTTATATTTGCAATATTTGGTTAGAATCGGGCCGAGTTTTGGGTTAACTGTAGTATCCGGTACCACACCTTAAATCGAGTTGATAACACTTTCCATACACTAAAGTGAATAAATAATCCATAACTAAGGTAAATAACATATAAATTGCATTAAATCAGCGATATTCCAACAGAAAATAGGTATTCCCATGCAAAGGTAAACTGGTAAACTTGTAATAGCAGATATTGACATTGTTTAACGAGTTATTTTGAACCGATTTAAACGAAGGAAATGATTAAAAATAGTAAATATAGCCACTAAATAAACCTTTTATCATGTTTAATACACATTATTTCAGAGATAAATAAGTAATTTCAGTAAAGGAAAAATCTAACCCATAAATCTTGGCATATACCAGTTTTAGTATTTCGGAAGAGATTTTCACACAGTAAAGGCTATAAAGAACCTATAATACACAGGCATAGACTCACGATAACCATAACTTTACATTTAAATGAAGTTGAATACATATTTTCAAGAAATAAACTGGATGTTGAAATAATAGTCTGAAGCAGAATGAGAATAATTCATTGTAATAAAATATGACCATGTTAAAGCTTCGAAAGCAGTCATAATAATCCCTGAGACAGCTTAGTAGATAAATTGATAGATTTCTGATAGTTTTGAAAGCATTTAATATTCATAAGAAGTAATTATATTGGATTTTTAATACTCATTTTGCTTAAAAAATTGACACAAATAATTCTGGTCTTTTAAGTAATTTCAGGATGTAAAAAGTAGAAAAACGAGCAGTAAATAAAATAATCTGGCAGTTTTGATAGGTTTTAAATAGGTTCAGTCCGTAAAATATGAAATATTTGTGGAAAACCGGTAGCCGGTAAATCGATAATTTGTCCAACTTTTAGGAATTAATTCCAACACTAAGGACATGTAAATACCAGTTAACATCCATAATTAATTTTCTAGACACATTTTAAGACATTTTACTAACCTGTTGTATGTTAATCCGAGCACAAAGTAACTTGCTACAGACACGGCACATATAAAATGCTTCCACACCGATTGTAAACACTGCCACACGATATAAAGTAGAGAATAAATTAAAATAGCCATAGAGAGAATCAAATTCATCTAAATCAGATAATTTCCAACGTTCTGAGTATTTTTAAACATAATATGAACACGTAAAATTGAACACCCAATTTGAGCATTTTATTATTCAAAAGCCTACTTAGATCCGGGTTAAAGAGTAGCTTGTTGTAACAATCCATTCTTTTAGCTTCATATATATTAATTCCACGCAATTTAAAGCCATAGTACCGATGTTATGATTTTCCTAAAAACACTCTGTAACAAACACACGTGTAAATCACTAAATAATTTATTGTGTCTCAGACATAACAGCTACAAAGATAAAATAAACTTCAGAACACGCAGTTTAATGCAGGCTTCACGGTGATAATTTTTCCGGCTTAATAATCCATAAACCTTCGGAGTTATAAATAAAAACATAAATAATAGTTACACTTGATTGTTAGAATTACTCGGTTTATCCGAACTCAACAAATTTAAATAAAGTTCATATTTAGGGACAGTCTAAAATCAGGAATAATATTTTAAACCTAATTTCAAGTGAATTACTTAAGCTGATCTTAAATAATAAGATAACAGAACACTGACTTAGGTGGTAGTCCATGTAACACATCCAAATTTGGTAATTATTTGAAGCGAGATGTACCACGTGATCCCCAAGCTAATATAAGGCAGCTAAGAGGTGTGAAATGGGTCGGTTGTCTCCAGTGTTATTTGTAACTCGGTGGTGAACGCACGTCTTGTGCGGGGTCAGCGCGGGCTGGCGGAACAGGCGGGAACGAACCAACCATGGCGAAGGAACGCGACACGGCAGCCATGTTGTAATTTTCTGGTGAACAGTTCTTAACCATGTAACCTGTCAGTTAAATTCAGTTTTGGGGTTTTTAAAGCGGTTTAGCTCTGGATTCTCAACTTGTGATCTTTGGAGAAGAATAAAATTCCGATTGCCTAGCTAACAGTGACATGTAATATTTAAGTGAAACTTTTGGGAAAATATAATTCAGTGATTTCGACATGTGACTTTCATTACTATCATAATACCTTCCTTACAGCAGGTTAAGACTGTAAGTGGCGACTGTGGTCAATATTAGCTGTTAGCAATAAGTAATTTCAGCACGGTTTCAGAACTTTCTTACAGACATAGAATAATTTGTGTCGACATCTGGTTCAGGTGCATTAGCCGGGTATCTAACCCCAGTACTCCGCTACGCCCTGACACAATATAAAACATTTTATAGATCCTTAAAAAATGAACAATGGTCAGAAGTTTACAATGCACAGAGTGTTCATGAAAAATTTGATACCTCTCTCAATACATTTCTAACACTTTTCGAAGAAAGCTTCAAAAAAAGGAAAGTTGTCAATACTCCAAACAATTAACTGGGTAAGGCATGGATATCAATGGGTATTAGAGTATCTTGTAAAACGAAAAGGGACCTGTACTTAAAAGTAAGAGAATCAGATATACACTGGAAGCTCATTACAAACTTTATTCTAAAATACTAAGAAATGTAATAAGAAAGGCCAAGAACAGGTATATATCAGAGAAAATAGAGAATTCAGGCAATAAAATGAAAACTATATGGAATATAATAAAAACTGAAACAGGAAAATCTGTAAATCACTCTAAAGACATAAAAATAGAACAAAATGGATCTGTTCAAGAGAAGAAAGGAAAGTTTGTGTAATATTTAACAAACATTTTACTTTAGTTGTAGAGAAATTAGGCATAGAAAAGCAATCCCCACATAGTTCCCTAAGGCTTCTTCAGACTGCTTTCCCAAATAGATTTGTGGTAATCCAATTGCCAATAGTAATAGTCTCAGAAATAAATAAACTCATGAAACAATTAAAATCTAAAAATTCTTCCAGCTGTAACGATATTTCAAGTAAATTACTGAAAAGATGTTCAGATTTTATCAATCGTATACATGCCCACATTTGTAACGAATTCTTAATGCAAGGTGTGTTTCCAAATAGACTAAAATATGCAGTTGTAAAACTATTGTTTAAAAAAGGAAAAGCAACATGTGTAGATAACTATCATCGCATTTCATTACTTTCAGGATTCTCGAAGATTTTTGAATAAGTCATGTACTGTAGAGTAATAAAACATGTTACACAAAATAATATCCTCACTAAATCTCAATTTGGGTTCCAAAAACTATCATCTGTAGAAATGGCTAAATATTCATTTTTAAATAACACATTGGAGGAACTGAATAATAAAATGAGTCCTGTTGGAATATTTTGTGATCTTGCAAAATCATTTGACTGTGTAAGTCATGAATTACTTCTGAAGAAAATAGAATACTATGGTATTTATGGAACTGCAGGTAAATGGTTTAAATCATACATGGAAAGTTGAATGCAAAAAGTTTCCATTTTTTATTCTAAAATAAGTAAAGATGCTTCATCATACTGGGAGAAAAAAAAAACCATGAAATTCCACAAGGTTCTGTCCTAGAACCCCTCCTATTTTTGTAGTACAGCAATGACCTTCCTGGAAACCTATCTGATAAAGTTAAGAGTGTTTTATTTGCAGATGACACTAAACTGACTGTGATAAAACACCAAACAGCAATATAGAATTTAATATAAATGAATTACTTAGTAAAGTAACAAATTGGTTTAAGGCAAACTCATTAAAATTAAATTTTGAAAAAAAACAACAGAATATTAGGTTTAAAACAAAAAAATATGCACAGCCAGATTTATAAGTAAGGTATAAAAATAACATGATATTAGAAACAAAGAGTAAAAAATTCCTTGGTATTAAAATAGATGAGAAACTAAGTTGGCACGAACATATCACTTTATTACTTTAGAAGTTAAGTAGTGCCACCTTTGCAATATGAACACTTTCTCTAACAGCAGATCTAGAATTAACGAAACAGGTGTAGTCCTCATATTTTCATTCAGTGATGTCAAATGGTATAATTTTTGGGGAAACTCTTCACAAAGTAAATAAGTTTTCATAGCACAGAAAAGAGCTATCAGGATGTTGTGTAGGGTACAACCAAGAACTTCTTGCAGACAACTTTTTAAAAAACTCAATATTCTTACAATGACTTCTCAATATATATATTCGCTCATGTGCTTTGTCATTGATCATTTTAACCTGTTTACTTCTAATTCACAGGTACACAATTTCAGTACAAGAAACAAAAATAACTTGCACAAAACACAAACATCTCTGTCATTAGTACAAAGAGGAGTTAATTATTCTGTTATACATTTGTTTAATAAACTTCCCAAGAGTATAAAACAGTTTGCAGATAATAAAGATATATTTAAAGAAAAACTGGCAACTCCTTCTACTCCATTCAAGAATTTGGAAGAATTAATTAATTGTATTCAACATGACTTTTGCAAAATTCTGTTATAAAAATTAATGTTTATTGTTATTTTCTTTATTTGTCTTCGGAACATATACTTGTTTTTACTATGATTATGACTCATAATGTATGTATGTGTATTAACCATGACATGTTTCACATCCCAGAGGTCTTTCCTCAGCAGGGATCCATGAAACAAGATTGACAAATAAATAAAAGATATGGGGGTAGGTATGAAAAGAAGAGCATGGAAGGGAAAAGATAACCATGACCACAAGCTGGCACTCAATTTCAGGCACAAGGTTGTGGGAAGATTCTCTTTTTTTATGTATGGGTGTCAGGGATTGGAATGAGTTACCAAGAGAAATGATGAATTATCTACCAAAAACGTTGAAAGAATTTGAAGATGGCAAATGTAGGTGGGTGCAGGATAGGGGGAAGATGGGGGTGTAGGGAAATTGCCACCAGAGCATGTGCTCCATTGCAATTAAATTAAATTATTATTATATAAAATCTTAGTACTAGCCAAACCAAAATCCTGGATCTACCACTGTCTTCACTATTTATTTCCCTGAATTCAAAATTACACATTTTCTGACCTTGATTGTATCAGATTTATCATCATATGGAAAACATGTCTTTTCTACTTTAAAATGTTTTAAACACATTGAACTGCTATCATATTAAGAAAAACAATGAGAAAAAAGATTAATTCAAGTGGGAAGTAGGCAGAAAAGTGGAGGGGTGGGGAGGGAAGTAAAGGAGGACTACATAATAACTGGCATATAATCTCACTGTGTATCTTAAGATATTGTCGACAATACCACAAGTCTTTAGACTTTCACTTCTGAGATCTGCTCATAGCTAAATGCCTTTAGACCTAAATCTTACACTGCCATGGACTACATTCAGTGATAGATTTAACAGATTACTGCTTTTTCAGCCATCATTGCTTTACAACTTTTCTAACCTATCTGAACAATAAATACTCTTCCTCGAGTCATCAAATTGACCCATAAGTCTAAACCAGTCTCAATAGCTCTATGGTAAACTCTTCCTCTGCCATCTTGCACAGTCATTACTGCTTGGGTTCTTTTGATCTCATATCTAATTATATTAGAAAAGAAGCATCCTCAGTTCCTCCCCTACCCCCACTGTAAACTATTTCCTACACTGAACTTCACATTGTCTTATTCCCACTCATGTTATCTGACTAGATATTGCCATATCTAATTTTAGAAGCCACCTCAGTACCTCCATAATGTCAGATCAATCAATATTCAGTACAGTGCACACATTTCCCTTGCATATCATTCCAAATATCCCATCTGGATAAAGGAAACAAAGAAACTGCCGCGAGGCACTGAAAATAAGATAGGATAGGGAAAATAAACAGTTACCCGTCACTTACCACAGATGAAGGCAGGAGGGCGAGACACGTAAAAACACAAAAACAAAAGAATTACACAATATTTCGACCTAAGTCTTATTCATGTAGGAGGCGAGACATATGGCAGGGGGAAAGACCACATCTTCCTATTTCTTGTAGCCACCAACTTTGCCCTCCACAAATTTTAATTTCTCCCAGCATTGTGGTAAATTATTCATACCCTCCCTTGGTAATTTATTCCAAAACCCTAACCCCTTACCTAATAAAACAAATTTTTGCACACCCTTATCCCTGAAATTGAGTGCTAGCTCCTAGTCATGGTTATCCTTTCCCTTGTATGTACTACTCTTAATTCTTCCACCAATCTCTTTCCACACCTCATCACCAGCACACTCACATCAGTCTATTAATTATTTCCTCAACATTTATTCTAATAAAATATTTCAATTCTTAATATAACACAATTATCTGTCTGATATGATATGTAAACAACAACTTTTTGTTAAATCCCAGTATGATTGAAAAACCACCCACATCAGTTGAGATTGTTCACAGATAAATTCTTAGTGATTAGTTTTGCCCAAGCCATCAGATGTATCAACAAATCCCTACAATAGGGCTACGATTTTCTTCACTCATTCCTTTGAACACATCCTCCCCCCTTTACACACACACAAAATGCTTCCTGCTCCTCCCAGACTACTCCTGATCCACATAAACTAATTTCCTTGCCTGTTTTTGATAATTCTGTAAGAGTCTCATTGAAAACGTTGTCTGCTTCCCTCTCACCCAGTACGCCAATGGAGTTAGCTTTCTTATTTTTAAAAAAAAAAAAAAAAAAAAAAAATATTGTCCAGTGATACTTCTCATGTCACCAATTATTTTCAGGATTAATGGTTACAGGCAAATAGTATTAAACTAGTCCATCTCTATGCATATCACTGCACGCCACCAACAACTTCCATTCCTCTTTCACTGACAATAATTTTTAATTTTTCTGGCATTTTTCATACACTCATTATGATGATACCATCCCTGTTCATGTAATTCCACACCACCAGCAACTTCCACTCCTGTTTCACTGTCCACGCTTTATCACTTTTGCTGCCATTTTCTCTAAACTATACTTGCAATCAGTCTCTTAAATACTTGGATTTTAAATTTGAAACAATGTACATAATACAAGAACATGGTTTAAAATTTAATTTTATTTCTGTATGCCTTACTATTTTGACTACAAAAGACAAAAATAATGCTTATATGGTTATTCCTCAGCCACTGGCAGATTATGTTATTATGATCAAATCCATGTCCAATCCAAAATTCTTTATGACCAACAGCTAATGTCAAAACTTTTTATATGTTTGTATTCATATGTTTCATTACCAACAACCATCTGTCACCTTTGACAAGCTAACTTTCTTCCTCTTCTGTTCTTTGTTACTACTGTGAACGCTGTTTAACTGCATCAGGAATTGAAATGGATCATATTTATGCTAAGTTCTTTAGTTTTGGATTTGGAGGAAAAATCAGAAGAAGCTTTGGTGGCAGTAATTACTTTTTCTTTACAGCAATCACAGTTTCATAGGGAAAAAATCGTTTAATTTTTCATTATATTTTTAATAATATTTTGTTGAAATTGTTATGTATGAAAAAGTTTCTCAAAGTCGATTAAAGATGGGTAATTCAAAGCGTATAATACAGTAAGTAAATAATACTAACTAAATCTTAACAATTAAACAGCTTCCAACTCAAAATTAACCATAACATAAACATAAAAATCTGAAGGTGAAAATTATAATATGAATTGATTTCCCCACATTCAGTTCCACTCATAAAGCTCTTAAAGATGAATCTTCTGATGTACAGTCTTCATAGCTCACAAATTTTACTAAGGGAGATATAACAATTTTATGATTTTACCATGTGGTTAAATGGTGACGACAAAGGATAAAGTTGTTAAATCAGATTTAACCAATTAGTTAAAAGAGCTAATATAAATGTAACTACCATAGTATGTTGTCAGCACACACAAACACATTCTGACCAAAATTTGACACTAAAAGTAAATTCCAATTATGTTTTTTAGTAGGACAAATAAAGTAAATTTTTTTAACAACATAGTTAGGAGGACAAAATTAGTTTCAGAAAATAAAGAAAAATTCAATTCTGAATAAAGGCACACTCTATCTGTTGCCGAGAATAGCCATTCTGTTCAAAAAGTCCTCATTGACATTGTGTCTCTCTTTACCCATGTGCCGGTAAAGTACACTCTGGACTTGATTCACCGTCATTTTGAACCGAGTACCGCAGACCTCTTTGGCCATGTACTTACTTCCACTCATTTCATGTATGGAGGAAAGTACTATGAACAATCCGATGGAGTGGCCATGGGATCTCCACTGTCACCTGTAGTAGCTAGCCTCTCTTTTGAAGAGAGGGCACTTGAGAGTGCTACCCTCAAACCCACCCGCTTCTACCATTACATTGATGACACATACGCCATGTGTTCAATGGTATGGAAGCGTTGGAGGAATTTCTCAACCACCTTGATGGGATCCATCTCAACATATGGTTTATGAAAGAAATTGTGAAGGGTGGATGCCTCCCATTCCTGGACAACTTAATCAAGCGCAAATCTCATGTATCTGTGCGCATAGTGTGTACCACAAACCCACCCACACTGAGTGTTATTTGGGTGCATCCAGTTACCATCACCAGGCACAACGCAACTCCATATTGGCCACACAGGTACACAGAGCGAGAGCCATTTCTGATCGAGAGAGCCTACCGTTGGTGTTGAAACATCTGAGGACTGTTTTTGAACGGAATGGCTATTCCCGGCAACAGATAGAGCATGCCTTTATTCAGAAGCCACCTAGACCACCGACTGAACAAGAGGAACCATCAAAAACTCTTGCCTTTCTGCCATAAGCCGGGAACACGTTGGTAAAGATTGGAAGACTCCTGGTGCGGTCTAGTATAAAAAACATTTTCCGGCCGCCCGCCAAGATACGTGATTTGCTGCGTTCGGTTAAGGATGATTTAGGCCTAAGAATTCCTGGAATTTATTCCATACCATGTGAATGTGGCAAAGTTACATTGGACAGACCGTCAGAATGATCGCTGAACGTATTAGTGAACACAAATGTCACTTAGGGCTGGTACAAGTGGAAAGTTCACGATAGCCGAACATACTTTCGATGAAGAGCATAGGAAAGAGTTTGATAAAACGATGGTGCTGGCTAGGGTCTCTTCATTCTGGGACTCAGTAATTCGAGAGGCACTGGAAATACATTTGAACGATAATAACATCAATAGGGATAGCGGACTTTACCTAAGCGAAGCCTGGAGACCTATTATTAGAGATCTACATCTTGAATGAGAGAAATCTTCGCTACAAGGCATAATGGATGCAAATTGATGCCATGGATTAAGTTCATCAGCACATCCAGCAACCAGGTATGGCTCCATATGCAGTCTGCAGCATCGATAGCCACGGTTGGCAGATCGCACATTCCAGTTCTGCCGTGCGCTGATTGGGTGGCCTGGCAACAATCAGTAGACGGGGTTAGTTCTTTGTCTGCTGCTTCTTTGCTGCCATTGGATGGTTCTGCAAATGTCTGTAGATGTGGTTGGATTTTCGCCAGCTGCTAAATGATTTCAAGTAACAATATCTGAAGTAATAAACCTGATGAAAACAACAGAGCCGGTTGTTGAAATGTTGTCTTTTTACGACGCTATCTGGCTGAACTCCTGTGAAGAATTCATTTCATCAATATGCCGAGAAAGTCTCCACTTACATACAGGACACTTTTTCTGTATAAATAGTACATATTGTCATGTAATTTTGAAAAATTACCGAAACAAACATACACCGACGCTTGTGTAAGACTGTAGTATTACAGACTGGTAGCTCAGTGGTTAATGTGCTTGCTTACTAATGTTTGAACCATAGTCCGAGGTTCAAATTGTAAGCTATCTGTTAAATTTTGTAACTGCGTGACAAAATTTTATTCTTGGAACCACGAGTTAGATTGGATGATATTAGTGCATTTCATTTTTATAGTCAGTTTCTGTTTATTCAAGTTAGAAAGCAGTTTTGCAGTTGTTGAGATGGTATTTTCTGTTTCATTAGTTTTCGGCATTCACCTCGAATGGGATTTTAAAAAGTTCATATCTAAATTATTTATTTTTGGCTAAAGGATTAATGTTGCAAAATTTGGTATCATAACGAAAGTTAACATTTACTTAAAGATCTAGCGATTTGAAAAATTTCAGAATGATTGAATTATTTTTATTGTCAAGGTCAAATTTTATGTTGAAGCATTTTCTGACATGCGATTTGATATCTGATGAGCCTCCCAGAAGCTACCCATGTGAATGAGGAAAAGAATCCGTTCTCACAGTTCGTGAGAGAGCAGTCGCCAGGAATTTTCAAGAAGCGGGAAGCGCTATGTGATATAGACCCGTGTGTGCAGTAATTCGGCCTCAGTCTGCCAGGAACTGTGAACTTGATAACATGTAGCTGAGTAGGCCTGCAAGTTTCATATCAAGCACAACTGTGCAAGTTTTATTTTGGAATAATACCGCTCCTTTTATTCAAGTTAATTATAATGTGGAGTTGAAATTAGTATTTCGCCAAGTGGGGCCTCGGGATTGTTTAAATTAACTAAACTATTGAACAATGGGAGCGTGTGACGAACTTTTATTGGTTTTTTTCAAATAGTGATGAAATTCTTTGAACTATTGGGGTGTGGTCTGGCTCGAACGGTTAATCAAACTTGCGAAAACATTTCTGTGAAAAAATTGTCTGATTGCCTGTACAGTTTTCGGCTCTGTGAAATTGGAAGAATATAGTTATTTAGATGGCAATAAACTATTTATCATCATTGAACTTTTACCTTTTCATAGTTTTTGGGTTAAAATCTATGTGGCGACCGGATTATCCTATTTAAGCCAAAACTGTAGCATCCAAGGCTACACACGGTCAGAGCTAAGACACAAGCATATGCTCCACCCCAAGCATAAGCAAGTCTCTTACAAAATCCCTATAGAGGCAAAGATTTTTAAGAATTGTTTTTGATTGTACGAGCCATGCCTGGACGGTCAGTTTTTCGGATTTCATATTAACCTGTAGATATCACAAACTTAGGGGTGAAATGCTTGGTAAATCGTATGCGGTCTAACAATGCTGTAGGTGTTTACTATTTTACGCTATATTGATCACTCAGCCGTTGTTTCTCTCGCAGTCAGTGTATGTGTGATCTGCACTAATAATATTATATATGCGAAAGTTTTTTGTTACGTTTTGTCATTTAAATGGCTATACCGATATTGATAGAATTTGACAAGGAAATACTTTGCACCTGTAGGAAGGGAATTATGAATAGCAATTTTAGTCACGAAACTTTGAGAACTTATAGAATGGTGACAGAAGGATAGATGTATGTGTTAGTTGCTCAAGCAGTCTGTTAGTGTATGATTTCATTTAGAGACATAACGTATTATTTAGTATAGATGTCAATTTACTCTGCACTGTACCATTACTTTCTGTCTGCCTAAATGTTTCTCGCACCAGTTTATTTTGTCTTCTTTTTTGACATGCCTTACGGGCATAAACCTGGCCTAAGTTGCAGCTCTAGCTAAGCGCGAGCAGCTAAAGTTATTAGGACCCAAGAATCAGATGCTCATGCTGAAGATGAAAAGACCAATCTGAAATAAAGCTGTCCTTCATTTGTTTTTTTGTTTTTAAATGTGTTGGGAACTGATTCTCTAATTATGAGACAAGTTTTCTACAGTAGGGTGATACAGTGATAGCTTTCCTATCATATTATGCCGACTCGGTGTTGTTTGGGACCATTCCTAAGTTACTAACAGCTTTTGATATTCAATTCTGGCAATGAAATTTTAATTCCATGCATACGAAGTCGCAGGTATTGGTTAGTCTACTATATAATTTTGTGACATCACCCACTCACCTCGATAACTATTTGCTGGAGAACAGTGTCACGTGTCAGCCTTCGCTCACAAAACAGCTACCAGAGATGCCATTAGAAGGAATTCGTGGTTATGTCTACAATTCAATAACTAAGCAACTGCTACCAAATTAATTGGCATAATACATTCATTAAGTTTGCTTTTCATAGCGTTTCACAGTTTAAAAAAAATTAATAAATTTTGCGGCTGAAACATGTTACTAATTAAGGCAACTTAAAAAAAAAAAATTTAAAAAACTCAGCCTCTGCTGTAATCACGAATGCCAATAGTCATTTCGGCTTAGGCAAAATTTCAGTTTAATTACAACTTTCACTAATGTTGTTGCTTGACCAAAATTTATGCATTACAGTATAATTGCTTTTTAGGTACTTTCATTATTGGTCTCTATTCATGTTCGCTGTATGAGAGTTATTAGGTTATTTTAAGTGGACATCAGACCAAATATGTCACGGAATCAACTATTCTGGCAACTTATTTCTGCGGAGTTGCTCAACTGATTCATAATATGGAATGTGTATTAAGTTCTCTGGCCATCACTGATACTATGACCAATGTTTACATTATGAGTGTTTGCCCAGTCTCAATAATAAACAACGTGATGCTTTTGAAGCAAACAGGATTCTTTTTTTTTTTTAATTTTGCAGGGTGAACGTTAAGGGTCAAATACAAGTCAAGTTCGTATTTAAGCAAGTTCGAGTGAATGACCTTTGAAAAAGCTACCTCTATTAATGCTTCTGAGTTCTTCAAGCTCAAGAGATTTTATTCATCCTAAGGGTGAAACATAGTTCAAGCTTATATTTGGTCAGATCAGATCAACCTGTCATAAACTTTCATCGTAAAAACTAGACCCGCAATGATACAAAAAAAAGTCACCAGCTTACACTAGTCCTAAATAAAAGAGAAAAAATTAAGAAAACATAAAAATCTTTGAGGGGGATAATGTATTTTAAAAGTTAAACTTAAATAACAAAAATGAAACTATAGAGAGATTTTTAGGAAAAAAATTATGACATGTTGAAAATAAAGTGGTTTACAAAATCAGAGTTCCAATAAGATTGGACTAAAAATACAAAAAAATAAGATTGCATAACTCGCGTGGAAAGCTATAAATACCCACAGAACTCTGTATGGAGGTATGCAGGCAGGCATAGTCCACCTCGGTTGTGTTCTCGATCTGTGAGTAGATGCTTGTACTTAGAAAATTTCAACGAACATGTAACAAGTAGGGAACAGAAAATATTTTCAAGAAGAGTGGAACATAGAATCTTATGAGTGCAAATAACTTGAAAATTAACTTGAAAAATCTAGTATAGTTTTTCAAACAATGTTCAGTTTTTTTTCTAAGACTTTGTTGGTAATTATACATTTATAATGGCAACTCTGTAGGAGTATATTATCTATGCATTCATTCGTTTGTATACTCTATGCTCTATTATAGCCTACTATGGTTGACAGCAAGAAGACAAAAGATGTGTAAGCAAAAGTTGATTTAATTTCTTTAATAAAAGTGGTTACTAAATATAAAAACGAGTATTATTCTTAATATTAAAATGGTAGCAGAGCGTGGTTTTTAAAAGGACTAAAGTGAAAACAAGGATTTTTGTGTGCAAACAAGAAAAATATAAAAAGATCATCTACGTGAAAATGGCGGCGAAAAATAGTGATATTAACATTCCAATTTGCAATGGTTCAGACTATAGCAATTGGAAAATACGTATTCTCAAGTTCCTACAATTCAAAAAGTGTAAAGATGTAGTAATGCGACCTAAAACATCTGCCGACGATGCCACATGGGACGATCGTGATATTCAAGCTACCAACTATATTTACAGCGCAATAACGAACAGACAATTGGGATACATAAGTGAATTAGAGACGGCCTACGAAATCATTCAAAAGTTTGATGAAATGTATCTGAAAAAGTCGATGGCTTTGCAAATTGTATGCCGACATAACCTCGAAAATGTCAAACTGAAAAATTACGCAGAAGTGTCTTTGTTCTTCGACGACTTTGAAAAGTGTGTAAACGAACTGAAACAAGCCGGGGCGGTAATATCAGAACAAGAAAAACTGAATTATATGCTGAAATCTTTGCCGCAGAATTATAGTCATATTGGGGACTTGATTGACGTGCTCCCTGAAAAGGACAGAACAGTAGATTATTTGAAAAGTAAAATAAAATTGAAAAGGACCGAAGAAGAATCAAATGAGACATCACGTGACAGCTCTAATGCTTTTTGAGCAGAAACTAAGACATCATCAGCGTCACATACAAACTGTTTTAAACCAGGTCAGTTTCAAAAGGAATGTCATACTCATACTGAATATACACAAAGAGGTCGTGGATATTCTATGAATAGAGGTCGCGGATATTTTGGAAGTAGAGGACGTGGATATTCCGTCAGTAGAGGACGAGGTACATATAATTCAAGAAACTTTCATGGACGAGAACATTATAATAATGAGCGACCCAGAAATGATCATCATGAGCAATATGGGAATAGTTTTCATACAACTATCGCAAATAATACAACAACAAATTAAAAAAATGAGACAAAAAAAGGAGAAATAGAATGGTTACTTGACAGCAGCTGTACAGACCATATTATTAACACGGATGAATACTTTGAATCTTGTGAGACATTAAAGAAACCTGTAAAAGTCAAAATTGGTGATGGTAGAATACTACAAGCTGAAAAGATTGGAAATATAAAGGTAAATTTTATGGTTTATGGAAAAAAATCAGAAGTGATGTTGAAAAATGTGTTCTATGTTAAAGAAATGAAAGCGAACTTATTAAGTTACTCAAGAATTACAGACAAAAACTCAATTGTGTCAAAGAGGAGATTGGCAAAAATATATAACCCATATAGAAAGGTGATAGGGGTTGCAATTAAAGATGAAAGATTATATAAGATGAGAAGCTATGTGAATGAAAATACCTTGGAAGCAAATTTAAGTAAAAGTAAAATGACTGTGAAAGAGAAATTACACCGTACGCTGGGACATGTAAACTTCAATAATTTAGAAATGATGTGCAAGAATGAAACATTGGAAGGATTGCCTAAAGAGACTGGACAAGAATATTTTAGGTGTGTGACATGCATAGAAAATAAAATGCATAACTTACCTTTTCATAATAACAGAAGAAAAGCAGATGATATACTACAAATAGTTCATACAGATTTGAATGGTTCTCATCAAACAGTAGAAGACCATGGTGAAAAATACTTTTTAAGTTTTATAGATGACTATAGCAAACTGGTTAAAGTCTATTGTATCCGGACAAAAGATGAAGTATATTATTGCTTAGTGCAATATGTTAATGAAGTAAAAAACCTCACTGATAAGACAATAAAAGAATTACGTTGTGACAATGGTACCGAATATATAAATTCAAGAGTATTTCAGTTTGCAAGAGAGAAAGGAATCGTTATAAAACCTTGTCCAGCATATGTTCACGAATTAAATGGAACTGCAGAGAGGTATAACCGGTCTCTATTGGATATGACAAGATGTCTCTTATCAGAAACTAAAGTTGGAAGAAAATATTGGCCAGAAATAATTAAAACAGCTGCCTACCTAAAAAATAGAACCTTGACCAATACTATTGAAAAGAAAAGTCCGTATGAAATATTTTTCAAAAGGAAGCCTACAATGAAGTATCTGAAAATGTATGGCAGTAGAGTCTTTGTACGAATACCAGAAGAGAGAAGAAAATCTAAGTGGGACAAGAAAGCAGAAACTGGAATTTTACTTGGCTACACAGACACTGGATATAGAGTATTCATTAACAACAAAGTAATAGTAGCCAGACATTGTGATATTGTAGAAGAAGACGTGACATTGTGTGGATTTCAAGATGAGAGAGATGAAAATTTGGAAGAAGGAAAAGGAATTAAAAAGGAAAATTTGGAAGAGGAAAAAGAAATTGAAAAGGATAATCCAGAATGTGTGGGAGGATAATCCAGAATGTGTGGAGGAAATGATACAGATACACCAAACAGTAACAATGATGTAGAAATTGATGAAAACATGGACAGAAAGAAATCAAAAAGATAAGTTAAACCTCCAACGCGATTTGCTGATGAGTTTGGCTATTATTGTATCAGTGTAAACTACTGTGATGCTATGACACCAGAGAACTTTCAGGAGGCGGTGAACTGCGATGATGCAAATGAATGGAAGGCAGCCATGGACCATGAGATGATCAGCCTAGTGAAAAACAATACATGGACACTCATTGACAAGCCAACCAAGGACAAAAAGGTGATTGATGTGAAATGGGTATACAAAAAGAAGAGTGAAAGTGAGTATAAAGCCCGATTAGTAGTTAGAGGTTTTCAACAAACTGACTGTGTAGATGATACTTATTCTCCTGTAGCAAAAATGCCAACCTTAAAGCTTTTATTGTCATATTGTTGTCAAAATTCTATGGAAATCCATCAAATGGTTGTAGAGACTGCATTTCTAAATAGTAAAGTTTTGTCAGAAGTTTATGTAAAGCAGCCAACAGGTTATGAAGATGGCTCTGATAAAGTTTATAAGCTAAACAAATCTTTGTATGGCCTAAAGGAGAGCCCACGCGCATGGTATGAATGTTTCAACATTTTTTTGACTGAACTAGAGTTTGAACGATGCAAATATGATTACTGTTTATATTTCAAAAAAGAAGAAGATGTAACTGTTTATATCTTGTTATTTGTTGATGATTTGTTGATTTGCTGCAGAGACCAAAATGTTATTAACAATATTAAAAACAAGCTTTCAGATAAATTCAAAATGAAAAATTTAGGTAGAGTAAAAAATTACATTGGTATAGACATTGAGTATAACTAGGAACAAAATAACATTTTTGACTCTGAGTCAGGAACGTTACATTGAATCTTTCGCAAAACGCTATAATATTGAAAATGCTAAATTATACAAAACACCTATGGAAATAAATTTGAAATTAGAAAAATTTGAATTAAATGAAGACATCAAGTATAGGAATTTAATAGGAGCATTGTTGTATGTTAGTTATGGTACTAGACCAGATATATCATTCTCTTTAAACTATTTAAGTCGTTTTCAAAACTGTTGTAATGAGACACATTTTAAGTATGCTCTTAGGGTGTTGAAATATTTGTTTTTGACTAAGGCATTAAAACTAAAATATTATAAAAACTACGATGCTGATATATTGGATTGCTATGTTGATTTTGAGTGGGCAGGAGATGTGTTAGACCGAAAATCTACTACCGGATATGTAATTAGATTGTATGGAAATGTTATCTTGTGGAAATCTAAAAAACAAAACTGTGTGACAAAATCTTCTACCTTTGCAGAATATATTGCCCTGTCAGAAGCAGTAACTGAAATCAATTTCCTAAGAAGCCTAATTAATGATGTATTTATTAAAATTTGTAAACCAGTAAAAATGTATGAAGATAATTCAGGCGCTGTAGCAATAGCTAAATATGGAAATGTTACTAAGAACTCTAAACACATTGAGGTCCAATACCATTATATTCATGAAAATGTCAAAAAAAAGTTTATTGATGTTATTAAAATAGAGTCTGAAAATAATATTGCAGATGTATTAACTAATGCTTTGGGAAGTGTCAAATTTCTTAAATTCAGAGAATCCTTAAACATTAAAAATTAGAGAATAGTATATTAGTAAGTTGTCTATATGAAACTATCAAGTTTTATGAACCTGTTCTTTAATCTAATTTTAAGATTCGGATTACTTGTGTTACCTATAGATTGCAATATAAATGTAAGGAGGCGTGTTGGTAATTATACATTTATATTGGCAACTCTGTAGGAATATATTATCTATGCATTCATTCGTTTGTATACTCTATGCTCTATTATACTATGGTTGACAGCAAGAAGACAAAAGATGTGTAAGCAAAAGTTGATTTAATTTCTTTAATAAAAGTGGTTACTAAATACAAAAACAAGTATTATTCTTAATATTAAAAGACTTTTATAATAATTTGTGGCATTTGTAAAAGTATCCCTTCAGTGTGTGTGTTCCTTGAAGAATAATCTGCAGTCTTCTCAAGTGTTTTCAATGTCAAATAAAGTTTGTACAACATGTTATGTGATACCAGGTTAACTTCAAAGACTTTCAAAGTATATATTATTTAAAATTTTACTTGTGACTTTTCTTTTGTTAAGCAAACCTATTAACTATTGCAGTTAATTAATTCAATAGTTTGGCAACTGAAGAATGAAACCATGCAGCTAGGCTTCGGAGACATCACAAACAATAATCACCATCAGCTATACTGTTGTAGCTTAGACTAATTCTACCCTGTAATCCCAGCTGAACATTTAGTTTAACAAAATCCAATCCCTTCTTAAAAGAACAAAAGTAATAGCAATATTGAAATTGGCAAAACCTGTTGCAGCCTAGAAGATTACAGTCCAATAGCTCTCTTGAGTTCAAGTTACAAGCTTCTGGAGAGATAGATTTACAATAGGATCTCAGCATAAATTCTTAACCACATATTGATAGAGGATATAAACCAAGCAGTAGTTGCTGTGACCAGATAAAGGCACTGACCAACTATATTGGAAAAAGGTATTTCAAAATGAGAAGAACACCATGGCAGTGTTTGTAGATTTGGCAGCAGCTTATTACATTCTGAACCAAAAAAAGCTTCTGTAACTCATGAAGATTATCCCTTGCCTGATGATTGACTTTCCATTGACATCCTGTATAACTGAATGATTGAAATTCACCCTAATGGATACTTAAGGAATTGCTATAGATTAAACAACATATCCGTGATTTCTCCACTAATTTTCAACATGTATTTGGCAGATTTGGCCTCCAAAGCTTTGTGTACAGTGATGACATTGCCATGATAACACTTCAAAAATTCTAAAGAAATTCTGACAGGAGATTCTCACAAACTGAATCAACACTTCAGTACTTGGCAGATGAAATATGAAGTTAACAGAAGTCAGCCATTTTTACCTGAACAATAGACAAACCTATCACAGACTTTAAACAAAATTCAGCAACCAATAACTAAAGCACAATCCCAATCCAAAATAACTATAACAGACTATGGTAGATTTAATAACTGGATGCACAATTGGGGGATAACAAAGAACACTTCTTGTGACTGTGGGAACCAACAGCAAACAATCTATCACATAATTATTGAAAGCCCCCTTAAAAGATACATCAGAACTATCCAGCAGCTCCATGAAGCAACTGCAGAGGCAACTGAATGGCTGCAAACACTGAAATTAATTTATAATATCATTTTTGTCGTAGTTCTAATGAATTATGTGTGCTTTACATTTCCTTATATTATTTAAGTAAGTAATTCTATATAGTAATTTATTTAATTATTGACTTCCTAATCCTCATGCCGTATTAGACAAGGTTGTAGTCTATCCCCGTTAATATTCAACTTGTATGTAGAAGAAGCAATGAAGAAAGTCAAAGAAAAATTTCCAAGTTTTCAGGGAGAAAAAATCAGTATGCTATGATTTGGTGATGACATTGTCTTGTTAGCAGAGAGGGCTGAGGATATTGAGAAGTTATTGAATGGCATGAACAAAATACTGAAGGAAGAGTTTGGACTGAATATAAATCAAAGTAAGACAAAAGTGATGAAATGTAGCAGAAATGATACTAATAGTAGCAGATTAAATATAAAAATTGGATAAGATGCTATAGGAGAAGTGAGTGAGTTCTGTTACTTGGGAAGCAAAATTACAACCAATGGCCGAAGCAGGAAGGATGTTAAAAGCAGAATAGCACTAGCTAAAAGAGCCTTCATGAAAAAGAGAAACCTTTTAGTTTCAAATATTGATCTGGGAATTAGAAAGAACTTTTTAAAACTCTATGTGTGGAGCACAGCACTTTGCGGTAGTGAAACATGGACTTTAGGAATACCGGAAATAAAGAAACTTGAAGCATTTGAAATGTGGTGCTACAGAAGAATGCTGAAAATTAGGTGGACAGACAAAGTAAGAAATGAATGAGTTTTGGAAATGATGGGTGAGAAAAGAAGTTTATGGAAGAAGCTTACAGGAAGAAGCTTACAGGAAGAAGAGACAGGCTGGTAGGTCATATTTTGAGACATGCTGGATTGGTTAATTTGTTTGTGGAGGGAACAGTCGAAGGTAAGAACTGTAGAGGTAGACAGAGATTAGAATATATGAAGCAGATATATAAGGACGTGGGTTGTAAGGGGTATGTAGAAACGAAAAGGTTAGCACAGGATAGGAAGGGATGGAGGATTGCATCAAACCAGTCTAAAGACTGACGACAGCAAAAAAAAATTAAATAAATAAATAAATTTTCTCCCTCAGATAAAGGGTTCCATCTTAATTGAGTTTGCCTTCTAAACTCTTCAAAACTTGATAACTTTTGACCAAAATACATTCTATTCTCCACACAACTTTTCTCTCTGTGGGAAATGAAATCTAAATATTTCATCATAGCACAAATGTGACAAAAGCATGCTATAGGTAAAATGATTAGTGTGTTTATTCATGTTGCTGCAATTCTTTACATGGACAGGCAAAAGCTTTTCATCGACTTCACAATGTAAAAAACAATTATTTCAGATATTGTGCCAGTGGAAATTTCATCCATATCACTTGGCTCTTCATGTGGATAAAATTTTGTTTTTTTCTTTGAATCATTCATTATACTTTTGTTAGAAATCTGTATGCTCTTCTTAATGACTAGGAAACAAATTTCCTGAAAAATCTTGTTACCTTTATATTTATTTGGTATCATGTTTGCATCCTCATTGCCCAACTTCTCTTTACTGAGGTGCTAATATATGTCCAGTCAAACATTCTGCACTCATTCCTCCATTAAGATAAGCACTATACTGTTAGGAAGTGATCACACTAGGATAGGGTTACCAGACGTCCCCGTATTTAGCTCTCTGCCCCTGGACAGACCCGCAATGTCCCCGGATTTTTACTGTTGTCCTCAAAAAAATTTTTAATAGAGTTCTTTTAAAGCCCTGATTTGCTAATGCATTCGTTTAAAGCAAGAGATATGAAGTGCACTTCTTTCCTTGTATGTGCCTAGCAATAACAACAGCTTTGGAAAATCAAGTATCCTTGCTGTTTGCAACATGGCTGTCTGTGATCTTCATTTAAAATACAAAATATAAACAATATGTGGCTTTTAAGATAACCCAACATTTAATAATTAAACTTATAAAAGTACAACACGTAATTAGGACAAATGTGGAAAGCGTCCCCAGATTTTGGTTAAAAAGTTGTGAAGCCTCCCCGGATTTGGAGAAAAAATTCTGGTAACCCAACACTAGGAAGAGGCAAAGTGCTTTTAGTGTACAATAGCTGGGATTTCATGTCCACTGTAGGTAACTATAGTTGCACATTATTTCTTGGCATTTCTGTGAAATATTTTATTGAAAATGCTATGTCCTTAAATTCCTATTTGTGCATACTTTAACATGCTGTTTTAAAAAAATGTATTTTTCCAGTTAAAAATTCATATCTGGTTCGATTAATAAATAGTCGCTATATGGTAAATTTCTTATCCCGACATACTAACATCTAACAAAAGCTGCTTTTCAGTGCCTTGTAATTTTCAAGGTATCCATATCAACTCAATCACCCTCTGCATATGAGGAGCATAGCTGTTGCTAGTAACAAATAATCATCTTCCTTTACTGTCATGCTATAGTTTGTAAAGAGCATGTAATTATTTCTAATAGTTCGTCAATCATGGTTTTACCCTCTGCCATTTATATTTATTTATGCTGAACTATTTGCATATTCTTAAACATTCCTGGTGTTTTGTGTCATATTTGAAGGCTTAATTAACTTTTTATGAAAAAGATTTTCCCTATGCTCAATTCCAAACCATTGCTCTGATACTGATATTTTTATAAAATTTCATAGTCTTCCCCACTACAATTGCCAAAATTCTAGATTCTGATGATATTTAAACTTATACTCTGCATATATTTTAAAGAATTATACTTCTAGAATCTTTTATGATGGTGATATTTTTCTTATCTCTTTTTCTTTATTCTCAATTTTTTTTTTTTTTTATCTTTAGAGATGTATTTGCAGCCTATGATAATGCAAACCAAACGCATGTTTACCTTAAACAGTATAAACAGAAACATGAATTTTGTTTGAGGATTGACAAACTAGCTCATTCTTTACCTTAAATAGCCTACTTAGACGTTTACCATTTGTTATTTGTGTGTAAAACTAATCTAAGAATTGGAACCATACAATTTGATGTATATTTTTTGATTACAAGAGGGGAGAAAACAAATTAATTAATACTGGCAGGAGATTCTCTACTAAACAATTTACAATAAATATAAAAATTATTGAACTACTTAACATGTTTTTCAAGTTGCCTCAGAATTATAATTACTGCTCTTTCATTATACTTTCTAACGTAAGAGACATAAAGATTTGTCATACTGTTTACAGATTGTATGATTTTAGCTCAAAATAAAAATATTCTATCAACATATTGCACTCTAATTGCTTATGATAACAGTTTTGATATATATTCCAAATGGTGACATGACTGCCAGACAGTAATGTAACTTTAGATTGTATTATTTTACTAAACTTGATAATATGGTTGAAATGAAAATAATTTTTTGGGTGTCTTTTAAAAAATCGAACTCTATAACCAGTGTTGTTTGCCTACATTATTATGTATCATTAATTTTAATCACAAGACATCTATTTGTAAACATTATTGCTATTACTGAAAAATTAACTAAACTATTTAATTCCACTTATAATTTGTGCAGACAATGCCACTTATCCTGTAAAATTATGCTCCCAACATGAATTTGGACAAGGACGTATCGCATTCTGGAAATCATTGCCACTGGTAGAAAATGAGGTGGCAGCACTTGCTGCAAACAAAAGGTGGTGACTTCATTGTTTCCTCACATTCTTTGGCTTTGAATAAGTAAGGTAATTATATTCCTCTCATTCTTTGGCTTTGAATAAGTAAGGTAATTAATTATATGTGTATAATATGCCTCTTATCCCAAGATATTAAGAACGTGATCATATTTATTTTTTAAACTGTGGTTAAGAATGATATGAAGTAAAATACAGAATTGGCAAGTTATAAGTATTCTTGTTAATTATTATGGATAAATAAGGAACCGTGATAAGAGGAGAAAAGATCAGTCCATTCAATCTGAAATAATATTATTCCATAAAAGTTAACTAATTTCTCAACAACAAAAAAAATTATTACGAGAAACGAATTAGAGATACCTGCTTAGCATCATGTGGAACCAGTATTTGCCTGGTTGATGTCATCCATTTTGGGATGGACCATGCACTGAAAGCATTTGGAAAACTTATGGATCCATGAACACTGAACAATCTCCTGGCATTCACATAGATTTGATATAGAAGTGTCAGAGGCTTCAAATCTAAGCGAATTTACATTTGTTTGGTTCAATAGTGATGGCATAACGTATTGAATTATTGGAGTGGGATGTTACGGATAAACAAATGATAGCATATAGTTGTCAAGGATATACAGGTAATATTGACATTTGAGGGAAATAGTTGGTCCACTTTCACCAACAAAAACAGTCCTCAGATGAGAATGCCGCCTCCACCAGCTAGAAGAGATCCTTCAGTTCAAGGCTTGTACCCTGCATTGGTGTGTACTAATGATAATCTTGACTCATCAGTCTGGGCAAAATTTTTCACAACTCTGTGGTTCAATGGTAATGTTACAGTGCCCATTTAAGACTGAAGTAAAACATTATCTATGTAATAAGGCTTTATATAATCTTAATGAGTTGTGAACTGTATGTAATAGCATTTCTGTATTGAATTATTGTAACTTAATGTTAAATTACTTACTTGAAGTTCCTGGCCTTGCTATGGAATTCATTTATATTGGAATTCATTATACTATAAGGTATTCTTGTTGTGTAAGATGTATTTATTGGTCCTTGCTAGAAACTTGTGTACACAAGTACATTGACAATAAACAGTAAACAATTAATAATTGATGTCAGTGGTGTTCGGTCAGCAGAGGCAACCTCATGGTACAATAATTGCTTTTGTACCTTATAGTCAGGAGATGGTTCTGGGTGGTATGTCTGGAGTGTATGCTCCATTGCAATTAAATTAAATTACACATTTTTGTTCATAAGCATTAAATTACCGAGTGATCTGTTCCATTGTGGCTCATCCACCTACCGTTATCAATGATTACCTTAACCATCCACAAATTGTTACCAATATTATGGGATGCTTTCACCAGAATTAAAATATTCATACTATGTCCTTGACACAATGGCTTGTGAAAATTCCAGTGCATTCATCTAGACCAGTGTTTCCCAACCTTTTTTGGGTCATGTTCCCCTTTTAACATTTTTTTTTTTTTTTTTTTTTTTTTTTTTTTTTTTTTTTTGCCCCCCATACATAATTTTCAATAAAAAATATTTTGCTAACATCAAACGAAACTATACCTAATAATTATTTACAGCACTGTTTTAAGAATATATTTTGTACCTATATCTAGCATTGCATTTAAATAACCCGAAGAGAAAGCGGTAAAGTCGTATCAAGTCAATTTCTAAATTGCCCCCTAAAAAAACCAAATTGCCCCCCTGTGGGGCGTGGGCCACACGTTGGGAAACACTGATCTAGACCCAACAGTTTGTCCACAGTCTAGCGTAATTAGGGATCGTCTTGTCCATTCTGCAGTAAATTAATGCTGATACCATGATCTCCACTCATTATATTACTGACTCAATGCTTATATCATTTCTTATCTGTTTAAAGTGCCACTTATAGACAGGGCCGGCGTTAGGGAGGGGTAAGCGGGGCAAAAGTACCCGGGCCCGGGCCCCCAAAGGGGGCCCTCTGGCGAGGGCGCCTAGCTAAATAGAATCCAAACAAAAAACCTTTTGTTACCATAATTTTTTGGATTAAAATTTTCTGCCTGTATTCAAATAATCAAAGTTTAAAGTAAAAAAAAAATGGGTTGGGGAGGGGGGGGGGTCCAGAACACTTACCCGGGGCCCAAGAATACTAGCGCCGGCCCTGCTTATAGAACAACATTTGTGTAATGTTCAATGAAAATAAATATTTAATAAAAATGTTCTATAAATATTGCACACCCATTATGTTGGGGAAAAAAGTTTTTGGCATTTTGAAACACTATTGGGTTGAAAATTTGCTCATCATTTGTAATTTACAATAAAAATATTGTGGTTTAAATAAATCTTGCTATTTACAGATATGAAGAAATTTTGTTCTAAAGAAGATGGAGTGTCAAAAAGAAACTTCTGTTTGAGCAAACACAGTGGCAGCAGTCCATTTCATTTATGCCACTTAAGGGAATAATGTCATCAGAAAAACATGGCAAGAATATAGTGTTTTTTTCCATGTCCATTTTGATCATTGTAATTCTCCATACACAGGAATACCATTGAGTTATGTGAGGCCCAGTTAATCACTTTAATACATGTGAATTTAGTGTAATCTAAATTCAGAATTGATCTCTGTGATGACCTATATCAATTCAATCAGTATGGGCAGCTTCCCAGGAATGTATTAGTTTTGTCTTGTATTCATCTCAAATAAGTATCAAATAAACTCATTAACCACATCAAAAACATGTCTTCAATTTATTCATAATTCCAGTATATACTGACACTACCAATACTATAGCAAACATATATAACTTTCCAGGCCTTTTCAGTTTCTAAAACTGAATATTTAAAATGTTATTTGAGTAAGTAATTCGGATAAAAGCATGATTACTATAGTTTATATTGTTGGTATCATAGTCATCTGGTTCTTGATTCACTATGCAGCAATGGTACATATATCATAAATCAAGTATTTTGTAAGGTATCCCTCATTCTATTTTCAAGATTTAGTTAGATTCCGGCCAAGTATGGGGTTCGTTTTAGTATCCGATACCACACGTGAAATCGAGATAAACAACACTTGTAGTACAATAAAGTGGATAAATAATACATAGTAACCATAAATAAGAAGTTTCAGGAAAATTATAAGCAATAAACTCACCTAAATGAGCGTAATCAGTAATAATCCATGAAGCAGAAAATGCAAGTTTGTAAACACTACCATAGCACTAATACTCCACTAAATTAAACACTGTAAAGCACTTTCATAATTAGAATTTCACCAGTTGATATTAAATGCACTAATAACTCGCAGCTCCAGACCGATTTAAAGTACTAAATATGGAATTTAAATGCATCTCCACATGGGAGCTAGTCAACATCTCAATTCCACCACATCTAAACGACTTCAAAGCTTTAAAAGTAAATATAACCAAGTAAAAATAAATAGCCAGTTAATATTTTGTAAGTTTCCGGTAACAATCAACCAATAAATTGAAATATCAGTAAATAACAGTTAACCGGCAATGGCGACGTAAAAACCGAAACTTTAGAAATTAATAACTCAGAAACTAACAGGTTTAGTGGACTAAAAACTTCTCTAAAGTGCTTAAAATAAATAAAGGTTCAATTTAAATTTAGTCTCAAGACACAACCGACTTTCAGGAAAAAGCAGAATATTTGGCTTCACAATGGAAAAACTGGGAAACTTAGGAATTCCATAACTCCCGTTAGAATTGACCGATTTGGATAATTTTTACACCAATATAATCAGCAGAGACGGGAGAGCACTTCTAAAATAACTTAAAGCACGAAATCTAAAATTTTTGACGGTCTGTTTTTTTGCTACCAAGATTTGAAATGACTACGTAATCCAGTGTAGCAACACACCCCAACTAAATAAATCCATAACTCCGTTCTGGAGCACTCAAATCATTATTACCAAGAGACAGTAAACACCTATTTTTGCGGGATCTACACACCATGAATTTCTGGTGAACATCGGGAGATAAATCAAATATTTCTATGTCCTTTTTGACCACTTTAGTCCTAGTTTGATATAGGGAATGGCGACGCCATGATGGGTCACTCTGGCCTGGATTGTGAGAGAGGTAGGACGTGTGCGGTTTAGATTGCGGCGAGCTAGCCTCGGGTGACTTGAGCATGAGGCCAGGCTACTACCGGGAAGGCACAATGGACGATAGGCGCCATATTGTGATTTTTCAGTTACATAGTAAAATGTTGGGAATTTGAACTTTGAATTTTACCGGGGGAATTATCGGTTTGGTTATGCTTCGCGACTTGCAATTTTCGTGTGATGATATTCCGATGCCTTGCTAGCTGAACAGTTGTAATACAGTGACATTTTTGAATATATGTGAATAGTGAAACTTCAAACCTGACTTTCATTTAATAGTATACCCTTCCTGTTTGGGGAATAACGAACAGGTGGCGACCATCTTGAAAACCAGTTAGCATTTCCTTAGGCAATTCACGGTCAACAAACTATTTTAAGAACTTCAAGTATTCTCCAGTGATAAGTAAGTGAACTATAGTTAAGGAACGTAAAGCAGATATCCATCCCCTGTATCGCCAGATTTGTTCCTTACAATTTTTTATCATAAAAAACAAAACATGTACATTTAGATTGCAAAAGTAATTTATTGTACTCTCATAATCCCATTTCTGTAATAATGCAAAATGTTAAGGGTTAATAATACATGTGCAAGTTCATATTGGATATTATTTTTAATGAGTAGCAACCTTAAAGTTTCATCTCTACAAAATTAAATATAAATGGCTCATTGGTGGCACTATTAGATGATAATTATTATTTTTTTTACTAAGCAAGGTGACTTTGCACCTTTTTAAATAAAAAGACGTTTATAGGGATGACAGAAACAAACAAGCCAGAGACAACTGAACAACACATAGCACAAGAAGCTTAATTATAAAAATAAAATAAAAATTTAAAAAAAAATTGTAGTTACTGTAAGTCACAAGTATTTCAGGAAAATTCCCAAACTATTATCGGTGATATGTTAAATTTAAAGCACCCATATATATTCATTACTATGAAGTAGTGTGTCATAATAAGATGCAGTGGCAGAGTTTGTTAAATTTTGTAAATATTTCAGAAAAATTCAAAATGTTGATTCTGGACACTAGTGGCAATTATCATTCTTACAAACCACTGTCTTGAAAGAAAAACACTGCCAGGAGAATTCAAAATGCTCTCATGGTCTTAGGTAAGAGAATAATCTGTAAGGGATTAACTGTGATACCGGGGTTAGTATATACAGCTTATCACCTAAACCCCAACTGTGTAGTACATAAGCCACTTGAACATCATAATGAAGGTCACTACTATTGTTTCAAATTCAAAGTTCACAATATTCTTGAAAAAACAATCAATGGCTATCGGAAATTCTTCACCTAGAATTTAGATTGCAAGTAGTGAAAAGCGACCAGACCAAACCCCGTTATGAGATTTAAAAGTCCCATGGAAGATACAAAAGTTCAGATGTGTTACCAAACTTCCATCATGGTGGACATGTGTCTACACACACACAACCTGCCTTGTTGCGCTCCACCGACCTACCACCTTATCACCCTGAGTGTCGAACAGCAAAGAGACAATGCAGAAGTGTGTTGGTTATATATATATATATATATATTGTTTTATAGTAACCTTGCATGGGGCAAAGTTCAACTTGTGTAAGAACCGCTTCATCTTCTTCCGTCTTCCTCATTTTTGGCTCACACTTCTTCTACAGTTATAAAATTTTAATAGTAGGTAGATTTTTGGGTAATTAACAATTTTGATCCTTATAAATTTTTCTTTATCTGGCCGTAAAAAGTCATATTGTGTTGGTCATGAAATCTGTCAATAACTTTTTCAGTGTTAAAGTTACAGGGTTCAAAAACTGTTTTTACAGTTTCCAATTGAATTCTCGGGTAATATCTAGATCACGATACCGCTGCAACCAGTTACCGCTTCGCGATGTAAACACTTCCCGATGGAGAGAGTATGACGTCACTGTTTCCGTGTGTGACGTGTTCAGCCTGTGATCGATTTGAGATATGAGAAACAACAGAGGCCCTATCACGCTTCCCTGGGGAACCCTGGACCTCACTTCGGCAAGTGATGAACGCTCACCGTCGAGAACTACACACTGTGTTCTGTCCTTCAAAAAGTCTGCAACCCAATCGCATATTTGTCTAGATATACCGTAACCGCGAAGTTTCCCTAAGTAACCTAGTGTGAGGCACAGTGTCGAAAGCTTTTTTGAAGTCTAATAAAACTAAATCAACCTGGGATTGCTCATCTATAATACGGCTAAAGTCGTGAATTAAGAGGGCAAGTTGTGTTTCGCAGCATCGGCCTTTTCTGAATCCATGTTGATTTTGGTTTAAAAGCTCATCTTCATCCAAAAACCGCATGACATTTGAATAGATGATGTGTTCTAAAATCCTGCAAAATATTGAGGTTAACGAGATCGGCCTATAATTTTGAGGATCATTAACGTTCCCATTTTTTAACACTGGACTTACGATGGCGGTCTTCCATTCGGCTGGTATTTTTCCTTGATCCAAGGAGACGGTATATAATTTCATCAAGTACGGCGCAATTTCCTTTGCGTAGCTAGAGTAGAATCTTGTAGGAATACCGTCTGGTCCGGGAGCCTTATTGGAATTTACATTCATAAGCAGTTTAGTTATTCCCTAGACATCGAGAACGAGATCATTCATAATTTTGTTGGTTCGATTGTTAAATATCGGAATCTCCTCCGAGTTTCCTGACGTGAAAGTTTTTTTAAATACATTATTCAATATTTCTGCTTTCTCGACGCTAGTTTCTGATAATTCCCCATTTTCATTAATCAACGATGGCATGACCTTACAAGAGCCTCTTATTAATTTGACATATGACCAGAACTTATTTGGATTAGTAGTCAGATCTTCGGATAAATTTCTGGCTTGGAATTCTTTAAACGCATCACGCATTGCCTTACGCACGTCCGCTCGCAAGTGGACTAATTTAGCACGATCAGATGAGTCCCCCGATTTCTTTACCGTGGCATGTAAACGCCTTTGCCTCCTGAGCAAACGTTTCACTTCCCTATTGAACCACGGGAAGTTCTTACTAATCTTAATAAACTTCTTGGGAACAAATTGATTTAAGCCGGGTCCATATTATTTCTTTTAAATTAAACCAAAGTTCCTGAACATTTGTATTAAGCGTGTACATTTCAAAATTTTTCGCCAAATGATCGACCATAAACGCATCATTTGCCTTATCGAAACAATATACGAGTTTGTCTTTATCATGCTTCAAATTCAGCCTAGATTTTAAAGTTACCACAATCTCCTTGTGATCACTTATACCGTCTTCTATACAAACTTTATCTACAATATCCGGATTATTAGTAAGAAAAAGATCCAAAATGGACGAGGAATCTTTAACGCTCCACGTTGGTTCTTCGACCATCTGTTCAAGAGAATTTTCGGCGAATGATTCCAGGAACATTTCGGTTACTAACCTATCTCTTCCGCCTGACCTGAACGTAAATGTGTCCCAGTTAACAGAGGGTATATTAAAATCACCTCCCATGATCAATGTATGTCCCTGAAATTTCTGAAAAATACTATTAAGTGACTGTCTAAAATATTCCGCGTTATCTAATCCAGAGTCCGGAGGTCGGTAAAATGATCCTATTATGAACTTTAAACTTCTGCCAATTTTTACCTGCACCCATATTAACTCGCATCAATTTTCCGTTTCATTTACTACGGAGCAATTGATGGTTTTATTAACGGCCACGAACACACCTCCGCCCATTGAGGTAGTTCTGTCTTTCCGAAAAACATTGAATTGAGGAGCAAATACTTGGCTAGATTCTACCTCTGGCGTCAACCAGCTCTCGGTTCCTAGTATTATATCAACATCGTTAGTCGCAACTGCAGCGTGGAAATCGGCTACTTTCTCTCTAATACTCCGACAATTAAGGACCATTATCCTTAGCGGTTTAATATATGTATCTGTAGAGTCCAAATTCGCATTTTTACTATTTGCACTCCAAAAGGAAACGGGTGAAGTATTTGGAGCTGTAAATTTCGATTTATTCACGCCGTCACTTCCAGAACCAAGATCTAGATTAACGATGCGTCTTCTTCGTTGAACTGAGGGATCCTTGGGCCTCACGGTGTTCCTAAAAATAATTAACATCAAGACGGTTCCATATTTTAGCAGCCACCTTGATCGCCATTCTCGGTGTGTAGTGGACGCCCGACCTGTCAAATGCGTCCCAGCTGGCAGCTATCATCGGTCAAATATCGACGAAGCCCCAGTCGTTTCTGCGACACAGATCCTGTAGACTACAATTCAAATTATAAATCTTCCACCATACGGCTTCCCCACAATCGATGCGTGGCACGACACTACAGATGGAAAACTGCAACTTTACCGAATTCTCACACGCTGATTCATACGCCTTGTGGCCCAACTTATCCATAGATTTCACTATATCTGAAACAGAAACATGACACGAGTCGTTAGTTCCGACGTGCGCAGCTACCCTCAACTGAC
This sequence comes from Vandiemenella viatica, assembly GCA_031002005.1. Classification (NCBI taxonomy): domain Eukaryota; kingdom Metazoa; phylum Arthropoda; class Insecta; order Orthoptera; family Morabidae; genus Vandiemenella; species Vandiemenella viatica. The sequence continues at coordinate 62,820,995 of JARYHS010011408.1, read as the reverse complement.
GGCAGTTCGATTCTTTAATCGCTTTTGGTATAGCCTCCATGGCTCGTGGCACGGTTGCTCCTGGAAGACAAACAGAATGGACATTAGTACGAGGGTCTGCACCATTCTTCTCAGCTAGGTCTCGTAGGGGTTTCTCTAGACGTCGGACGTTGGAGCTTCCAATGATAAGTAAACCTTTCCCTAGCATCACTCGGTGTCTGCGAGTAACTCTTCCCTGCTGTGCTTCTGGGCCATTCGCACTAAGATCTTCAACCTCCTGCAAAAGTGAAAACGCATTACTTAGGGGAAAGATATCAGTTTCCCGTCTGTTATTTTGGAATTTTGATGCCTTTCTCCTATCCACCCGGTGCCAGTCGTTCCCTGCAACAGATACCTGACAATCCTCACTTGCCGTTTCTACATCAGTAGCCTCTGGTAATTCTTCGACACACTGTCGCTCGTCATCTAACATGCTCCACACCTGTCCCTGAAGAGATACCATCGTAGTACGAGTCTCTTCGAGAGCCTGACGCCTAATGTAACACATTGCGCAAACCATGTCCCTCAAACAACCAAACACAGAGTCACAAACAAATTAATCAGAAAAATCAGACAGCTCAACTGAATGGATCACTACCTAAACAGGAAATATTTAAGATATCACGAAACCAGCAAATTTCAGATCGCACAACAATTCGGCTACTGCTGCTATGGACGCAGAGGCTCAACTCACTGGATCACTACCTAATAAGGAATTATTCAAAAATAACACAAAAACCAGCAAAATACAAAACACACACAAAAGTCGGCTACGGCTGCTGAGGCTCAACTGACTACTGCCGACTCTCAGAAAATTCAATGAAAAACAGTCTATCTAGTACCCTTTAGATTAAACACACAAGAAAGTCGACGACTGCTGCTCACGGCGGCGGTTGTTAAATTCTAACGTTTTTGCTATGAGACATGGGGAACGGGCATCTTAGATGAGCCAATACTGCAGCCTATAGGCACATAGAGGGTGATTTAAAATATAAAAACTAACTAAACACATAATATCGGCCCTAAATAGACCTTCAATGAAAAATAGTAGCCTTTAAACTCACCTAAATCATGGCAATAAAGCATAATCCAGCTTGTAAGCACCTAACTTTGTTCCGAGACAATATCAACATTTTACAACACTGTCCGACGCAGTAAAAAAACGTTTAGAATAATAATAAACAAGAGAAACTAAATTTTGCAGTAAAATACACATGATTAATAATTTCAGGCAGTTTAAAAATAAGAAAACAAAAGTTTTAAATCCAGTCAATCAAACCGGCAGTTTCAAACACTAATAACAACACATTTAAAGCATTCTTTGATATCAGGTGATATTGTAATCAAAACTTAAATTCTTCCTGTACATTATGCTGAAATTTCAAGCAGTTCTGTACAGTTAATCAAGTTTGAAATGAATTTGTAAACAAATTGCATCTAATTTGGAACATTGTGGGCTAACATTAATTATCACAGTCAAAGTAAATAAAGTCAGGGGATAAAAACACCTGTAAAACATATAACAGCGATCACAGTATATTATGCCGAAAACCGTTTTTCAAAATAGGCATTACCTTAACCATAATTTAATAAAAATAGTAGTTTTTTTTTCAACATGGCGGGGTCTTGAAGGAAACAGATATTTTGATAATTGTATCGCAAACCAACCACGGCATCTAGAAACAAGATAGAGACAGTTTTGGAAAGAAGAGCAGCTGTAGAACTTTCTAATATAGGTTTCTAAACCCAAAACAGAGTATTGCCACTATATGTTGGAATCAGGGGAAAGAGTAGGTACACACGAAAAAAATTTCAATTTATTACAGCCAAACCGTTGTGTTTACGATAAAAGTCAAAAGGGAGAAAATTGTTTATTATGCCTGTCTCTAAATGATATAAAATTTTGAGGGTCCTACGGTACGTATCTTCGATGCACTACATTCTGGGTGTCACTTGAATTAGTAAATCATATAGGGAAATTTCCCCCCACCCCCATTCCAGCCAGTTGCCAGTGGTCGGTCGAGTGGTGTTGACATGTTGTCCGACGGAGCGAGAATGTCAGTCTCGGCTGGTGAAACTAGTCCTGGAAACATGCTCTTGGGGTGGCCAACATGGAAAGTTTGAAATTGTGCAACCCGGTCCAAGTTGTGAACATGTAACTTAAAATTTTCGTAGATGTTTGGTTGGTCTGTCTTCTTCGTTTCATAACTTGTAAGCTTCTCGAGATGAATGTCCAATTGCTGATCAACTGTAATAGTGCACTTTTTTGTTTTCTTTGATACCACAATATAGTGATGGTGAAACTTTTGTCAGTGATTTTATTTCCACAGTTTAGAACTGAACCTTTTCTTTCCCAAGGTTAAATAGTGGAAGTGAACATAGTATTTTACAGTTGATTTTATCCAGGTGTATTCACGGTTTAATAATTTTGAACAATTTGAATTTTGTTTGAATCTTTGGCAGACCTTTTCAAGAAGCAAACAGGTGATGACTGATACTACTACCCCAGTATCAGTTTGGATCCTTACAAAATGTGTCACAGTAATACCAATTCATAAGGGAAGAAAGAATAGGATTGAGAATTAGTTGGACTTCAGTAAGGAGCAAGTTGGAGAGTTGTATAGTAGCTACATTAGGAAAATCTGTGAAAGAAAGAAGTGGTTTGTAAGTCAGAGGAATAGATTTAGAAGAGGTTATTCATGTGAATCTCAGTTGGTTATGTACAAAATATTTCAGCTAAAATTGAAAAGGGAGGACAAATAGTGTTGCATTTCTAATGCAGTTGACAGAGTTAGTCACAGAATGACTGAGAATAAAATTAAGATTAATTGAAAAAAAAAGCTAAATGTACCTTGCTAGCAGGGGCGTAGCTACTATGGGGCTAGGCGGTGCAGTGCACCGGGGCCCTCACGCTCAGGGGGCCCCCTAAGCACACCTCTAGGGGCCCTCAAGTGCAGTTTAGAGGAGAGCCCACGAGCTGGCGACCTTTTTTTTTTTTTAGCTCTACCGTCGTCTAAGAGGCCCCTGAGAACACAGGAGCCCCTCACTAAGGGCCCTCGCTGTTCAGGGGGGGCCCCAACCACTGCTCAGGAACCCCTAACTGACAATTCAAGGGCCCCCATCCTCAGTTCAGGGGGACCCCTACCAGCACACAAAGCAAAAAAAAGGTCGCCCGTCTGGCCTGAGGGCCCAAAATAAATTTTTTGCACCGGGGCCCTTGTTGACCTAGCTACGCCACTGCTTGCTAGGTGAAGGAATTCTTAAGAGGGAGGAAGCAAAGAGGCAAAGTGGTTAATACAATATCAAGAGAGATGGAGGTCAGAACAAATGTGCCTCAGGGTAGTGTTTTTGAATCATTACCGTTCATTATACTAATATATGATTCTGTCATTGATCAAAAGTCAGAGGTTATGCTCTCTGCAGATGACATAATGCTATGTAAGAGAATTACATTGAGTTAGGGCTGGAACATAAGACAGTTAATCTTATATACGAGTATATATAAAAATAGACGTGTGTTTTCATATATTTCATTTTTCAGCCACCAGTACCTAGCACAGATCACTGGTTTTTGAGTGTAGAAGCAGCATGGAGTTTTCTGTCATTCACAACGTTGGCCGAATGTCTATTGCTGTGCGGATGTGGGAGATATGGTGGTTGAAAGTACCAGATCAAGGATATTTTCGTATTTCGGCCAAAGACATGTGTCTCCGTATATGTCACTCTGCTGACACAACTACAAAGCATAGGCCAATCGTGTTTGTGTGTGGTAGTGGTATCGTGTCTCCTATCGTGTACTATGGTGGTTAGATGTCGGTAGCTATGGGGGTATGGGAGATGTGGATTTTGAAAGTGGTCGACCTACTTTCATATTTCTACCATAAACGTATGTGTCACGGTGTATCACTTTTCAGCCAAAACTATCTAGCGCAGATCAGTGGTGTTTGTGTGCGGTAGTAGCACAGAGTCACCCGTCGATCTAAACATTGGCCGAATTTCGGTAATTTTGGTGGTGTGGGAGATATGGTGGTTGAAATTGGCCGATCAAGGATATCAAAATTCTTTACAAACACGAATGAAGGTGTGGGAACTAGCTAGTTAGAGTGAACCAGTTCTTTAGAACAGTTCCTTTGAAAGAGCAAGTGAGCAGTCACTCACTAAACGTGAGCGGTAGTTCTTCCTGGAAGCCATAATGACGGTGGTGTGTCAGTGTCGATTGAACTTCAATCGAGTGTGCGCCAACAATAAGTCAGTTTTGGCTTTGCCACTGTCGCCCGCGGCCCGACTCATGTTTGTTCTGTGTTCCTCGCCATTCATTGTTTATCCACTCCGCTCTGAAAGAATAAGAAATCCGGAAGATCCAGAAGAGCTAGTTCATTCGCAACGTTCTTTGATCCCATGGCTCAGCACGGAAAGAGCTATGTCATTCGCGACATTCTCTGATTCCATCGCTCAGCACTGAAAAGAGCTAGTTCGTTCGCGACGTTCTCCGAATCCATCCATGTAATTGGCACATCACGTCCAATCCATAGACCTGGAAAGCGGTCATTGAGAAAATCCCGGACGTTAGTCAGATAGTATGGTGGTGCGCCATCTTGCATAAAGAAAACATTTCGTTCTTGGTCATCCTCATCGATCTGTGGTATCAAAAATTGTTGCAACTTATCAAGATAAACTATCCCGTTGATGGTTCTCTCTTGGAAATAAAAGGGGCCGTACATTTTCCTCTTGCTCAACGCACAAAAAACGTTCACGAACATGTTGCAATGTTTCATGTGGATTTTATGTGTGTCAACCTTGACACTTAAGTGAAAAGTTGACTCGTCAGAAAAGATTATGTTGTCCGAGAAATGTTCATCATCATCCACTCGATTTAACATATCCACACAAAAGTTCCTACATGCAATCTTATCAGTGTCTTTAATTGCTTGTAAAAGCGAATATTGGTATGGTTTTAAATGCAAACGTTTTCTCAACACACGCCAAACCGTCGTATGTGGGACTTGCAGCTCACGAGATGCACGCCGGGTCGATTTCGTAGGGCTGTTGACAAAACTTTTTCTCACTTGCTCAACAACCTCGTCAGATGTGCTTGGACGACCTGAGGATTTTTTATGTTTTACTGAGCACCCTGTTTCTACAAAACATCTATGCCACTCATAAATTGTAGGCCTACTAGGAGGATCTTTAGCGTACTTGGTACGAAAATTATGCTGAACTGTTGTCGCAGACTTCGATTCTTCAAACCAAAACACACAGCTAGCACGCTCGGGTCCAGTGAAGGCAGCCATCTTTAACGTAACTGCCGCTAGATTGAAGTGTTTTCCTTTAAAACAACACCAAAACCAGCTCTGTACCTTGTTTCATAAAATTTATATGAATTTTCAAAGTTGTAAAGTCCTTTTTGAAACACCCGTTATTAATATGAGTGAAGATTTGAAAACTGTAAAATGGGTATAATGCAATGTTTTACAAATGGTAATAAATTGCTCAACCAAAAGCAAAAATGTCAAGTTTGAAATTACTGAAAACAAAAGATGGGAAATTATACGAGATAAAAAGAACATTAAAAATATTAAGAATGGTGGCAGTTTCAGTTCATAAAGTTAAGGAGAAGTATTTAATATTAAATTTCTAAGTTCCGATAGCAGAGCCTCAACATTGCTAGTGCGTGTATAGATCGTTTTGCTTGATAGTCATTGATTAAAGACATTTATGGGACAATAATAAATATGAAAACAAACTAGAAATAATACAGATTTTTTCTGTGTTAAAAGTTTGAACAGTGGAGTAAAATTTGAAGAGAAATGTTCAAACATCAACTGTGAGTTAAAAAATTTTAATAAATTTTCATGGTCACACTAGGAAATATTTAGAGAAAATTATAACAAAAAAGTATTCAGAATAGTCAAAGCAATGCCATGTCAAATTTGATGAAATTTTTGGAAAAAACTTGAGATTTTTACAAAGTTTGATGGATGGTTTAGTCATGCGATAAAAAAAGACATAATTCTAATGCAAATGATACTGTCCTAGTGAAAGCTATAAAAATGGCAACAGAGGAGTATCTGCATGCTTTGTGTTAGGCAGGTACATATTGCAGTGCATGGGTCACAGTGATTGGTTGAGGTTACATGTGAGGTAATGGGGATGAAAGTTGGTGGTAGCTCGTATGTTAATTTGTCAGACCTTATTATTTTTGATTAAGCTTACAGAAAGGGAAATTTAAATGTGATTTAAAACAATGTTTTAAGTTTGTAATATTCAACAACTAAACTTTGGAGGAATTTATGAAATTCAAATAATTGAGTAAGAATTGTATTATGAGTGATTTTTTGCCATGGAAAGTAGCCTGCATTTTAACAAAAAATGATTTGAATGTAGCTAAATTATTAATACTAGACGACCCATGCGAAAATTTCGCAAAAAAAATGCGATGAAAAGTTAGGTTGAATATGATGTCATCAAAGCTGAGTCATTACTCTTCATACTCCTACTTCATTTATTGATTTTGGTTAGAAATCCAGGGAGATAAAAGGCTGGAAAGACATAAAACGTATTTTGGAAATATTGATATCTTTGCCCTTTAAGGGTCGAATTACGAAAACATCCTTTCTCAAAATATAATGTTACCATGGCGGAGACCTTATTCTTTAATATGATACCACATTTATCTATATCGGTTAGATATTAAGGGAGATAAATCGCTCGTGACACAAAAATGCGTTATAGAAAAATTTATACTTTTTCCCTTTAATGGTTGAATTCCAAAAACATTCATTCTTAAAATATAATTTCACAAAGCTGAGACATTACTCCTTACAATCCTACTTCATTTATCGATTTTGGTTAGATATCCACGGAGATAAATGGCTCGAGATACAAAAAACGGAATTTAGAAAAATTAACATTTTTGCCCTTTAAGGGTCGAATTACGAAAATTCCTTTCTTAAAATATAATGTTACCATGGTGGAGACTTTAGTCTTTAATATGATACCTCATTTATCTATATCGCTTAGATATTAAGGGAGATAAATCGCTCGTGACACAAAAGCGAATTGCATAAATATTGATCCTTTTGCCCTTTAAGGGTCAAATTCCGAAAAATTTCTGACTTAATATATGATGTCACTAAAGCGGAAATCTTAATCTTTAAAATGATACTTCATTACATGATTTCAGATAGGTATCTAGGGAGATAAATGACTTGTAACACAGAAAACAGCATTTTAGAAATATTGACATTTTCGGCCTTTAAGGGTCGAATTCCTAAAACTTTCTTTCTTAAAATATGATGTGATCAAAGTAGAGACCATACGCTTTAAAATGACACCTCGTTCATTGATTTTGGTTAAGTATGAAGGAAGATATAGGCTTGTGACAAAAAAATACCATATAGAAATAATATATATGATTGTGCTGTATCTGATACCAGCGAGTGCTTTGATATTCTTGTAATAAATGCAATGAAATATATAACCCTTGGAACTTTTATTTTAGAAATCTTCATGAAATCAATCAGCATAATTATTTATTAAAATCTCAGCTAGTGAGTTTGCAAATGCTTTATATTAGGAAAGAACTTTAGAACTGCACAATTCAATTAAGTTCTTGTATAGCAGGCATTGTCAAAGATCCCAACCACAATAACAATAATATTAAAAACACCCAACAACTGATTATTCTGCAATATCTAGCTGGATGGATGGCCATGCTATGAAGATAAATGCCACAAAAGTCAAGTTACTATGAATATAGATATGAAAATGGAAGTTTTTCCCCATGATTATTCAGAGGAAGGGGAACTGTGTCTTAAAGGAATAAAATGTAAATACCTATGAAAATCAGTTGGTAGTTAGGTAAACTGAGCAGGGTGCATTGGGAACATTGGAGGTAAATGGTTCAGAGTATTGCAGCTGTTCAAGAGGATAGTGGGAAGATATACCTGGAAAGTAAGAGGTCCAGAACCTTGTTAGATAATTGTGGGATGGTATGGCACCCATATTAAGAGCATCGAAGATTGGAGCTGGAGTGTGTATAGAGGAGTTGTTAGGGTTCTTATGGTGGTTTAATTTCTGATTAATTAATTAAAAAGTCCACCAAACAGGTTATGTTTGAAGATGTCTGTTTTATTGTGATCAAATCAACAAGTCAGAGATATTCACTAGTTTAGGTACAATACAGAGATGCACAGTCGCAAACTCAACTGAATGATTGAAACTCTCTGTAACACTGAATACTGTCAACTAAACTGACTTACTAATTGAATGAATTTCTCTGTCCAGGCGATCTGTTTATATAGTCTTTATCGAAATTACGAGAATTCTTCAAAGGCATCCGCCCGGTATTTCTCGATCATTAACAATCACTCAAACAATCTAACATATTAAAAACAATCGGAATTAATACAAAATTAATTAACAACATTACCAAATGATCAGAAATGGTAATTATAGATACTTAAATACAAAATTATTTACAGAAATCCTTTCAAACGGTAGAAAATTGTCCTGTAGACATCGTAATTTACATTAATACATGGAATTACAAACATTTAAGAAATTCTCTTGCATCATTCGGTTCTTAAACATATTACATGGCCTTTGAATAATTTTCTTACCTAAAACAAAGTCTATATCCACTGATTTACAAGAAATTACAAAACAAACATATCAAATCACTTTCAACCAAACATTAGCTCACTACAAATACTTCATACAGTACAATGCTATTAAAAATTCAGGTATTAGGGCTGTTACAACCCCTCCCCAGGATTCACTTAATTTTACATAGTTAAAATTGATTGAATCCGTCACGAATCTAAGCAGGTTGACTGTACACATAATGCCAACACAAACAGGTTAGAATCAATCAACCATAATGACTTTACAATGAACAAATACAATTCTTCATACAATATCTGCACATAGTCCATGACACTGATTTTGTTTACAATAATTGTCTTTTCTCAGATCCAATCATTTTTTTCAGTTACTGTTTTGAACAACAAACGTTCAATGTCATCACCTTAAGTCACAATTATTTTCACACCAAATTACACACTTGATATCTGCTTGTTAATGACAACAGTCTGTTTACATTTTACAGCTGATAATTTGTCAACACAATGTAGAAAGTCACAACATCATGAAAAACCCCAAAAGTTTCTACACAAAACTGTCACAAATTGCTTTATACAGTGAAATGTTTACATCTTAAACATTCAGTATTATTACATCTGCATCTGAACTTAAGCACTCACACAAACTATTTACATGCATCAATTGCCAAACTTATTTACAAAATTAGATATTTACACATATAGTGGCACCCTTCAAGTGACCACTTATTCATAAAAGGGTTTTAGGGCTTCAACATTATACACACCCTTACATTTACCACTCTCAGGGTCTATTAGCTCATAAGAGTTTTTCCTTGGTATAGACTCTATCCTGAAAGGGCCTTCAAACAAACGGTTAAACTTACGAGTTTCTTGTCGCAAAGCTGATGACTTACTATGAACTTCAACTAACACCAAATCACCCACTTTATATTCTATACACTTCTGACCTTCATCATGCTTTTTCTTTCTCCTTGTTGCCTTCTCCTTTAAATTTTTAAGAGCTAAAGCCACCTTTTCCTCATAGTTGAAACTCTTTCTATTTGGAAAACTAACACATTCTCGAATTAATCTGTTAGCCGGTTTCTTAAACATCAGCTCAATGGGTGGTATTTCAGTTGTATCACTAGGTATAGAGTTAATTACATTTTCAAAATTTTCTACTTCACATGTCCACTTACTGTGTTGGTCTGTACAATATGTCCTAAACCAACGTCCTATTTCCCTCATTAGGCGTTCTACGGGATTTCCTGCTGGATGATAAGCAGAAGTATGTATAACATCTATCCCTTCTTGTCCAAGTTTTTCTGTCCACACTTTACTAGTGAATTGTGGGGCATTGTCCGAAAGCACCCTCTTATGTTTACCTACCTTTTGTCAATATTCATCAATCACTTTTCTAACCAAAATTTTAGCCGTAGACTTCTTTACAGGGTAAAGTTTAACGAATTTGGAAAAAAACATTAAATAAAACTAAAAACTGGGTCACCCCTCCCCGAGACATGGGTAGGGGGCCAAGAACATCAGCAGAAACTAATTCCAATACACTACTTGGGATGATATTTTGCATTTTCCCCACTCGTTTAACACTATCTACTTTAGATCTTTGGCACACTTGCCAAGATTTTAATAGCTTGGAAATCTTCCTTCTCATATTATAGAAATATGTATCTTCCCTTAACACTTGGATGGCCCATAATGCCCATAACTATAGTGGTGATGCCAAACAATTTTTTCAACCAAACTTTCTGGAAGCTATAACTTCCAAATTCAAGCGAATAAGGAAGCAGTATAAGCAGAACAGACTGGAAGTGAATAAATTGAAACAATCTAGCACGAGAGAAAAATTTGCAGAAATGGTAGACTTAGGTCTAAGAATTAACTGTGAAAGGAGCTCAACCGAGGACGAATGGAATGTATTAAAGACCGAAATAATGAAAGCTGGCAAAGAAACCTTAGGCTTTAGGGAACAAGCTGCCCGAAAACCTTGGATCACAGAAGAAATTTTGCATCTGATCGATCAGAGGAGAAGGTACAAAAATGCTCAGGATGAAGCAGGAAAAGAGCAGTACAGGCAATTTAGAAATCAAATAAATAGGAAATGCAAAATAGCAAAAGAAAAATGGCTACAAGAAAAGTGTGAAGAAGTAGAAAAGGAAATGGTTGCAGGAAAAGTAGATGTTGCATATAGAAAGATCAAACAGAATTTTGGAGAAATGAAGAAAAGAGGTATGAACATTAAAGCTGCCGATGGGAAACCTCTTTTAAGGTCAGAAGATAGAGCTAACAGATGGAAGGAATACATTGAGAAACTGTATGTTGGGGACAACTTGAACAATAGTGTATTGGAAAAGGAAGGTGATGTCGACATGGATGACTTAGGAGATCCTGTTTTGAGGACAGAATTTAATAAAGCTCTGAATGACTTGAAAGCAAATAAGGCAGTTAGAATTGATGAGATCCCTGCAGAACTTCTTAAATCTCTAGGACAGGAAGGAATCGAAAGATTATTCAAGCTGATATCAAAAAGTTATGAAACAGGAGAAATTCCAACTGATTTTAATAAAAATATCATCTTCACACTTCCAAAGAAAGCTCAAGCTGACAAATGTGAGAATTATCGCACAATTAGTCTAACATCACATGCTTCAAAATTACTGACCAGAATAATATACAGAAGGATGGAAAGGGTAGTAGAAGAGATAGTAGGTGAAGATCAGTTTGGGTTTAGGAAAAATCGCGGTACAAGGGAAGCAATTCTGTCTTTAAGATTAATACTTGAAGGGCGGATCAAGAAAAACAAAGATACTTTTATGGCATTTGTTGATTTAGAAAAAGCTTTTGATAATGTTAGGTGGGACAAGATGTTCAAAATTTTAAAGAAGTCAGGTCTAAAGTATCGAGATAGAAGAATCCTCTATAAACTATATAAGAATCAAGTGGCTGTGATAAAAGTAGAGAATCACGAGAGACATGCATCAGTTAAAAAGGGTGTGAGACAAGGTTGTAGTCTATCCCCGTTAATATTCAACTTGTATGTAGAAGAAGCAATGAAGAAAGTCAAAGAAAAATTTCCATGTGGCATAAGTTTTCAGGGAGAAAAAATCAGTATGCTACGATTTGCTGACGACATTGTCTTATTAGCAGAGAGGGCTGAGGATATTGAGAAGTTATTGAATGGCATGAACAAAATACTGAAGGAAGATTTTGGACTGAATATAAATCGAAGTAAAACAAATGTGATGAAATGTAGCAGAAATGACGCCAATACTAGCAGATTAAATATAAAAATAGGATCTGATGCAATAGGAGAAGTGAGTGAGTTCTGTTACTTGGGAAGCAAAATTACAACCGATGGCCGAAGCAGGAATGATGTTAAAAGCAGAATAGCACTAGCAAAAAGAGCCTTCATGAAAAAGAGAACCCTTTTAGTTTCAAATATTGATCTAGGAATTAGAAAGAACTTCTTAAAACTCTATGTGTGGAGCACAGCACTTTACGGTAGCGAAACATGGACTTTAGGAATACCGGAAAGAAAGAAACTTGAAGCATTTGAAATGTGGTGCTACAGAAGAATGCTGAAATTAGGTGGACAGACAAAGTAAGAAATGAACGAGTTTTAGAAATGATGGGTGAGAAAAGAAGTTTATGGAAGAAGCTTACAGGAAGAAGAGACAGGCTGGTAGGTCATATTTTGAGACATGCTGGATTGGTTAATTTGTTAGTGGAGGGAACAGTTGAAGGTAAGAACTGTAGAGGTAGACAGAGATTAGAATATATGAAGCAGATAATTGAGGACGTGGATTGTAAGCGGTATGTAGAAATGAAGAGGTTAGCACAGGATAGGAAGGGATGGAGGATTGCATCAAACCAGTCTAAAGACTGACGACCGCAAAAAAAAAAAAAAAAAAAAAAAAAAAAACTTCCAACCATCTTCATCTTCACTAGTCCTTCTAAACAATACTCCCCCATGCAAAGTATAATATTTCTGAAGCTTATCTCTGTGTTCTGGGCTATCAAGATTAGTTTTTACTTCTGCTATAGCTACATCTTTGTCCTGTTCCTCTTTGATTTGTCTCAAGGAATACTTACCTCAGTTTCAAACGGTACTCCTTTTAGATAAGCAATTCTAACCTTAGTCTGTGGTCCTAGACATCGCTTTTCGGAATCTAGACCTAACGGTAGACGTGACAAAGCATCTGCAACTTGATTTTTACTAGCAGGTCTATACCGAATCTCTAAATTATATTCCTGCAGAACCAATGCCCAACGAGTTAACTGACTGTGGACTAACTTACATTCTAATAAAAATGAAAGAGCCTTATGGTCTGTATATACAATAATTTTTCTACCCAACAGTAGGTACCTAAACTTAGTCAAACCCCACAAAATAGATAAGGCCTCCCTTTCCGTAATTGTGTATCTAGTTTCAGCTGGTTGTAGTTTTCTACTGGCAAAGGCAATAGTCCTAAAATCTGGTTCTCCATTGATTTCCACTTCCTGGAAGACATGTACTCCTAAACCGTAGTCAGAACTATCTGCGGCAAGGCAAAAATCTAGATCCCAATCTGGATAATAGAGGATATTGGAATTACATAAGTCATCTTTGATTTTTTGAAAATCTCTTTCACATTCTGAGGACCACACCCACCTGACACTTGTTTTAACCAAATCTCTTAAGGCTGGACTATTTAAAGCTTGTTCCTGAAGAAATCTCCTATAGTATTCACACAATCCAAAGAAACTCTGTAGTTGTTTCTTATCTCTAGGTCGGGGAAAATTCTTAATGGCATTTATTTTATCATTACTAGGCAAGATCCCCTGTGGTGTAATACGATGGCCCAAAAATTCAACCTCTTTTTGCAAAAATGTACATTTCTTTAACTTAATAGTCATACCCCCCTTTCTCAATGCTTCTAAAACTTCTCTAAGTAGCACCCAATGTTCCTCAAGTGTTTCTGACATTATAAGAATATCGTCTACGTATATCTCTACTTGTTCAAGCAATTCCTTTCCTAACACACTATCCAAAGCACGAATAAAGGTGGCCACTGAAATATTTAACCCAAATGGTAACACTCGAAAATTATAACAACGGCCATCAAATAGAAAGGCAGTGTATTTCCGGGATTCTTCTGAAAGCGGGACTTGCCAATAGTACGCAGTCAGATCGATAGACGAAATATATCTTTTACCTTTAAACCTGTGCAATAACTCACTGATAGGTGGAGGATGATCCCGTTCTATTACTAAATGCTTGTTTAATGTGCGAGCATCAAGAACTAGTCGCACAGAATTGTCCGGTTTTATTACTACAACCAAAGGATTATTGTAAGGACTCCTTGACCTCTCTATTACCCCCCACTCTAACATTTGATTTATCTCCTTATTCACTTCATCTCTTTTCGTCAAAGGGATTGGATATGGCTTAATAAAGAAAGGCTCTTCAGACTTTACAGTAAGCTTGCACTCATAATTTTTGATCAGACCTGGTTTGTCAGAAAATACGTCCCTATATTCTTCAATTAGACATTTCAGTGTTTCTTGTTGGTCTGACGGTAATAGTTTCATACTGTTTGGGTAATTAATAACGTTTCCTTCGCTTATCTCCTGACCTTCAATCAGACTATTAATCTCACTACTCTGCCTTAACACATTTACACAAATCTGTTGTAATAGTTCGTCACAAACTCTAGCTACACCAGCATCCTTATATTTAACTCTCACATGATCTACTTCTTGTATGCCTTTCCAACCAGTCTTCTCAAAATCAACCCAGTATTCCCCACTGTCTAATTTAATCCGTAAGTTACCTTCTCCACAGTCTACCAAAGCCTTTACTTTTGTAAGCCAATCCATGCCTAAAATGCAATTAACATTCAACTTAGGGACTACATACATGGGTATTTCTACATTTACAGTCCCCATACACCCTTCCATCAACATTTCCTGCCTAATTCTCTTACTTCGAGAACCAGTAGCAGTAATAACAGTCATACTACTAACGGGTAACACTTCAATTTGATGGGTGCTTTCAATTTCATTAAATAATCCCTCAGCAAGGCAAGAAACCTGTGACCCGGTATCAATGAGAGCATCTATTTGTTTATTAAAAGCATTAATTTGCACTATGGGAACTTTATCTAAAACTTCATCCTTATCCTCCACCTCTAACAATAAATCTTCTCTGGGATTATTCATAAAAATGGTATTAACTCTATAGCAGTTGGTACCTGGACCCACCTTCTTGTCAACCACTGCGGGGCCCATCACAGGGGTGGTCTTTAGTTTGCCTGCCCCCCATGCTGCCTTTCCCTTTCAGATTGAGGGTTCTGTTCTCTCACTTCCCCATTATCATTCCTCCTTGTGTAATTATCACGAACCCATCCCCTAGATCTACCATCCCTTGACCCATTACCCCTTCTAGGGGGACTCCTGCTGCCCCTCCTATGGTGTTGATGGTGGTAATGTTGTTCATTGAATGACTCCCTGGGCATCCAAGCGTCTCAACAATTCAGAAACTATATCCACATTTACTACATCCAAAGTGGCAATTAAATTTCTTGTTTGCTGAGGTAGCCTAGCTCCTATCAAATCAATGAAATTCCTCCTCTCCATAAGGATGGTCTAAATACTTACAACGGATCCAACATTTATGAAAAAAGTCATGTTGAGTTTCCCTACCAGGTTTATAGGGCCTACCAGTCATTAACTCCCTCTTTTCCTGAATCTGCCTGCTTGTCGACCAAAAATTTTTCAAAAAGTTTTCTTTAAACAGCTTGTAGTCAGTCACTTCCCTAGCTTGTCTATCACCCCATGTCCTAGCATAAGACTTTAGATGTTTACCCACAAGTGCAATTTTCTTATTGTCGGGTAACAAATTAAAATAGTCTGATCTTTCAAAATTATCTATAAATTCAATAGGGTGAAGCCTCCCACTATCATCATAGAATTCAAATTCTTCCTTAATGTCAGCACTAACAATTGTGTTACCTAGTGTGGGAGCTTGACTTAACTGTATCTGCAACCCAGTAACCCTTTTCTCTAACTGATTTACATTGCTTTCTAATCCCTGCTCCAACTGTTTCTGCTGCTGCACCAATGTATTAATATTTAATACCACCTCTTGTCTCAACTCGTTGACCCTTTGAGCAGATTTACTGTCACTGGTTTCGAACAAACTCACATATTCCTCCTTCATCATATTACATTCTTCTCTGACTCCCTTCATCTCCTTGCTATATTTACAGTCTACTTCATTAATTAAATCAACACATGCATCTTTAGTGTCTCTACAAATTTGGTTAACCTTTACAAAATTCTCCTGACACTCTACAACAGCTTGTTCCAGTTTCGAATTTAAATTATTGACATCCTCCTTAAATTTAGAACTAAAACCTTGAAATTGCATACAGATTTTCTTATCAAAACAATCAGCCAACTCAGAGAATTTGTTCTCAAAATCCAATTCCTTTTTGAACTCAGAAAACTTACTGTCAAATTTATTATCAATTTCAGAAAACTTACTGTCAAATTTATTATCAATTTCAGAAAACTTACTATCAAACTTACTATTCATTTCAGAGAATTTCCTATCAAGATTTAACTCATTTTTAAATTCAGAAAATTTGCTATCAAATTTGACTACAAAAGACTCTAGAAAAGCTTGCAGGTTCTGACTATCAGCCCATTTTTAGTAATTAGCAATATCAACATAAAAAACAAAATTAAGAAAAATTAAAATCTTTCCAACCTGCCACACAATAACATGCAAAAGAAATCACTTGAATATTCAATGCAGTACTTACAGTTCTTCCTCAATTTTGTATCACATTAAATTTCACTTAGAAGCACTTATTTAACCATTAAACACCACACTGACTTCAAACACTTAACCACGCTTTTCACAATTCACTGTAGGAAGACGATTTTGAGGCCGAAGAAAATCCACTCGTCGTCAGAAGATTACAGCCGATTCCCGCTGGAAAATCTCCGCCTTAGGCCGAAGAAGATCCGCTTGCCGTCAAATCCGTGTCGCCTGTATAACCTCTACGTGTCGTAGCCGATCGAAATTTTCTCGCAGGTTATGTTCGCTTATCGCCGATAATTCGTCGCAATTTTCTGCAGATTCTTTTTAGAAGATAAACATCTCACAGATGTTTAAGAACTTCTCGTCCTGTCAACAGTCGCCATGTTAGGGTTCTTATGGTGGTTTAATTTCTGATTAATTAATTAAAAAGTCCACCAAACAGGTTATGTTTGAAGATGTCTGTTTTATTGTGATCAAATCAACAAGTCAGAGATATTCACTAGTTTAGGTACAATACAGAGATGCACAGTCGCAAACTCAACTGAATGATTGAAACTCTCTGTAACACTGAATACTGTCAACTAAACTGACTTACTAATTGAATGAATTTCTCTGTCCAGGCGATCTGTTTATATAGTCTTTATCGAAATTACGAGAATTCTTCAAAGGCATCCGCCCGATATTTCTCGATCATTAACAATCTAACATATTAAAAACAATCGGAATTAATACAAAATTAATTAACAATATTACCAAATGATCAGAAATGGTAATTATAGATACTTAAATACAAAATTATTTACAGAAATCCTTTCAAACGGTAGAAAATTGTCCTGTAGACATCGTAATTTACATTAATACATGGAATTACAAACATTTAAGAAATTCTCTTGCATCATTCGGTTCTTAAACATATTAAATGGCCTTTGAATAATTTTCTTACCTAAAAAAAAGTCTATATCCACTGATTTACAAGAAATTACAAAACAAACATATCAAATCACTTTCAACCAAACATTAGCTCACTACAAATACTTCATATAGTACAATGCTATTAAAAATTCAGGTATTAGGGCTGTTACAGAGTGCAGCTAGTTTTGGCTGTGAAAATTACTAAAATAATACAGATGATAACTGAAATGATAAAGAATTTGGTTTCAAAGACATTGCAGGGTTGAAAGTAAGTGAAGAGAGTTGTGGACATGCATAGGGTGTATACTAACAATGAAGCCTGAAAAAATATTTGCTGTAAGATTTAGAGACAGCATATGAGAAGGGTCAGAGGACCATGACAGTAAATTATCGATTGATTTCAATTATAAGTTAGTAGAAAAAATTTCATTATGTAAGGAGGTAATGAACAATATATCTCTGACAATCAATGATTTTAAGGTAAAAATATGTACAAATTGCAATTATGTATTAAAAGAAGTTGCAACTGTGGCAGTAGCTTCATTTCAATTAAATTAGAGCCATAAAATGTTGGTAAATAAGGCAAATACTATTGGAGTGCATGGAAAAGTGATTTCCTGGGTAGAATTCTCATACAATGTCAGGGTAGGAACAGCAGTATCAAAAGAAGTGGAAGTGAAATGGGAATGCCACAGGGTAATGTTTTGGGACCATTGCAGTTATTCCAATGAATAATTGTGTTGATGATTTACAATCAGTGGTTAGGTTGTTTTTAATTTAATTTTTTAATTAATTTTTTAATTTGATTTTAATTTAATTCGATTTAATTGCAATGGAGCCATGTTCTGGTGGCAATTTCCCTACACACAATTTCCCCTATTCCTGTACACACTTACATTTTCCCTCTACAAAAATGTCAACTTTAAATTCTTTCAATGCTTTTGGTAAATTGTTCATTTCTCTTGTTATCCAGATGATATAATGCCATATAATAGGATCAAAATGGTAAAATGTGAACAGCTGCAGTGTGATCTGGACAGGATATCTAGTTGGGTAAATCAAAGTGGGATGAAGATAAATGCAAAGATGAGTCAGCTTATTAGGTACACAGATAAGAAAATGAAGAATTGCTCGTTGAAGACCTGAAATTTAAATACGTTGGCATAACGTTTGATAACAAACTCAAAAAGGTTTCAAAATGAGGGGACCTACAAGAGAAGTAAGGGAATTGGGTTAGGGGGCATCCATATATTATGTTAGGTTCTGGAAAAACTTTTGGAGAGCTAAAAAAAAGGTCTCCAAATGTTTGGGGGGCAGAGAAGGGAGAGGGGGGGGGGTCCATCCAGATCTCATGAAATCTCACCGACCGGGGGGAGGGGGGGAGAGGGGGAGTCATAATAACACCGCACGTAATTTATGGATGCCCCCTTACAAAACTTTTGTCAGACCTTTGACTGAATATAGTGGTATGGGACCCACTTTTCGGGTATCAAATATAGGAGCTAAATGGCGTGCAAAGAAGGGCTGGTAGATTTGTCTCTGGAAATTACTGCTTCAGGCACAAGGATGTTGGAAGATTTTCTTTTGTACGTAACGGACCCAGAGATGGGAATTAGTTACCATGAGAAATGGTTATTAATTTACCAAAAAAAGCTGAAAGAATTTAAATTTATAATTTGTAGAGGGCAAAAGTAGGTTAGTACTGTAAAATAAGTGTGTAGGTAAATTGCAACCAGAGTGTGCACTCATTCATAATTAAATTAAATTGGATACAACTGACTTGTGATGTTGTTTGTTACAACACACTATAGCCTGTGTGAGAAGGTCTTCTTAAATAGAGAAATATTAAACATATATCTTACTAGATTGTTTAATTCTCTTCAGTGCATTTCAATCAATATGCAGAAAATCCCATCATTACAAGTTGAGCACTTGTTTTTAGTAGATATAATAACTTTTCTCATTTCTTCTGGAGTAGCTAAGTTTAGAGACATAATGTCAATTTTTTTTGATAATCTGTTTCAATTAATGAGCTATTGGTAGTCAAGTTATTGGCAAAACATCAAAACAATGTTTATTTTACGGTAAGGCTCAAAATGTAGAAGTGGAGCACCAGAAAAGTGAACATAACATGGGTAGAGTTCAAGGAGATAATTATAATGGAGGAAAAAATGTTTATTCCAAAACAGAAAAATATAAAAGGGC
The DNA here is from genome assembly GCA_031002005.1 of Vandiemenella viatica. Lineage (NCBI taxonomy): Eukaryota > Metazoa > Arthropoda > Insecta > Orthoptera > Morabidae > Vandiemenella > Vandiemenella viatica. The sequence goes on along the minus strand of JARYHS010011408.1, from coordinate 62,801,429 downwards.
AGAACCTACATACAATAATAGAAAACTGAAAATGACAAAGATGCTAGTAAGAAAAGGGTGCAATTTTTTTTTTTTTTTTTTTGCTTACGGCTTTACTCTTCGTTGAGGTCATTAGAGGTGCGAAAGGACTGGAAACAAGGAACGGTAAGGAATTCGGCCATTGCCCTTTTGAAGGGAGCATTCTGGAATTTGC